>CM062088.1:16033960-16441754 GCA_031163375.1 Conogethes punctiferalis | reverse complement strand
CACCAATAGATTACATTTCGTATAGTAAAATTCTAGTTACAAAATTAGCCGCATACCATTGTCAAGAAATTCTGCGCTATAATCTTTAAAAAAAATCTATACTTACGGTCCTACACTGTGTTCCCAAATAACATGTGTACAAACATTTAACAACAGCAGTGCACTGCAGGGGAAATTCGAATACACAGTACGCACGAACATAAGATAGTTCTTTAAAAACAAGAATAGCTTGCAAATGGTGCGGATTACAAGGAACTTGGACGACTAGCTGCCTAGGATCAGGACAGAAAGTCTTTCAATAAAGTTCGTACGAGAGACACCACAAATTTATATTAATAATGATAGAATATTATAATATAATCGGTAAACCACACAAGAGGTGGTTTTACATAGTGGGATTAGGAGTTATTGGGATTTGGTGGTAATAAAATATTCGCTCGTATGATGAGAAAGAATATAGCCACACTGTTTTTACTTATTTTAAGGAGAGGTGGAAGGTGTTATAAGGGTATAATAGATGATTAGGTATTATAAAATTTATAACATTGCAACGCAGGAAATCTTCGATGCATAAGAGGAGTTATGTGGAATAAACGATAAATATGTTGTTTATTTAAATAAGATGGATGAAGACGAGTGGTAGTGTTTGAATAGGGTGCGGTGGATATAAGAAAATGTTAAGAATTATTTGAAAATGAAGGGGAATTTTACGGACTTAAATGAGTGAGTTTTAGGGGATGGTTAGTAGGTTTTTACGGGTTTATATAATTCAAAGTAGTATGGAGAAGGAAAAACTGTGACTAAGTTTTAGAGAGTTGGTATCTGACAGTAGAGCATTAAATGCAGGATCTAAGAATTTGGCGAAGAGGTGGGAGTAATTATGTTTTTTATAATTATTGATAAAGAATGTTAGTGCTATGTTGTAAATTGTAATAATGATCAATAATATAGTAATAAATTAAGAAGAATATAATTTAGAGTTGTATGTCTGGACGATATATGGTATGTAATTTAGAATTAGATTTTGTTATGTGTATTGAGGAGTGGTGTAAGTTTTTTGAAATTTTCAGGTAAGTTTTGGTGTGATGGGAGTGTAAATGTTTATAGAGAGGAGGTGGAGTTTGATGGGGAATAGATTATAGGGTGGGTGTGTTAGTTTGAATTAGTTTAAAGAAATTGTATATTTAGGATGAATTTTCTATAAAGGTAGGAAGGGTGAATGTTGGAGAAGTTCTATATGGGGGTTTAAGAATGATTAGTTGATTGGATTAGGTGTATAAAAAATATAGAGGTATTTTTTGTGTAGTTTAGTGAGGAGTGATAAATAGAATAATAATTGTTTATATGGGGGGTTGTTATAGGAAATGTGTTATAATAAAGATGGGTATGGATTTTGAAGGGTAAATATTGATTAGTTTATAGTAATATTTTTTTTATTATTTTGGTGTATTGAGGTATTAATTTGGGGATTTTGTTATATGTGTTGTAGTTGTAGTGAATATTAGATTGAGGTTGAGAAGAGGTGTGGAGGTGAGTTATTTAAAGTAGATTGTGGTGTTATTATGTTTAATGGGTGAGTATGTAGAAGGAGTATAGTAAGGGGATGATAAATATTGATTTTTATTATGTATGGGGTTTTAATTTGGGTTAGGTAGGGTTAAGATATTTATTTATATATGGTAGGGTTGAGGGGGATAATGGAATGGAGTTGAGTTAGTTTTTGGTGTTATGGGTTGGTAGGTTAAAGTATAATAAGATATATAGGATAAGATGGGTAATTTGTTGGTAATTTGGAAGTAGTTTTTAATATAGTGGTTAGAATAAGAATAAGAAAGAAGTATAATATGATTTAACGGTTATTATAGGTAGAATAAATTACGTATCGATAAGAATAAAATACGGGTTCGGGACCATTTACTATTTGTATCAGACTTACGCCGCTATTCTGGTAACACAAAACTAAGGGCGGTGGAATTAAGACCTCCTTGGAGGAATAAGGCGATTGCTTATGGAGGGGGATATTCTCCAGTTTTTCAGGAAAGTAGGGATATGAGTTGCGTATGTCGAGTCACACTGAATTGGTTGTGTATTTTTTATACCCCAAAAAAGTGGGGTGTAAGTTTGTGGACGTATTTGCCTGTCTGTGGCATCGTAAACTCCCGAACGGGAGAAGCGATTTTGATTTCGTTGGTTCGGGAATGTATGTTCGAAAGGTGACTTATTGGAAGCGTGTTCTTGTCTTAGGGATGTTGATTAAATCGGGTCAGGCTGTTTATATGGATAAAGGCGATGATTGGGTGAGAAACAAAAACAAGCGATTTATGTTGCCTATACAGGCGACTTTTTAAGCGTTATCTGTTTAGGACTGATAAAACAGTTCGTTTCCTAGCTAGGAATAAGCTTATTCAACGTTGTTACCCCCCCTTTACTCTATTTGGAAGACTGAATTTACCTCGACTTCAAAATTATTAACAATTTCTTCATAGTTTAAGGATGTCTATCTGCAACCAATGGAAGAGCGAAAGAACTAGAGCCTTCTAGTTCCTCAGTGGGACAATTATGAGCTGTTGATGATCTTTAAATGCTGAGTCTTCATGATTGGCTTTCTTTTTACCCACACAAAACGCACACATCAAAGTCAAAGTCAAAATACCTTTATTCACATAGACTTAAAATAAGCACTTATGAATCGTCAAGTAAAAATAAGTAGAAATACAAAAAGTAAAGTAAGGATGTGCATAAACGCTCTTTAAAAAGAAGCTACGCGTGTTCGGAAAGTAGATTTCTACCGAGAAGAAACGGCAAGAAACTCGGAGTTACTCTTTAAAAATCTCAGTTCACAATTTCAGCATCACACCAGCAATCCAGCTAATGCTGAGTGAGTCCCTTTTGTTATGTCGTCGCATCCTGCGATCATAAATACATCATCAGTATGTGATCTGTAATTGTGATCGCAGGTCGCATCGGTCTTGTCGGTATCATGTACCTATTATGTGTTTATCATTGTTATGTTTTATTGTAACGTCTGTTTATTGTGTATGTTGTGATGTCCAATAATAATAAACGTATTTCTATTCCAAACGCAGCCCACATCTATGGAAACGCACTCTAATGTAAAAGCTGACATGTGTTTGGGTGCCTCTTTACACGGCTCCTGAACAAAAAGACTGTTATTTACTTTAAGCATCATGTACTAACTTTAAGCCTAATTTCCTCAGACGCAAACTTACAAACTAACTAAGAAGGCAGCATACTAGCAAGCCAGTGCGTCAGACCTACCGATGAAAGTTTAATAGGTAACTTCGTTTGCTCCCTCGGAAAACGAGCTTAATACTGCGTGACGTTAAGAAAATGATCAAGTATAGGTAATTACATGTTTTTCTAACAACACTATTTTTTTAAAAGTAGCTCCTCGTTAAAGTGGAGGTCCTTCTCCGTACGGGTGGCTCATTTCGAGCGAAGATTCGTATGCCCTACCTCTCTTAAACACACATTGCATATACCGCCTTACAATCAGCGGGGCCGAGCATGTTTGCCACCCAGTGGTATAAAAAAAAAACCTAAAATAAGCAAAAAGACCCACCTGTACCGCTCGAAATGTAACAATAACCGCGATTTACTTCAATCGATAGCCATCGTCCTTATAGGTACAGCCAACGACCAGAATGTATTCATGTAAATTATAGTAATCCGTGAGGTCACCTATCAATTAGTCGATTCGATAAAGTTATTTAGCACGTTCTCGCCTCGGGCTATTACAGTTCTATCGCCGCGTTTGATGAGGAACAACGTTATACGTAAAGATCTTACGAGTTAAACTCTGCAGAAATTGGAAGGAAATTAAGGAATTTACCTCGGTGTAATTTGTAAAAAAAATTCAAAAAGTGCATTATGCGTTTGTGACACAAACATTGTATTGCACGTCTGTTTCCGTAAACTTGCCGAAATAGAATGGAAGGAAAATTAAGGAATTAACTTTACTAGGTGTATCCGTAAAGATTTTTCAAAAAGTACATTTGTGGCGTTTGTACACAAACATTGTGTTTTACGTGTGGTTTCCGAAGTTTGAGAAGAAGAGGACCCCATCCCATCCCATGGTGTGGTAGACGACTAAGGGAATGTCAGGAAACGGGCAGCAGCATGACCTGGGTACAAAAAAACCTAATGTGTCATCAAACCACCTTTGAAAGCGTGGTGACTAAAGCAATCCCAAATGAGAATAGGGATGTTTCCAGGGTCAAACTATTACATAAATATTTAGTCCGTATTTTAGAATGGACCACGTATTTTTCCTTTTTTTATTTAAACAAAAAATAACAAAAGAATAAAAGGTATCAAAATGTAGGAGTGGGGGTCTTTGACGTCCCTCAGTGGCGAAAAAACTCCCACTCTTTGAGGTCAGGCGTAATTTTAACGGGCTATATCTTTGTCCTTTTTGGTCAAATTTACAAATAAAAAATACGTCTTTTATTTTTGAACAATCTAAAAGACGGACTAATTACATTTTTTACGGCAACAAAATCAAAGATCTGGAACATTTCATTAGGGCCGTGATCTCAATCAATCATCATAAGGTGCAACGCAGACGGCACCACTTTTTGTGCGATAGAGTCTGTGTTCTGAGACATTTAAAAAGAGCGTCTAGGTCGCCGACAGAATGATCGAAAATGTGCGTCGTGTGCGTTGAGTCTGTGAAATATCGCGACGATTTTTGCGCGTCGTGTGCGTTACTGCATATACTTGCAAAAAAAAAAATGGGCTCACGGATAGTGTGTCGTCTGCGCTGCTCCTAAATAAGTCCACGCGCACGAATTCTCATGCACTATCTATTGTCATAAATAAAAACACATCTAAATCAATCACTCCACCTCGCCATTCATCTTAAAGCGTAAACGGGACTGCCATCAACGTAAGGTACTCTGATAAAAAAAAACACGTAGATAAGTGATTAGGCAGTTCACCCACTGCACCGTGCTCTGTCGCGTGATGCGTTTACTAAAGCCAAACCAGTAGAATAGAATCTGCGCGCGGGAGCAGCCAAAACAATTTGGTTGGATAGAATCTGCATGCGGGAGGAGAATCTGCCAACACGCGCCGTCGCGCGGTGCAGTGGGTGAACCGTCTAAACGTATGCTTTGACGCAGCGGCGCCAGTTCACACCAGCGCAGTTAGGCTATTAAGGGTCTCCCCACATTTATCGACCGCGAATCGGCTAACACCGGTCAAAAAAGCCTTCATGTCTATGATATACTAATGCCATTCGCCATCGGCGCCGTCCAAGCCGACCCGATTCTGCGTCGATAAATGTGGGGAGATCCAAAGACGATTTAACACACTGCCACGCATCACGCGGCGTATAAATGCGTGCGAATGAGTTCTGACGTTGCTTGTACAACGCCGTGCGTAATTTTGGCTCTAGCGAACAGCTTAGAATGAAACAATTGTGAAGTCGTGAATTCACCAAACTCAAATACGCGCGTGAATCTGTAAAAAAAATCAGATCGAATTGATAACCTTCTCCTTTTTTGAAGTCGGTTCAAAAAAACGCTCGACGATGGAGATCTGCAAGTATAGTCGACACGCAACACGCAGCGTGATGCGTGGCAGTGTGTTAACCGCCTTAAACTCACAATCGATTGGTCACGGCTCAAAACAATACACTCGACAGGTCAACGACCTAGGCTACCAGAGTTACTGTTAGCAATTAACGAAACGGTCTGCGCAAACGCACCTACGATACGATACGTGCCGCTTTGTGGATAACCGATCAATGGACGTACAATAGTGGGCCGAAATTATTGCGTGCAATGACTATGAGGAATACCAAGGCGTATTCTATACAAATCAAAACAAAGTCAAGCATTTCTTTCTTATAGTAGCCGAGCATAGTGGCCTCCCGTCGCTGGATGAGAAGCGAAAGAGAGGCCCAAGTCGCTACGGCAACGGATAAGTAACCAAATCAATTACTTGTCAGTTGCCATCCGCTGTCCACCACGGCAATAAAATTATCCCATAACTTAAATCTAGAATCTAGCTATATAATATTATGTCACCGTGAAATTGTAAATACCGTTAGATTATAATCCATCTTGCGAGATTGGAAACTGTCGAAAGATTGTGTCACCACAATCATAAACTTTTTTTTATAGAAGCTCTACAGGGAAGCCCAAGTCGTTGTGACAACAGGCAGGTAACTGGTCAGTTGCCACCGCCATGTCGCCCCAACCCTAACTCCCCACGAGCTCCGGAAACCCTACTCACTGGCATAAACACGACCCGGACGTCATTTGGCAGCGGTATTTTATAGGGAGGTCCTTTCCCGGACGGGCGGCTCAATTCGAGCGAAGATTCGCTATGCCCTACCTCTCTTTTTAATGAAATCAAAATAAGTGTGTGTGAAGCCTTCCCGTCGATCCCTCGACCGCCAGAGGCAACACAATAACGGAATGAAGATGCAGATTATCATACTAACGATACATGTATTTTGAAAGCGTTTAATGTCAGAGAAATCTAATAGATTTATTGTTGCCGGCGGCATTTTCTTTGCCTTTTTCTGTACGAGTTTAAGAGTTCTTAATTAGGTTATCAGGTTGCCTTTAATAATTGAATTTAACATTTTTTATATTAATGCAGTAAAGCATAACAAAGTGACCTCCACTGGCCTGATGGAAGGCAAAAGAGAGGCGCCAGTCGCTGCAACAACGGGCAAGTAACCAAATCAATGATCTACCTATCGGTTGCCACCAATGTTCTTGCGACTTCTTGTTGAAACCAAGCCCACATCCACGGGAAGAGATGGGTAATTTGTATTATTTTCCGTCACAGAAACAACACTAATTATATTTATTCAACAAGATCAATTAAAGGCCCGTTACGGTATCGTACAAAGAGCAAATGCATGCGAGCGATAATGAAAACTTAATTGCGATTCGCCATTCACGACGCGAGCAACCCGTAAGCTGCATCACCGCTCTATTGACAGTACCGACAAACCAATTACCAAACGCAACACCAACTGACACCGCGCTATTTACCCCATAATGAACCTTATTTATCGACGTATAAAGGTCGGAGTGGAAAGACCGGAGCTCATTAGACGCGAGGGTAATGAGATGTGATGGTATCGCGGCTGCACTTTCACTCCGCGGGGCAGATGCGATGCGACACTTCAATATACTCGTATAATGCTATCGACTTAGGACTAGGATAGATTTAGTGTTTGCTCGCCGTTGATAGGACTTAGCGTGAGAAGCCTGAACTCTCGAACGGCTCTGAATGACACGATCTCCAATTAAATTTCCGCTTTTACGATACATGCAGACGAGGCGAAGAAAACTTTTAAGAGTCCACTTATATGACGCACCTATCTGCTTTTTGACAGACTCCAATTTTTATTGAAATAATGGGACTACCTTTACGAGATCCATTTCTGCCAGTGACAACAAAGTTATCTTTGACAAAAATACGATACCAAATCTGGTGTTCAGATTTGTATTACATGTCATACCTATTAATAATATTCTTTTAATACTCATTTAGCTGGACCAGCAATTTAATAAAAAATGCCTTTTAGTGTCTAAAAGCAATACCACACTAGTTTGATTTTATGTAGAGCCGATAATATTATGCTTTCATCATCATAATCAGCCTTAACACGCCCACTGCTGGACATAGGACATATCCAATAAGCATTACCGTTTGGTTGGGGCAATTTCCTTTATGATGTAAGGGAGCGACCTATCACCTTTTCGCTCCAAGCCATCCTCACCTGCCCGTGGTGCATCCTGCCGAACAACAAACGAGGCTCTGGCAAACCGACTGGTGGCGGTAACACCATCACGATAGAAGGCGTAGGCCTGTGGTATTTCCACAGGCCGTTGACGGGTAGCAGCGTCACCGGAGCAAGAAGCTACGCCCTGCGATCGCCAACCCGCCTGCCCAGCGTGGCGATTATGGGTATATCCTCCAGAAGTTTGCCCTAGGTGGCGAACAACTGGAGAGGCCTGTGTCCAGCAATAGGCTAATGATGATGATGATGAATTTCCTTTAGTCGCCAAACTTGGCAGGCGACTCTACCTGTTCATATCTTGTTCCAATTTTACTACCTATAAGTATGTATAAATACACGGTGAACTATTACATGATAGTAAGAACATATTTCACGAAACTAGCAAACCGCAAGTATCGTCAACATGTTTTATTAACAGCGCTCGTCTTCAATCCAATAAGGATATGAACGCCCGTCGTTGTAAATATACTTAATATCATTATAGTAAACTAGCAGCCAGTCCCGGCTTCGCACGGGGTAGATAAATATATTGTTCAAATTTTACCAAGGATCCCTTTTTGCCTAGACTCTCTGGCGATGAGAAAGATGGTCGATTCTGGAGAACAATCAGTAGCGTTTAAAGATTAAGACTAGTTACTTGCTTACTCTGGCTAACCATTCCCGCTGGCCCAAAACCTCATCATAAGAAGTTCTCGGCGGTACCGGCCCACTCTCACCGCGCAACTCTTGCGCAACACACAATTACCAGCTGACATTTCAGCCGCGCTTACGACCGGAGAGATGTACGCAAATTGTATCGGAGATAGCTCGCGGAATGTCACACTACTGGGTCGATTCTACTTTATGAGGGCGAGAAGGGGTTACCTTAAGAGCAGATACAGGAGACACGTACCTGGAATAGAAATAAGAAAGGTTAGTAAATTAAATATAGTGCTGCTTTGCAATGTGCTTTGCAATTGCTTTCCGATCCCTTGATCGGAAAGCAATTGACAGAATATACCTTGACTTGACTTGACCTTGACTTTACCATAAAAACTTTATAATAAAACTAGCTCATAGCTCCATTTAGACTCTTCTAAGGGGCGCGACCTTTCTTTGTATGATCTTTTGTCGATATCACTGCACATACAATACGTTGATATATAATACACAGTACTTATTAAATTGACTTGTTCCTAATTCGAAACACCAAAACGGTTTTTGGTCCAGGATTAAAACCCGGGACTTCTTGTTCCTTAGGCGAGGCTTGCATGGGCATTTATCAAAAATCAAAGATCTGGAACATTTAATTTTGAAAGTCATCGGGAACGAAGTGGCAGGCACCAGCTAGAACACAATAATCACCTTTATCATAAAGTCGGTAACGTAGTCGCAAGTACATAATACAGACCACGAGGAAGTTCCGTCACTCTAAATTTTAACAGAAACAGAATTTAGCACAATACACGCCCCTCCCCCAGTAGAAACCTTCGCACATCAAAGTGCCTAATTCAGACGGAATCTAAAGAAACTTGGAACTTTAATCAATCCATGTAGACGTGTGTTCGTGAGCCGAGAGTTGTAAACTAAACTAATTATTAATTTGCAACGCGACTTCTGCGCGAGAAGCGTATTGAGCTGAGCGCATTGAGCGGAGCGAGCGAATTCGGCGCCGGAGCTGACGTGTGACGTCAAAGCGATTGAGTGGACTGAATTATGAATTTTGGACCCGAATGAGGTGGCGAGGGGTTTAATTAAAAGTTGGGGAGTCCGGGAGACCGTCAGGTAGGAGAGATAAACCTTTCAAAAATCGACTTATGTTTTGGTCTAACGATACGTTAAGACGATCATTGGTAGACCGCGGTTTAAGACTTTAGACCGTCTTGACGTGCATATTCTTAGAAAATTAGTTGAAAGTGCAACGTTCTTCTTTTGAAGAGGTCAAGGTTCTCCGTTTTACAGCAGATTCGCGATAAACACGCTAACTAAATAGTTTGGTAGCTCCTACCAAAGCCATACCAATTAAAAGTTGAATTCTTTGGCGTCACATATTGTTTTCCACCTTCCTATTATATTGCGGGCCGTCATGGATGTAGTGACCGATTGGACACTGAGGTTTCCCACCCATATCTTATAAAAACTTTTAAAACCAAATTAAAACAAAAAAAAACTTCAAATTATTATTATTATTATATTAAGCCGTTGCCCGCGGCTCTGCCTGCGTGAATTTTCTTATAAATCATAACCTATATATTATTCTGATGTTTGAGCTATATACTGCAGAGTTTCATTATGATCCGTTCAGTAGTTGTTACGAGAAAGAGTAACAAACATCCATCCATCCAAACAAACTTCCGCGTTTATAATATTAGTGGGAAGTGGGAGGAAGCAATCTATAAAAATCAAAAACCATAGATCGAACTACTTAGGTACCATAAATCTCCAAACACACTAACTTTGTTAACAAATCAATGTACGATACTATGATAATTATGCCTACAACAGTTTATGCTTCAGAAACAACCAACTTTCCCGTACCAAAAGTTCCTCCAATTCACGAACAACTGCCAACCTACTCGCAAACGTCAAAACAATGAAAAAGTCAATAAATAAGCGAAACGGCCCGCACATAGTTAGCAGGCCGTAGAAAGCTGTCAAACGCAAGTACCCGGCCACAGTGCACTCACCTTTTACCCACTTACCTACCTACTCCTATTTCACACCGTCTACACCTCGTCTGCATCCCATGTGAACCCTATTTCACAAGCAATAAGACGTATTATACAACACACACGAAGGGACAATCGGCGCAAGAGCAACGGAAACGGGGATCTTGAATCAGTGCAATGTGTGAACTAGTGTTGCACGATATCTTGGGCCTATTGTATGTGGGATTATCAGCTCGTTTAGATTTTATCCGTCACGCCGCAATTTATGTGTTCTGAGGTTGGAAGTCTACTAGTCAAGCTGCAACATTGTAATAGAATTATTGTAAGATCTTTTCTATAGGAAATATGAAAGCATCTTTCAACCGCTATCCATGAAATAATAATCATAATATGACACGAAATGTTGTTTTATGATTAGATTGTGGGGTACATACCACATTAAACCACGTTAAATGTCGTAGAGAAAGCGGGATCCCAAGTCTACGAGACTTATGACTGATGCTGAGAATTAGATCTGGATGTGTTCTACAAAATTATGCTGAAACCAGAATTTGTTCCTTCAAAGAAGAAAACTTTTCTAACCTACCGCTAGACTATGGGATATTTATCAAATTGTTCTGTTCACCGTAACAAAAAACATTCTTCTAACATCCAGACGTCAACCACAATCCACAATTAGAACCTCCAAAATTCATTCCAAAAATTAGAAACCTCAAAACCCTGTATTCTGAGTCCTACGGTATTTATTTCATAACTGAATATCACCACTTTTTATTTATATCTCAACTTTTTATATCTATTTATTATCGCAGCGTAAAACAATGTTGACTCTTAAGCTTTAATACCTTTGTTTATAGCCCATTAAAACACCGTAGATGGGGGACTTTCGTTGAGACAATAAAACAAGAACAAACAATTTCTTACTTGTTGCCATTTTCCTAGATTTCCAATAAAGGCTAGGTTTATAAAAGTTTCTCCTAACCGAATTTCGACCAAATCGATCGTTCTTCAAGGAGACTAGCTAATTATCATCATTTCATCATTATTTGCCTTCCCTGCTCTCATCGTCTGCGATATCAACATTCAAGAAACGAGCGTATTCATATTTAAAAGGTCGGCAGCGACCCTAAACTCGATTTGAGTTGCGGGTTTCCTTGAGCGGTGTCAACTGCTTACCATCAGGCATCACACATGCTCGTCTGCCACCTCTCGCATAAAAAAAAACTTTAGTCGGCACGTGGTTTAAGGTTTCATAAGGATTCAGAAAAAAGAATTAACCTATTGAGTCATTTACTTTATTGCATTACCAAACGCTCACAGGGCAGTTTCCTCCACTCCTGGCCGTGTTTACTTCGCGACAAGCGGTCCTTATGTTGTCTAAGCTGGTAACATGATAATTGTCGGTATTCAAAACTTGGTTGTAAGAGGTGTAAGTACAGCGATTTCGTGGCGTTAGGGCGTTGAGACAGCTAAACACGGGATAGCCAGTTAGGTTGTCGGAAGCTTCGGCATTTTAGAGTAACGTGTTAATGCAATTCAATGTTGTTTGGTTTGTTCGTGCTCTCAAGGGAGAGCTGGTAGATGTATAATCTCTTCAAATACAAACAATCAACAGACCTATGTGAGCGGTGCAGGTATAAGATTTACTTTGTGCTCTTAAGTCCTGTTAAGGGATAATGTAAACAAATCGGTGTGATACTTAGTGCCATTATTAAAAAAAAAACATATGGATATTTTACAGTTCGAGTCATAGGTTATATCACAAAAGTCATTTGTTTTCCAACAATCACACGAAATTGTATTAGATTATTATCTTCAGCATGTTTTGAGCAGGAAACGAGCAGCAACGTATACCTGGGTAAGAATAAAACCTACTGCGGTCACCAAACCGCCTCGCAAGCGGAGTGATTATGGCAAATCCCCCCAAATGACAAATTGTCATTTGGGAGAGGCCTACAAACGCGTACTGCTGGACATAGCAGCGCGAGCGGTACACGTGTGCAGTTTGATGACGATAATAAGAAACAAATGTGCACCATGATTATAAAACAAATGAAGCTCTTCATGGCAATAAGAGAGGTAGGGCATAGCGAATCTTCGCTCGAATTGTGCTGTCCGTCCGGGGAAGGACCTCCTATAAACTACCGCAGCCAAATGACCTCCGTGTCGTGTTTTTGCCGGTAAGTAAGGTTTCCGGAGCTCGTGGGGGGCTAGGGTTGGGCCGGCATGGCGGTGGCAACTGACTTGCGCGTTGTCACAGCGACTTGAGCTTGTCTTTCGCTTTCCATTAGACGTAGGGAAGCCATTATGTCGAGCTTACTATAAAAAAAAAGCCGCGGGCTGCAGTATTAAATAATTAAAATTTAATTATAGCAATAATGTATGTTTGGTGAAATATTAAGTGCAATAACATTGCTGCAGTGTCATTGACCCCGCGACGATCCGTCGATTAGGAGCGCGTACATCGCTTACTTAGAGCTGTGCAAAAACTGGGCCCGTTACAAATAATCACCTCATGCCGAAATTACATAAAAAGATAGGTATAGCTAAAGACACGTGGTGTAAAGTTATTAACCTAAGACATGCCACGCTGGGCCACACAGCGCCGTCTAGCCCCAAACTAAGCCGAAGCTTGTACTATGGGTACAACTGATAAATTTACTAAGATACTTTTTTAAATATTATACATAATTAACACCCAGACCAATACAAACAGACATTCATGGACACAAATATTAGATAGATAGATATTCTTTATTGCACAAAATACACAATTAGTACAGAAAAGGTGATACAGACATCTTGTGGTACAATCTAGGCGGTCTTATCGCTACTAAGCGATCTCTTCCAGTCAACCTTCAGGTAAAGGAAGTGTAGATTTCTGAAGAGAGGGGCAAAGTCGTAAAAAATATTCGTACATTTGACTCGAGAAGAAGACTGTTTGCCCGGTTAAAGGGCAGCGCAGACGGCACACTTTTTGTGCGATAGAGTCTGCGTCTGAGACATTTAAAAAGAGCATCTAGGTCCCTACAGCTCTGCCGACAGAATGATCGAAGATGTGCGTTGAGTCTGTGAAATATCCGCGACAGATTTTTGCGCGTCGTGTGCATTACTGCATATAATTGAATTGCATCACAGAATAAAAAGTGCGTCACGGATAGTCTGTCGTCTGCGCTGCCCCTCAGTGTCAGACCCACCCAGTTCAGAAGGCAGGTTCAGTACCATACCGACAAAATCTGTCTGTCAGTAGGTATCTACATGTCTGGCTTTCATCAGACGCAACTTTCTGCGATATTAGAAAAGAAAAAAAGATATCGCCTTCAATTCTCAGTCAACACGCGAATAACCGTTTACGCAGCCATGCAATCGACGTCATTAGACGTAGAGGCAGGTGCGCGGGCGCCGGTAGACAAATAGAGCAAAAGGCTACGCCTGTAGCGGCTCGAGATCGCTCCGCAGATGGGATGGCCAATGGGAGATTTTTAATCATCTTTTTTTTAATGTTGTAGGTCCGCGAATAGAAACGGTAAGGCCGCACACGCGTGAGGATGGTTCTGTATCTATTACAGCCCTTTTTTTGTAACGTCGGGAAAGTTTTTCCGCATTCACCATGGCCCTCGTGCTATAAGAAGTAGTACACTTTGTTTGCGAAGATGTAAAAGATTTTTTAAGATTGGTGTTCACTGCTGGACATAGGCCTCTAACATTGTTTGTCACTTTCGTCGATCCTGGGCTTCTCGTATCCAGCACTTCATCAAGCCATCTTGCGCAAACCGTCACCCCTCCTAGCCTCAGAGCCTCCTACACTACGCTTGCCGAAAAGTATCCACTTTAAAACTCATTTACCCCAACTCTTTACCGATTCTGCGGCCAATATGGCCAGCCCACTGCCATTAGAACGTACCAAATTCAATTGTAAATTAAATACTAAGCCACAAGCGATTTGCGATCTCACACAATCCCTATTTTCTATCTTATATATTTATAATAAAAAAAAATGTGATGACCGAATTCCCACCGCTTCTATTAAGAATATTTCCTTCAATAACAATTTTATTCCCTACAGTTCCGAGAAAAGTTTAGACGAAATTGTTGCCACGTCCAAACTTTAATATATCTCGTGATAGATAAGACATTGGTTGAAAAATAGGGCAGCTTTCACAGCAATAGGGAACAAAGGACCGCAGAGATACAGAACCCTCGTCACGGCTGTCGATGCCGAAGCTAGGATAGAAGTGTTGATGCCCGTAGATTCTAAGGGAATGTGATAACACAGGACTATAAGAAAAGTAACTACCTACCTAAAATAAAATAAAAAATCACACGGAGAAAGCGAATAGGTACTTCGAATTGTTAAGAAAGCTCGTTCAAACAAATTAAATAAGTACAAAGATGCTTTTTTAAATGGTCCCATCGAAGTCTCATCAAAGAAAAGTTGCCAAGTTTTGTCATCATCAGCCTATTGCAGTCCACTGCTGGACATAGGCCTCTCCAGTTGTTCGCCACTTTGGGCAAACATCTGGAGGATATACCCATAATTGCCACGCAGATCGCGATCGTTCGCTCCGGTGACGCTGCTGCCCGTCATCGGTCTGTGGTTCAATTGTGATGGTTACACCGCCACCAGTCGGTTGCCAGCGCCTCGTTTGTTATTCGGCAGGATGCACCACGGGTAGGTGAGGTTGGCTTGGAGCGAAAAGATAATAGGCCGCTCCCTTACATCCCAATAACTTGGATAGTAGGTTTTTTAAACTAACCAACCGACCTCTAAATATTACAACATAATTGCTATGCAGCCTCTGTAATACTGGCTATCTGCGGTCACCACTCCCAACATGAGGTTTATTCGTCTGCACGAATGTATGATATTATTATATCATACAAAAACCACTCCATTTCTTTCGTCTGGTAAGAGTAGACAATTTTTTTTATAGCAGATTTAAATAAAAGATAAATAACAGCACCTTTTAGTCACAAACTAAGCCCAAGATTGTAGGAGCCCCAATGCAAAAGAGTTGCAATGCAATTGCAAAGGTCCTGTTTTCAACTTAACTACATTTACACAAAACAGGCCTTTGAATTTATTTATCATATCAAAATTTTACTTCAAATATTAGACATAATAATAATATAATAATAATAATTCATTTAATCATAACCCAAAATGTGATACAAATTAGTCATTACAATTTCATCAATGGCAGGTTACATTAAGGTTGCAACAAAAGGTGAACCCTGACACCGAAACTAGTTATAAACTGTATTTTCAGTGTCAGTGATTCCTCGACACTTCCAAAAATATATTATTTATTTATTTTTTTAACAATATATGTATTTTATTTATTTATTTTACAATGCTAAGACAATTATAATATTTATGTGTGTGTGTTTTTGTGTGTGTGTGTGTGTGTTTTTGTGTGTTTGTGTGTGTGTGTGTGTGTGTGTGTGTGTATGTGTGTGTGTGTGTGCGTCAAGTTATGTTAGGGGAATTATTTGAATTTGAATAATAATAATTATAATTATTAATATATATATCAAAGATCAAACATATTGAAGATAATACACCTTTTTATTACTTAAGCAGATTTTCAGTATCCATATACGACATTTTTAATAAACAAGCAGTGGTTATCCTTCTTACCTCAAATTTATTAAGAGTATAGATATGTGAAGTCTTATGTATACGGTTATACAGTTTGGCAGAGAGGTACACATACATGTGTAATATTTAGATACTAGACAATCTTTTTTGCATTTGGGCTCGTAATGTACCAAATAAACGGTTTCTTCTCTATTCTAATCTCTATAGTAGGGCTTCTCAAACTAGGGGTTCTGTTTAGACTGTAGGAGGTTTGCGGAAAGATTAACGTAATGACAAAGAGGCGCGCAAGCGACTGAGTCCATATAAATAATAAATAAATAACGGGTGTTTCGTCGATTAAACGGTGGTCACCGGCCAAAGTATGACAACGCAACGCAACGCAGGTTCGATTCCCGCACAGCAGATTAACCCCACACATACATTTTCTTGTATGAACATATCTGATTTGTGTCGATGTTTGTTATATGTATATACTATGTATTTCTTTACGAAAAAGTAACCCAGTAAGTTTATCAGTTGATTAGTACCCATAGTACAAGCTTCGGCTTAGTTTATGACTATATGGCGCTGTGTGGCCCAACGCGGCATGTCTTGGATTATTTCAAAAAACACATGCATACCTGCTCGGGTCTCGGCAATCAGTCCTAAAGGAAAAAGCCTTTTTAACGTAATTTCCCCGTTGGAACCCAACTAATTCGCAGGAAACAACGCTAATATCACATCAGAATCATTAGTGCGCTAATACGCCGCTCCATATTAGGTATGGTACAAGTTATTAATTAGGCGGGAACCATTCCCGCGCAGTATTTTCTCACGCGCGTGCGCCGGCGCACGTAGAGCTCAAACTCGCGATAAGGACGTGAGCTTCGGATTATTTATCGCTGTATCAAACGCATGATCCACTGCCGCTGATGTGGTTCTCAATATAGCGAAGGACGAATCAAGGGGGTCCCTAAAATAATTAATTGTCATCTTCACTGACACTGACTTCGTAGTGGATTGTGGAAATCACTCAGTCTAAGAACACAGAAAACAGTACTGCAAAAAGGATGAACATGGGCATATAAACCTCTATAGACAAGCTTGGCTTGATGGCGCATTGAAAAGTTAGTGAGATCCGGAGGTACCGGCTTAGAGTGTCAGTGGGATCAATTTAATTAATAAATTTAAAACAGGTATTATGTAATCCCAGAGCTTTTGAGCTTTAGATTCTACGAATGCTAACACAAACACGGATGAATGAATGAATTAATATCTTTTATTTGTGTGAAAAGTGGTACAAAAGTTGGTATCAATAGCCGGAATGAACATAAATGTTTAAACGTCGAATGATTGCCCTACGTAGAAGTCTAATCAACGATCTATAGTTCAAAAGGGATGTGCAATTAGAGAACTAAATTTTTGTAAATGAATTGAGTAGTCTGAAAATCTAGAACTCCGAAATACTAGGGATTAAACATAATATGATAGATACATGTGAAAATCTTAGTCTGTGGGATAGCACCCTGAAAGTCTAGGCCCTCAAAGAGATCTTAAATTTTATTCTTCTAGACTAGAAGGAAATACACTTTTCTAGAGACAGGTTAACAAAATACACGATCTTGCACTTATCTTTCTTCTTCATTCAAACTTATCTGTAATAAATAAATATAAGTTTGGGAAACTCTGGCACTATATGGTGGCAACTTAGTTGCAAATTGCACCATAATTTAATGAGGGGAGGAAAGTATTATATGTGTAAGCACTGGTTGCCTGTTCACATGTGCATACCCAACAACCTTGTCTGATTTATACTTACTTTATACTTACTTATTCTAAGGATTTATACTACGCGCTCGTTATTGTAACTACAGGAGTTATATCAGTAGAGCAACATCTGTCTCGAAGTTGCCACTAGTTACTTACATGATCAACAACTAAAACATCTGGATTGTTAACTTTTTCATAGATCTTATTGTCTGCTTATTTCACAGGATTATTTGTTTTTGAAAATCAAATAATCCTTAATTATCATCATCGTCAGCCTATTGCAGTCCACAGCGTGGCATAGGCCTCCGTCACCGCACGGAATGAACTTACGAATTAACTTACAACCAAAGTAATTACAAAATTATTAAGAAACTAGCTGGGCCGGCGGCGTCGCACGCGTGGATCTCGGGCTTAAAAAATAACGAACTTCCATAAAATGGTACTTAAATTTTGAGTTAGACTTCTAGCAAGACATTAGTGAAAACCGCATTTAATTCCATGCAGTAGTTCTCGCGTGATACGCGATCAAACATACAAATAAAATACATTAACAGGTATGTATAATGTTATCAGATGTAGAAGACCATCAGACTAAAATACTTAACACATTTTAAATCTTGGCGGTGACCGTCAAAACAATATTATTTGCTGTTGTGTCTGGTTTCACGGCAGTTAAAAGCTTAATAACTTTCGCGTCGTATGATAAGAACTGAAATGTACGGGATTTAAAGCGCACATACCTTTTTTAGTCCGACGTTTCGGTCATGTTACAAAGGCCTTGGTCACGGGGAGGAGTACGGCTTAATAAAGGGAAACAGCTGAACAAATACCACTATTCCGAAAGCCTATTTCCAAATGCGGTGCCGAATTTCAAAGCCCGTGTGCAGCTTTTCCGATAGCTACACGAAAACATACACATAAAGCTTCATACAAATGATTTAAGTAACTAATGAAGTATAGCATGCTGCTAATCTATACTAATATTATAAAGCTGAAGAGTTTGTTTGTTTGAACGCGCTAATCTCAGGAACTACTGGTCCGGATTGAAAAATTCTTTTTGTGTTGAATAGACTATTTATTTAGAAAGGCTTTAGGCTATATAACATCACGCTGCAACTATTAGGAGCGAAGAAATAATGGAAAATATAAAAAAAGGGGGGAAAATAACTATTCCACACGGACGAAGTCGCGAGCACAGCTAGTTTATGATAATACTCTACGGACCGAAATTGGGATGTAAGGTGACCGTGGTGCATCCTGTCAATTTGTCAAATAACAAACGGGGCGCTGGCAACCGACTGTTGGTGGTATGACCATCACAATAGGGATGTTTCCAGGGTCAAAATAATTACATTTTATTAAGTCCACATTTTAGGTTATAACAATATATTGGACACGTATTTTTTCTTCTTCCGTATAAACAAAAAATAACAACACAAATACAAGGCAACAAAGTTTAAGAGTGGGAGTCTTTTACGTCACTCCGTGTGACAAAATGTCCCACGGTGTCACGTCACGCGTAACATTAACGGGCTAAATCTTTGTAATTTTTGGTCTAATTTACAAATGAAAAAATACGTATCTTTTATTTTTGAATAATCTCAAAGACTGACTAATTACATTTTTTACGGCAAAAAGCCTATTCCCGACACTCCACGCCGACTTCAGAACGCGGTGCGAAGGTGCCTAAAGCATTCCTCTTTAGAAAAAAGGTGTACTATAGGTAATCACTAGAATAAGCAATACTCGTATGTACTAATAAGTTCTATCTGGGCGGTAAACGTACAGTCAGTGACCCCATCAATAATGTAAGCTGCGGTCGATTAGCGGGTACAAGATAGCACTTTAATATGTACAAGACACAATCAAGCTGCCGATGCTAAAGGGTGGAGTTATTGTTGTTTTATACATTTTTAATACAGGACAGACCGAGGTATTTCTTGTCAGAGACGCTACTAAAGAAATGGGAAAGAGAGTCATCGATTTTATTGATCTTTGTGCATTTTATAATACAGTGTAGTGGCCTCGCGTACTCTGTTTAAAATGTAGGTGGCCCTCATCATCATCATCAGCCTATTGCAGTCCACTGCTGGACATAGGCCTCTCCAGTTGTTTGCCACTTAGGGCATCAACATCTGGAGGATACACCCATAATCGCCACGCTGGGCAGGCGGGTTGGCGATCGCAGGGCGTAGCTTCTCGCTCCGGTGACGCTGCTGCCCGTCATCGGTCTGTGGTATTTAGCTACGCCTTCAATTGTGATGGTTATACCGTCACCAGTCGGTTGCCAGCGCCTCGTTTGTTATTCGGCAGGATGCACCACGGGCAGGTGAGGTTGGCTTGGAGCGAAAAGATGATGGGTCGCTCCCTTACATCCCTACATCCCTTATATCCCTAGGTGGCCCTACTCCCGACCAAAATCACTTCACGGATGTTCCACCGAGAGTGTGGTTTCCATATCGACGAAATAGATAATGTATATGTATAATTTAAAAACACTTTCTTTAGAACCGGGGTGATGAAGAGCCCTGGTACACAGAACTGGCCTCCTTAGTTAAAAGACCCTTCATACGATAAGTTTACCTATAAATTCACTTGTTTTCACGAGCCATCGAAATGGGAACTTGAACGTTAATTGTCTTTTTTTCGGTAATCTAAGATACACAGTTATTTCAATCGACGTGAAATCATCATCATCAGCCTATTGCAGTCCACTGCTGGACATAGGCCTCTCCTTTTGTTATCCATTTAGGGCCAACATCTGGAGGATATACCCATAATCGCCACGCTGGGCAGGCGGGTTGGCGATCGCAGGGCGTAGCTTCTCGCTCCGGCGACGCTGCTGCCCGTCATCGGTCTGTGGTATTTAGCTACGCCTTCAATTGTGATGGTTATACCAGTCGGCTGCCAGCGTCTCGTTCGTTATTCGGCAGGATGCACCACGGGCAGGTGAGGTGGGCTTGGAGCGAAAAGATGATGGATCGCTCCCTTACATCCCGACGTGAAATGACAGGCAAATCATTTTAAATTGTTCCAGAACAAACACCAATGCTCATCACACTATTAAGTGGGATTCCGAAAAACAAATGAGCAGAGAACCGAAATTAAGTAGATATTAATCTCTCAACAAACCAACAAAGAAGCTTTAACTCACAAACAATTTACTCGCATAGTTCTTTACCCCGACCGTAACCACGCTTGAGCGCCAATGTAAATGAATCGTCATATGTTTTTTCCTAACATTAAGCTAACAATTTGCAACGAGGCGGTTTGATTACATGATTACACAGCATGATAGCGCGGTGTTTGCGCTCGGCACGCGAGGCGCGAGACCTTAAATACATGTGTGTGACGCCTAAGTACCTAAGTACTGACCGATAGAGTTGGAAATGTTGGCTCATTGTAGTCGTTTTAGTGTTAAATCTAAGAGAGGTAGGGCATAGCGAATCTTCGCTCGAATTGAGCCGCCCGTCCGGGGAAGGACCTCCACCCTATAGAATACCGCAGTCAAATGACCTCTGGGTCGTGTTTCTGCCGGTGAGTAGGGTTTCCGAAGCTCGTGGGGGGTTAGGGTTGGGCCGGCATGGCGGTGGCAACTGACAGGTAACTGACCAGTTACTTGCCCGTTGTCACAGCGACTTGGGCTTCTCTTTCGCTTTCCATCAGGTGTAGGGAAGCCATTATGTCGAGCCAATATAAAAAAAAAAAAACTCTGATAAATCTGTATTTAACGACCGTAGGAACGTATTTCTAGGTACTTTCCTGTACGGCTACGTAAAAAGAACGCCCGGACGCCTTCTAAACTGTGACAAATCTGAGGAAACCTGAGCGAATGGCAACCTTACACCCCAACCCTAATATAATATGTTAAACATTGTAAGAAGAATTGGCATTGAAAAGGGTTTCAAGTTTCCGGTTCATCTCGATAGAAGCTACATTCCGAATCCGGTGGTAGAGTAATTTGTTTTAATTTACTGTGTTATTATTCGAAGACTGTTCTGACGATTTATGAGTGCTTGTCTCAAGTCTATATGAATAAAGATATTTATGACTTTTCGACACTGACACTCTTCAAAAAATTACACTTCCTCTACCTAAAGGTTGTCCGACAAAGATCGCCTACTAGCGATAAGACCGCCTAGATTGTACTATGTCTGTATCACCTTTATCTGTATTTATTTTGAGTTTTGTGCAATAAATAATATCTATCTATCTATTGACCTACCTGTGAAAGCTTCACAAATAATGAAATTTGAGTACCCAAACACGGAACAAACAAAAATCTTTAATCAAAGTCTATGTAAAACCTTCAAAAATACGAGTTTATTGTACATTTTTGTATTTGCATGCCGAAAGGCAAAATAAGGTCATAGACCCATATTTCTAAAATAAATGATTTATTTATGATTTATGAAGTAATCATGTTTTGACTGCTCCCGCCCGGCAAAAACAATAAACTTCAAAAATGACCAATAAAGGTAAAAGTGAGCGACGACCCTAATTCCACTACAAAACGGTTGTCGGTTACCTAAGTTCTTCCTAGCATCAATACCCTAAATAAATATCCGGAATATCCGGACCCTAAACCTACGCATTTGCATTAGGGAAGTCAAAATCAAAGGTACAACAAATACACACCCAAATACAATGTTGACATCAAGACTCGTCACTTGAATGTTTGTCCTGCGTGGGATTGGAACCCACGACCTCCGGTTTAGAAGGCAGGATTACCACCTACTAAATGTTGTTTATATTTGTTTTAGGACCCTTAGGGTCGTGCAAACTTACCAAATTAGCACCAAATTTAGACCCCAAGAAGAGGAGTCAAGTATACAGGAGATTATTACGAGGATAGTTTGTGTCCACTCTCTGTTCTTTCGCTCCCATAGTTCAATGGGCCAATAGTTCTTCAGGACTACATGGAGATCAGTCGCAAGACCAACACGGCTTAACTTTCCGATGCACGAGAGCATATAGCAACGTCAATGATTTTTTTTATACAAGTAAGAGGCGGCAAACTAGCAAATGTGATGCCTCAAATCGAGTTCTAGGGTCGCTGCCGGCCTTTTAAATAGGAGTACGCTCGTTTCTTGAAGGCTCCCAAGTCATAGCTATTCGGAAACACTGTCGCAAAGAGTTGGTTCCACAAAACCGATGCGCGAGGCAAGATGTTCCTCATAAAGCGTACAGTGGATCGCCAACCATCGAGATGATGAGGATGAAATCACAATCGGTCACGTGTGGTGCGGTGAAGGAACTCAGCTGCAGGCAGTAAACCGAACAATTCTTCAGAGCATTCCCCGTGATAGATGCGGTAGAACGCACATGGATGCGATGTCCTGACAAATCTGGAATCAGAAATTAGATAGATAGAAACAGCCGGCGTTCAGATTAAATTAAACTTTTGTATCATCATTTTCAAAGCTATCATTCTTACGTACAACAAACAAACATACCGGACGCCCAAAAATTCTTCTTCACTTTTTTTCACCAACATGCATTTTTTGTTCCGACACGGAAAACGTTTGCTGTTGGTATTTGCGAAAGTAATAAGAATAGTCACAAAAACCACGCGTCACCCGAATCTCGTGATTAATGACACTCCTCACTCCTAAGATATAAAAGGTTATTTTTTCCTCAACGCAAATATGAGGGTGCTCTGCGAGAGACAGGACAGGAGACGACTGAACGCGACACTCCCCAATAATCTGCAAGGGGTTTACTACTTAAACGTAGATTGGATAGATCTTTATTCATAGACTTTTGAATGAAGCATTTATAAAGCGTCCATGAAAATGAAAATGGTTCTACCGTTGCAAGGTATTATTTTACTTTCGAATTGGAGAGAAGATGCAAGAAAAATGAAATCACAACATAACATTGTATTTGTATCTAATATGAGTTCTACTCGTATAAGAGAGGCAGGGCATAGCGAATCTTCGCTCGAATTAAGCCGCCCGTCCGGGGAAGGACCTCCACCCTATAGAATACCGCAGCCAAATGACCTCTCGGCCATATTTTTGCCGGTGAGTAGGGATTCCATACCTCGTGGGGCGTTAGGGTTCGGCCGGCAGTGCGGTGACAACTGACAGGTAGCTGACCAGTTACTTGCCCGTTGTCAAAGCGACTTGGGCTTCTCGTTTACCTTCCATCAGGCGTAGGGAAGCCATTATGTCGTACTACTCGGAGGAAGATTAAACGCAGGACTAACAAATAAGTGCTTAACATTTTTTTTATGTAGATTTCAAACCAGTTTGCAACTAGACCAAGAAGCAATGATCAATACCACAAACCAGTACTAAAACACATTATGAAAAATGATATCCAATGCAGCGTCAAGCTAAAGTGATATTTTTTCGACTGGAAGCGTGTGAAAAGTGGACAGCCCACCACAAGATTGACAGTTTTGAACAAGAATAAAGAGACTGAAGCCGGTTTTACGTCTTGTTTTTGTTACGTGCAGTCCGCTAAATACCTTTATGGTAGGTGTCACGTGAAAAGTTGAGCGGTCAGTCTGAATATTTTCTTTGATTCTATACTAGAAAATGCCTTGTGAGGTAAAATGTGAACCCCGAAGTCACTAGTCAAGCCAAGTAGCAAATCTCACCTTCTTTAGAACAAGGCTCCGTTTTTCAAATTTCTTAGCGGTTCTTCTTGATAGAAGCAACTTTTCGAAACTTTTCATGAGTATTGAAGATCTATAAGAGCTTGATGTAAGGGAGCGGCCTATCATCTTTTCGCTCCAAGCCAACCTCACCTGCCCGTGGTGCATCCTGCCGAATAACAAACGAGGCGCTGGCAACCGACTGGTGGCGGTATAACCATCACAATTGAAGGCGTAGCTAAATACTATAGACCGGCGACGGGCAGCGTCACCGGAGCAAGAAGCTACGCCCTGCGATCGCCAACCCGCCTGCCCAGCGTGGCGATTATGGGTATATCCTCCAGATGTTTGCTCTAAGTGGCGAACAACTGGAGAGGCTTATGTCCAGCAGTGGACTGTAATAGGCCGATGATGATGATGAAGAGCTTGAACCTCGCAGGCTCACTGAGACTCTCGTCTCGTACCGTAAGCCGCCCATTAACCATTTTTCTGTAACATCTAGTTTCACGGGAGTTGCAGGCTTAATATCAGGGAGGTATAAAATAAATAACCCAAGACATGCCACGCTGGGCCACACAGCGCCACCTAGCCCCAAACTAAGCCGAAGTTTGTACTATGGGTACTAGACAACTGATAAACTTACTTAGATACATTTTTTTTTGTAAATAAATACATATTACGTATACATAGAAAACACCCAGACCAATACAAACAGACATGTTCATGAACACAAATGTTTGTACTGTGCGGGAATCGAACGTGGCAGAGGTCACTACCAAATGAGCCACCGAGCCTGTCAATAAGTAGCGAGTATTGAACTACATTAGGCTGTATTGTACATTGAAGTACTATCCGTAGCAGAGCGACATAAGACGTACCTCCCGCGATTCGCCCGTATCGCTCCTTCAGATGTGAGCGGTTTATTTTTTCGTCGGCCGTGTCGAGTGCTCGACGCGAGAGCAACGCAAATATTGACACGACGCGTATGACGGATTGTCGACAAACACGATTGGCGTGCGCGATTATTCCGTCTCTTTATACAAAGTGCGGACTTTGTAGGAACGAAATAATCGTGCGTTGCGTGCTAAGGACGCGTTATTGACACAGCAGCGCTTTTAAGGCTTCTACGCGCATGTAAGTAATGAGAAAATGTATATGGTTGTGGTTTTCTTACAAAGTTGAGGAGTAAATGTATGACGAGGCTGATGAGAGCCTTCCGCTCGCTCACAGAACGGTGATGAAGACAAAGCTACTAAGGGACCTTGGCCTATATCTGTGGTACTTAGCTACGCCTTCAATCTATATAATCGGGAGAATGCACCCGGGCAGGTGGAGGCGGCTCGGAACGAAAAGTTGATAGATCCCTTACATCACTCACTAAGTCTATGTTCAGGAAAACAGGGGACTCCCTGTTAAAAAGATTGAGAAAGACTATCTGCTATCGGAGTGAGCGAGAGGCCACAGGTCAAGGCTGGCCGACTCGTGACAGCCAGACAGAACCGTCCTCGGACGTTTGTCGGTGAAGATGTAACAATTGAATCGTTGACAGCACACGTGATTAATTTCAATGTCACTTGCACAAAAGATCACTTCGTGCCCTGTCTGCGGCGAGACGTATGACGTATTAAACGTGTTTCAATGTGCACATTATGAGTGGACCAAGGAGGTTCATAAACATACATTTAAGCCACAGATTTATTTATTATTACATGTCTTGGGTTATTTATTTATTTATATTATTGACACAAAAACTAACCTGTAAATTCAAGTAATATCAATTGTAATAGTTCCTGCGACACAGACTTCAAGGCTAGTGCAGCGGCCGGTGATAATTTTTAAAGGTTCCTGTAATTCCTCCATGTCGTAGGAAGAGTGGACATCAAAACTGCAATAATTACAAATAGCACACATTTGTAATAGAGGATTATACCATGGAGGTAGGTAACTACCTCTGAATGTGTAACCAAGTGTGCCGAGATCTTATATGGTCTGTTACCCTGCAGCTCGCGGCTTTAGGTATCCTCGTGAAACGTGTATTTTCGGCCATAATGTGTAACTATTATATCATGATATATTCTCATAATTCAAACCTTAGTAAGTACGTACTTTTCGCGTAACAAACATCTCTTTTACCCGGCTAACAATTTACGGTGAAAATTAGTGGAAATTGAAGCAAATTGTACGCTAAGACTCTCCATAGACAGTGGGGTATTACCTCCCACGGTTGCGACCTGGGGAAAGCGAACGCGTGCTAATTGCATTCTTCTAATTGCAGTAAAAAAATCTCACGAATTAGCGAGACAATGCAAAGACCAGAGCTATCCTAGAGCTTGATCGAATCAATTTGGAGCTGTGTTGCCGTGTTTTGTTTTTAATTTACCGACGCGGTTTAATTTTTGATAATATCTACTGCCATTAGCCTGCCATGTTGTTAGATCATCAGTGGGATTATCAAAACACGAGACGAGGAATAAGTCGACAGCAAGAGCTAGCCTTTTTTTCTAATGCTCGGGTCACGTTAGCTGGCTACGGGAACTATAATACCATCATACCTATTCATATATTTAAGTATTACAGGAAACATTTAATTATAAAACAATAGACTTTCCCAACGACGACATCTCCAAGACTGCTTAGCAGTGAACTTTGCTACAAACTCAATTTCTACCTTTGATTTGTACAACAATAAAATATTTACAAAAATTTTAAGAAAAATTGGCTATTTATAAAAATACATATCGCATTTTTTGCCGGTTCTTCTCCACTGTAAGAACACGGCGGTATTTTATTTATTTATTTATTTTGTATCTAACGGCGTGTTTTAAGTTTTTTTTTATGAATAAAAGATATTTCCTATTTTGAATTTTACATCATTGCCGGACAAGGAAGCGAAAGGCTCTCACTTACTTCGTAAATTTTGGTAAATTGGTTTTTGTAAGTCAAACAAAATCTGTGTCGCAGAAGATTTGTCTTATAACTATGAAACAAAAGCAAAAAACTTTTTGCTAATATTCTATCCAACTTCTTATATCTTCTTTCCAACTATGTTAACATGGCAACACAGGTCCCAAGGCGTGTGCCAGCATTGTTATCTGTGGTACTAATTGTAGTCACACCGCGGTCTACCCTTCTCTATCACGTTATTGTAGAGTTATACACTGCAAGAATATTTTTATGTTTCTGTACACTTATTTGCTTAGGCTAAAGTAAGGAGAGTAAGCGTCTCATATTATTGGCATACCTATACATTTTTTGTTGTTCAATAGATAAAGTACTTAATTTCAATGTAAAATATGACTATCAACACTTATTTATTCTGCATTCTTCTTATGTGTGTGTGAAGAAAAGAGACACAAACTAGAAACGCATTAAATCTCATTTCAAGACTTTGTAAAATCATAAATACATTGAGGTTTTTTAACATCAATCTATGATGATGATGATAAATGTAAACGTGTTTGATTATTTATTGCTAGCCAACACCGATTCCAATTTCCCCTGATAAACATTATTTATCTTTTTGTATGATAACGTCTTTTGGGATGTAAGTAGGGGAGCGACCCATTATCTTTTCGCTCCAAGCCACCCTCACCTGCCCGTGGTGCATCCTGCTCAATAACGAACGAAACTCTGGCACCCGACTGGTGGCGGTATAACCATCACGATTGAAGGCGCAGCTAAATGCTACAAACGGATGACGGGCAGCAGCGTCACCGGAGCGAGGAGCTACGCCCTGCAATCGCTAACCCACCAGCTCAGGGTGGCAATTATGGGTAAAACCTTTAGATGTTTGCCCAAAGTAGCTAACACATGGAGACGCCTATATCCAGCAGTGGACTGCGATAGGCTGATGATGAACACACTTTTTCTATGAATTCCCTTTTTGAAACGCACTGATGAACGCGTGTAACCATTTTGTATTCCATCGGCACACGTGACTACGAATAGATCCGCCGAAACTTCATTCTGCGAAATTCCTCAATACAATTTTATCTAGTTCCAAACTTCGTCCCGTCTTAACTAAACTTCCCTGACAAGCAAAGAAAGGTGCGAAGTGAGTAGTAACCGCCTTCATTGTAAAGTTAAACGAGTTCGCAACTCGGCGAAATGTAAATATCTACTGTGTGTAGTGATGCTCTGGGCTACGAAGACTGTCCCGATATTCAGACGACCTTAATGAGTATAAGTCGTTGTGGTCATAGATTTTTTTTTTATAGTGGCTCGACATAATGGCTTCCCTACGCCCGATGGAAAGCGAAAGAGAAGCCCAAGTCGCTGTGACAACGGGCAAGTAACTGGTCAGTTACCTGTCAGTTGCCACCGCCATGCCGGCCCAACCCTAACCCCCCACGAGCTCCGGAAACACTACTCACCGGCAGAAATACGACCCAGAGGTCATTTGACTGCGGTATTCTATAGGGTGGAGGTCCTTCCCCGGACGGGCGGCTCAATTCGAGCAAAGATTCGCTATGCCCTACCTCTCTTATTGATTTTCTATCAAGGAAGTATTTCAAGATTAAAAAATGTCCGAAAGATGGCGTTACGTACCGTTCATTATCGCGTCGATTTTGCCAATCAATCAACAGCCCTGGTCCGTCCACTGCTGACCGTAGGCATCCTTTAATTCGCGCCACATCTCTTTTCTGGGCTACCCCCACCTTTTTTTTTTTTTTTTTGTTTCACCAGGGAGAAATGCAGTTTACGCATACCCGCTGCCCGGGGAAGCAGACGGGTTATGTGGGACTCACTCCGCGTCGGCAGAGAATACCCACTAAAAAAACCCTGGTTTGCACCGTCAAATGCGCCTTGGGCGACAGCATCGCGGGTCCTCAACTATAACGCCGCGACGCTGTCAGCGCTGGTCTGCTAGGCAGACTCGGGCTGGCCCCCCCACTTGGGGCGACCTAGAGATCAGGCCCGTAAGGGCCGTCTCTCTCCTCCAAGGACGGGGTTCGTGCAATACCCCCTCCCCCCGGATCTCTGAGGAGTTCAGACGTCTCATAGCCAGTCCCTCGTTAAAGTTAAATCTTAAATTATTTAAACAAAATACTAAAATAAAAAGCAAGCAATATATTAGGACTCCAGAAGCCTGTCGGAGGTGCTATTGCCGTACTTCACACAAGGATCAAAAAACACACACGGACTTATCAACTAAACGACTGTGGACCAAGCGTGAGTACACTGCAAAATAATACCCTAATTACCGTGCATAAAAAAGAGACAGACATCATTTTGGTGCGATTGCCTGGAGGATTTAACAGGGGTCTTCTTACACTGGACGGAAAGCGCAATTATACCAAGTTTGTCGATAGATGCCCAGATTGCCAGACCCTTATGCACATCGTGTACATCATTCTTGAAACATCTTCGTATGCTATGTTGCCCTGGTAATTGGTCTGCTGGTTTTGAAGCAATATTGAGTGCAACTGTTTGCTAATTAAAATTGAACGTGTGTTGTTGGAGATCTCCTCCCTCTGCTGAGATCCTGGTAAATCGGAACACTGTAACGCCTGTAAACATTTAATTTCACGGTCTCGTATCTATCAGAGCATACTATCTACCTCCGCTCAACCTCTGCCAGCCTGGTGTAGATTGCAATGCCGCTTAAACGCACACCTCCTACGACTCCGGAGGTGGCGCCACGTTCGCCGGCTACCGATAACGCACAGACTTCAAATCGTTGCGCGGGAGATTCAAACTTGCCTTCCTTAAAGAAACTTACACCATCTATTGAGAAACTACTATCTCCGGGCGTAACCTTAACTCATAGTGAATCTGTTCCCTCTCTGTCGTGCCCGACTGATGCTGCGGAAGGCTATATTACACAACGCAATAAACGGAAATTTGCTGGGGGGGACCATAGTGAAATGAGATCGTTCATGGCAGAAATGAGAATGCAATTTAATAATTTTTCTATAGCTCAGGAGAAGCAGCTGGCTATACTGCAGGAGGCTGTAACAGTGATACGGCAGCAAAATGCCGAAATGGTTAAGTCTGTGGAATTTGTCTCACAGAAATATGATGACCTAACCAACAGACTTAATAAAATTGAGAAGGAACGCGAACACTGCATTGAACATGTAGCTTCTCTTGAGCAAAGACTCGAGTATTTGGAGAAGAAATCTCGGGCTACGTATTTAGAAATTAGAAATATACCCTCAACTCAAGGAGAAAACAAGGAACAGCTCTGCACACTAGTAAAGGACATAGGTGAAATATTGAAGGTTCCTATTGAGTTGTCCGACATCCGTGACGTCTATCGGACCTTCTCTAAGTCTACCGACAATAAACCGATCGTTGTCGAACTATCAAGTGTTTTAGTCAAGAACAAAGTACTCATTGCCTACAAAAATTTCAACAAATTGAAGGGAGCGGAACGGCTAAACACACAGCACTTACGACGCACAGGAAATCCGAACGCAGTGTATATAAGCGAATCGCTTACCCCAAAACTAAAGCGGCTATTTTACTTGTCACGGGAATATGCGAAGCAAAACGATTATAATTACTGCTGGACTTCCGGTGGCAACGTGTATCTACGCAAAAGGGATGGCGCCGCTTACTTCCGCATTAGTACTGAAACCGATCTCAACAAGATAACAGAAAGGCAATGACTAGACTTCAAAGAAGAAACCTATAAGATAATCTTAAGTTTAATTCTATTGTACTCTTACTCTAGTTTTACTTGTATATCACAATCGTACTTATTGTTACACACCACTCTCAACTTAACACACTATACACACGAAACAACCAACAAAACACACATCATTCCCATACCATTTAGTCCTAACACAAAACCTCGACTCTTAATGCCAGAATTAAGTTTACACTCTCCTCTTTTACTCCTTATACTATTTTCTGCAATTAATAGACTCCTCATTATACTTTATGTTCATTCAAAGTCTATTACAATTCAAATCTTTCAACGGTATCTGCATCCGCTCTCATATCATATTTGTTCGTTTGACAGTACACACACATACTCTCTCAAGTCTATAATTTTCCTTTGTACAAATATTAAATTATACCTTTGGTCTGGTATTTTATCGAATCCACTCTTGTTGCACCCTGTCTCTTTACATACCCTGGAACATGCCTGACAATCTATATTTTCTAAATGAAATAGAACAGGTTAAAGTCTCGGAATCTTATCAATGCCCTCCCGAAAAGTGCCATACTTACATACTTAATAAGACTGGTGCTCTGAATATATTTCACGTGAACATACGCAGTATTAACAGTAATTTCTCAGACCTTTTGGCTTTACTACAACGCATCAGTGTATCTCTTGATCTGATACTGTTAACTGAATGCTGGTTGAGTAAAGCTCCCTCTCTACCATTACTGCAAGGGTTTGTGTCCTGTAAATCCACATTTAAAAATCAAAATGATGGCGTTGTTGCTTACATTCGAGAAAGTTTAGGATTTACCCTCCAATTGCCCACTATTTGTGATGCAAACGGCCTCCTTCTTAATTTCTCTAACAAAATGGCAGTTCTTGCAATATATCGTTCCCCCTCAGTAAGAAACCTGGATTCTTTTGTTAACTCTCTTGATATAGTCCTAAAGACTCTTGATTGTTTTGATAATGTTGCTATTATAGGAGACATTAATATAAATATTAACCCCCAATTTATCGACTCTAACGCCGACACCTACCTTAATACAGCTGCATCACATGGCTTACTTCCCGCTCACACTTTTCCCACTAGACTTGATAATTGCTTGGATCATGTTATTCTGAGAACGAAATCAAATGCGGTTACCCTGGTTTTAGATTCATTCCTTACTGACCACGCACCAGTTATCCTTTGTTGTGACCTCAAAAAACACTTAAATGTTACCAAACGTACGGTCACGCGTATTGACATAAAAGCCTGTACTAAAGATCTTCAGTCCACTGATTTCTCATCCATTTACGAATGTCCTGATGCTGACAGGGCAACTGATGCGCTTGTAAGCATTATTTATAAAGTGATTTACACTCATACCTCTACCAATAATGTGCCCAACAGAAAAAAAATCATTAAACCCTGGATTACTCCCGGTCTTCTCAGATGTCTGAGGAATCGTGATAAACTGTACCGTCAAGCTAAAAATGATCCTACAAATACAATAAAAAAGGTTACTTATAAAAGATATAGAAATTTTATAAACAACTTACTAAAAAAACTTAAACAAGAGTATGAAAGAGCGGAATTCAAAAGGCTGAAAAAGGACCCTAAAGCTACCTGGAACCTAATTAAAAATACTGGTAATATAAAAAAACCTACCACTTCCAGTACGGAACTTTTATCTCTATCCACTCCAAATTTGTCCCCTGTAGACTTTGTGAACTCATATTTTGCTAACATCGGTAAAAATTTGGCGTTAAAAATAGCTTCCCCACAACCCCCTCTTGACACACGGAGTTCACACATGTTATCCGATTCTAACTCTATTTCGCATTCTATGTTCATAGTAAACACTGACGACAGTGAAATCGAGGATATTATTCGATGCTTGAAGGTATCCTCTGCGACTGGTTGGGATGGCATACCTACCTCTATTTTAAAAGCTGCAGCTTCAGTCTTAGTTCCCCCACTTACGCACTTATTTAACCTATGCCTCACATCTGGAGTATTTCCGTTATCCTTTAAAAAAGCTCTCGTGCACCCCATCTTTAAGGCAGGAGACAGAGGCAGTGTTGATAATTATAGACCCATCTCAGTTTTAACCTCTCTGTCTAAGATTCTAGAAAAAATTCTTAATAAAAGATTAGTTAATTACCTTAATCAAAATGGCATCCTAGCTGATAACCAATTTGGTTTCAGAAAAGGTAAATCCACTGAGGATGCAGTGATATGCCTTACTGATCTAGTGTCTAAGCATCTTAACTCTAAACAAAAAACTATTGGTATATTTCTGGACCTTTCTAAGGCATTCGACACTGTCTCTGTCCCTATCCTACTTCGTAAGCTGCATGAGGTGGGGGTGCGAGGTATTGTGCATGACATTTTCAGGAGTTACCTCAAAGATCGTTCGCAGCGTGTTGTTATAGATGGTATTATAAGTCATGATGAAGAACTTACATTTGGTGTCCCACAGGGGAGTGTTCTTGGGCCCACCCTTTTTCTCTTATACATCAATGACCTCTGTAAACTCTCAATTCCAAATTGTAAGATCATTACGTACGCTGATGACACAGCACTAGTTGTACATGGATCAAACTGGGATGATGCCTTTAAAAATGCCGAATTAGCCTTGAGCACTGTGATGCATTGGCTGCACTCCAATTTACTCACTCTAAACTTATCGAAAACCAATTTTGTTACCTTTGCACCCAATGCAGCCACCTTACCACCATCGACATATACTATCACTGCTCACAAGACTCATCCCTGTACAGTCTCCGCCTGCGATTGTATTAAAATCACTCGCACTACTAACGTCAAATATTTAGGAATCTGGATTGACCAATCCCTGTCTTGGCATCAACAAATAAATGTTAGTGTTAACCGTGTCCGGAAATTAATTTACGTTTTTAAAAATCTTAGGGTTGTCCTTGATTTTCAAACACTCAAAGTTGTCTATTATGCTCTGGGACAATCTATCATTTCTTACTGTATTACAGTCTGGGGAAGTGCATGTAAAACACAACTTCTGCGCCTAGAGAGGGCGCAGAGAGCCGTTCTTAAGGTAATGAGTTTTAAGCCTATCCTTTTTCCTACCTCTGAGCTGTATATACTTACCAAATTAATGACTGTTCGGCAAATCTACATTTCACAAACTGTATTACGTAAGCATACCTATCTTCCTTTTAACATAGAGACCACTGCCAGCAAACGCAGATCTGATCTGATCTGTAAATCCGAATCTTGCAGGTTAGCTATGGCCAGACGTCAATTTTGTTTTTTCGCACCTAGACTTTATAATAAAGTGAACAAAATCTTGAATATATATCCCCTCACGTTGCGCGAATGTAAAATTCGCGTAATTGACTGGTTATTGAACTTAACTTATAAGGAGACAGAATTTTTTATAAGTCAATGTTAGGCACACACATCCATACATACTCATACTTGTATACACACGCACACACTCTCTCACACACACACACACAAACACACACACAAACACACACACAAACACACACACAAACACACACACAAACACACACACACACACACATAAACACACACACACACAAACACACACACAAACACACACACATACATCTCTATAACATACAGACAACACTATTACATACATGCATGCTCACACAAGCTAATAATAAATAGTTTTATATAGGTACGCTAACCTCTTGGGACGCTGTTTACCTCTATTTCGGAGGTGGGCGTTAACAGCTGCGACACAGTTGCAAAACTAATGTGGCTGTTATCGTACATCCATATTAATTTGTACCATAAAAAAAGTTCCAAATAAATTTTATTTTATTTATTTATTTTAATACGTGGCCGGCATCCCCGCGCCGACCTCGCGGAACCCCGTCGGGCGTGCAGCCGCCGCCGCACGGTGGTTTTTTATTGTGGTTTTCTCCACTTGAGCTCGCGCCCCCTGGTCCCGACCGAAGTCGGGATAACAGGCGGTTTTTTATTGTGGTCTCACTCCACTCGGGCCGGCCAATTAAGGCAAGCCCCCTGGTCCCTCCTGCGAGGGGAAACAGGTTGCCCGGCGACCAGTCCATAAAGGACCTATCCAACGGCCACGAGAACCGTGGCCGAAGGACCCGCCGAGCCGCGGTGATGCACCGCCATCCTACGCCCGAAGGCACCAACGTCTACTGAAACGATGCGCGAACGCATCGTTCCAGTCGCGCAAATGCGCACTCCAACTATGTCACGTCCGGGTAAGATGGCCTCGGGCCCAATGTCCAATCCGGTCGCCGACTCGCTCCAATCGGGCAAACGCCCCGTCATTGGGGGAGACCCCCTGGCCATAATGGCCACATCGAAATGTGCCTAAGCACTGGCCTTATGGAAGGCGTTGCAGCTATATCAACGCCAACACTGGCCCCACCTTGGTCGAGGAGAGACGGGATCCAATCGTCTCTCCTCTAGGGAATTAGCCGCCGGGTAGCATAACACACTACTACCCAACGTTGCCCGGGGTGCGCCGGACCATCCGCTAACAATGTCCCGAAGGAGATTATTAACGGACAGCCGCACGAGGAGGCTTCCCATATTGCACCCCGGGCTACCCCCACCTAGCCAAGGCCAGTAGCTCTTGTAAGGTCATCAGTCCAACGGGTTGAACTGCGTCCTTCACCGCGTCTCCCTAAAAGCGAAGTCTACTCGCCTTTCCCATTTTTTTTTTTTTTTTTTTTTTTTTTATATAGTGGCTCGACATAGTGGCTTCCCTACGCCTGATGGAAAGCGAAAGAGAAGCCCAAGTCGCTGTGACAACGGGCAAGTAACTGTTCAGTTACTTGTCAGTTGCCACCGTCATGCCGGCCCAACCCTAACCCCCCACGAGCTCCGGAAACCCTACTCACCGGCAGAAACACGACCCAGAGGTCATTTGACTGCGGTATTCTATAGGGTGGAGGTCCTTCCCCGGACGGGCGGCTCAATTCGAGCGAAGATTCGCTATGCCCTACCTCTCTCCCATTAAAAAGATGAACTTCCTCTTTATTATTTTTATTATTACTAGCGTATTACACCTATCTTTACGTCTCACGACATCGACAAAGCCTAACAACACTAGTCTCAGCCTCTACTGCAGCTCCGAACTTCGGCCAGGCACAAAGGCTCGACTCAGCTCGGCGGTTAATTCCGTATTCAGTGCCCCGCGACTGAATAACACTATAAACACTATAAATGGCCTGGGATCACAATTCATTCAAACCAATTCTAAAGCGACGACTTAACATTTCGCTATTAAATAGGTAAGTGAATGAAAATAGGTCCTTATAAGAGGAGATGCACACAAAGGTGTCACTCAAAGGTCATAGACTGATTGACATAGTGATCTAATAACGCACAGCCCAAACCACTAGACGGATCAGGCTGAAATTTGTCTTATAGGTAAAATGTAATGACGTGGATGCCTACGTCATAACATCTACTTATATGACAAATAAATAAATAATAAATAACCCAAGACATGCCACGCTGGGCCACACAGCGCCACTTAGCCCCAAACTAAGCCGAAGCTTGTACTATGGGTACTAGACAACTGGTAAACTTACTTAGATACATTTTTTTTTAATAAATACATATTATACCTAGAAGACACCCAGACCAATACAAACAGACATGTTCATGAACACAAATATTTGTACTGTGCGGGAATCGAACCCACGACCCTTGGCTCAGAGGGCAGATCACTACCAAATGAGCCATCGAGCCAGCCAAAATTTCAGCTTAGAAAGGATTTTGATCAATTTAACACCCAAGGGCATGAAAATCAATTCCCCGCGGACGAAGTCGCGGGCAGAGCTAGTTAGGTATAATTTTAGTGTATTACAATGTAGATCTTATGGCTAGAAGCGGTCTCTTCTAGACAACAGGTATAGGTATTTCCTATCGTTTTCATAGTCACACTGATGACTAGGCTGATACGAAAGACGAAAACACGAGGGAAAGAGTCACGATTTGAAAGATTCGACTGCCTTTTCAAATCGATAGCCAAAGATAGGCATAGTAACATCAAATTTAACAATTTATCGAACATTTAGAGATGATAATAACATTACCAAACTATTTGATACAGTATGTACCTATCATTGTTTTGTTACATTCGCTGATCTCACCCTCGGAATGCTGTTTATCAAACAATATCTCTCTAATTTGTGTACCTGTTATTAGGTTGGATACAAACCCTCATAAAGCATTGTTAACAAATGTAACTATTGTCGTACATGTTGTGTTATCGGTGTATACCTTACTACTTTAGCGACCCGCCTTCGTTTTGCTTCGAGTAGGTATTCAGATAAACATATCATAGGGTTACATTGGGATATAAGGGAGCGACCTATCACCATTTCGCTCCAAGCCATCCTCACCTGCCCGTGGTGCCGAACAACAAACGAGGCTCTGGCAAACCGAATGGTGGCGGTAAAACCGTCACGATAGAAGGCGTAGCTAAATACCACAGGCCGATGACGGGCAGCAGCGTCATCGGAGCAAGAAGCTACGCCTGCGATCGCCAACCCGCCTGCCCAGCGTGGCGATTATGGGTATATCCTCCAGAAGTTTGCCCTAGGCGGCGAACAACTGGAGAGGCCTATGTCCAGCAGTGGACTGCAATAGGCTGATGATAAGGGTTACATTAATGGCATTTTATAAAAGATCTCTAATCTTTTCCAGCATTAGTCATAGCCTTTGTTACTGAATACAGAGTGAATGTAGAATTTACGAAATCGGCACAGTAGACAAACAAAAACACAAACTTTTCCTCTATAATATTAGTGGCCACATCAGCCGAACCGACAACCGTTGGGGTAAACGTGTTCTTGAATGGAGACCGTGTCTCGGCAACGTAGTGTAGGACGCAATGGATTCCCTACGCCTGATGGAAAGCGAAATAGAAGCCCAAGTAGCTGTGACAACGGGCAAGTAACTGGTCAATTACCTGTCAGTTGCCACCGCCACGCGGGCCCAACCCTAACCCCACACGAGCTCCGGAAACCCTATTCACTGGCAGAAATACGACCCGTAGGTGGTTTGGTTGCGGTATTCTATAGGGTGGAGGTCTTTCCCCGGACGGGTGGCTTATATCTAGCGAAAATTCGCTAAGCCCTACCTCTCTAAATCAAAGATCCTCTAAATAAAGGATCGATCAAAGTGGTGAATTGGGAGAGGCCTATGTCCAGCAGTGGACTGATAAAGGCTGAAGATGATTAGTGTAGATAAACAAAATATACGAAGTTACAGTCATGTCGTAAACGGCTGCAGTGAAGCAGGTCGCCTCCGTCATTTGTTTGCAGTTCCAGACAGGTTGCCTAATGTTTGGTTTGAACAATATTAAAGCATGGCGGTTTACGGAGCTTTACTAGCGCAACTGACCCGTTTTGAACAACCAAAATTTTGTAGGTCAAATTCAAATGGTTTATTGTAAAAGCTGTTGGTGTTAGTTACAGCATGGCGTAGCAATTGATATAACAATGTCTTCTATAGTATGTAGTATATGCTGGTATCATAATGGACTATTAGAGTTAGTACGCATACCCATACCCACACCATTCCATACCCAAATTAGGTATTTCTGTTGCCGCATTAACAACGAATACTAAAAACAGAAAAAAATAAATATAAGGGGGCTCCATAGACTGGACTGGCTCGGTGGCTAAATTGGTAGTGACCTCTGCCTTCTGAGCCAAGGGTCGTGGGTTCGATCCCCACATATTACAAACATTTGTGTGCATGAACATGTCTATTTGTATTGGTCTGGGTGTTTTCTATGTATAATATGTATTTATTTACAAAAAAAAAGTATCTAAGTAAGTTTATCAGTTGTATAGTACCCATAGTACAAGCTTCGATTTAGTTTGGGGCTAGATGGCGCTGTGTGGCCCAGCGTGGCATGTCTTGGGTTATTATTATAGAACAAACGCGTTGCCGGGCTCCCATATAACAAAACTTTTTACCGCTTTTTGATTGATATTAAATTAAAACCAACGCAGGTGAGTGTAAAAGTTATTCTTTATAAACCGTGAAACATCTACCATCTGATAACATCCAGCGTGGATGATTAACGTCCGAAGATTTAAAACTTTTACCTAACTAAACACAGAGCCTGTAAAAAATGATGGTAGATGATTAATTACTGTATCGGAAAAGTTACGTTAAACAAGCGACTAACTGGAGTACACTGGTGCCTAAATTAACGGCCGTATTCACAAACGTTACTATGCGACGCGCGGACGCACAGTGCCCAGAATCCTATACGTTTTTGCGTACCTGTGCGTTCCCGCAACGCATAGTAACGTTTGTGAATACGGCCGTTACTTATGTGTATATCTACTTTAGATATGTATTTTAATTAAGTATATGAACGCTTTGTCTAGTGAAAATGACAAGGACGTCTAACCAAGGAACATGTAAAATATTTTGTCACAATAATAATTCACAATTTCTCAAAGAGGGTAAGTACCCAAAATAATGATGACAGTGCCTGAAAGCCTATATGCTTTTGTGTACCTGTGCGTTCACGAGACGCATAGTAACGTTTGTGAATACGGCCGTAAGTTTGAGAACCTCTGAAATCGATTTTGACAGATTCAAATCTGTTATCAATAACTTCATGTGTGGCGTTCAGCAGCGTCATAGGAGCAAGAAGCTACGCCTGCAATCGCCAACCCGCCTGCCCAGCGTGGCGATTATGGGTACCTATATCCTCCAGAAGTTTGCACTAAGGGGCGAACAACTGGAGAGTCCTATGTCCAGCAGTGGACTGCAATAGGCTGATGATGATGATGATGATGATGATGATGATGATGATGATGTGTAGCGTTCTGTACGTACCTATCTTAGAAATGACCTAATTAAGGTCTAGTTTCCATTAACAAAATCATACGCCAATCATTTACAGTGCCCCCAATCTGTTTACAATAAGTAACAAAGTAAACAGAGTCCCACCAGCCTCCTTAAACGCCATAAATAGCCCGATGGTAATAAAAGACAAATTAAATTTTACAAGAGTGCCCGTAAAACGAATAAGTGAAGTGTTTTCCTAACGATCTAATTTACATGCGTAATGCAACTAAAGCGAGTTCCCACGTTTTATTGTTTGGATGTTTTTATATGTAACGTGCTCCAAAACGATTGTGTTTCGGCAGTTACAGACTTCCACACGTCCAGACTACGCCACATGACTTGTACTGTTGGTAGGCTTGCCAACTTTTTTTACAAGAAATAAAGTATATTGAGGCCTAAGAAAACAAATTAAACAGTATTTTAGAAAAAAGAACAGTATTTTATTTATTTAATAATATTAATTTTATTTACGGGGGATGTAAGGGAGCGACCTATCAACTTTTCGCTCCAAGCCAACCTCACCTGCCCGTGGTGCGTCCTGCCGAATAGCGAACGAGGCGACCGAAGGCGGTATAACCACCACAATTGAAGGCGAAGCTAAGTACCTACCACAGACCTATAACGGGCAGCAGCGTCACCGGAGCGAGAGGCTACGCCCTGCGATCGCCAACCCGCCTGCCCAGCGTGGCGATTATGGACAACTCCTCCAAATGGTCTCACATAAGCCACGGCTCCCAGTTCCCGGCGGCCCCGCTATCCCTGGTCACGGTGACCGGCGACCCCGCTATCCCTGGTCACGGTGACCGGCGACCACGGTACGGGCGGGGCGGGGGGTGCCAAGAATCACCGGGCTACGGCAGGCCACCACACCAAACTTACCCTGGCATCGTACAACGGACGCACACTAAGGCTTGACTCGCATCTGGCGCAGTTGGAGGTGGAACTTGGGAAAATTAGGTGGCACATACTAGGGCTATGCGAAGTCCGAAGAGAGGGGGAGGCTACCGTAATCCTAGAGTCAGGCCACCTTATGTACTTCCGCGAGGGAAACCAAAAATCCCAAGGTGGCGTTGGGTTTCTGGTCAATAAGTCCCTCTCCGACAACGTGGTGGAAATGTCCAGTGTGTCGAACAGGTTAGCGTACCTTATTATCAAGCTCACCGAGAGGTATAGCCTCAAGGTGGTGCAAGTGTACGCAGGTCGGTGCGTGAATCTGAGAACAAGTGCGTTCTGGTCCAGATCGCACTTGTTCTTGTTAGAGGGATCTCCCTCTAAATAAAAAAAATGTGTGAGCGTGCGTCTATGTCTCACACGTATAGTGTAACATCTTTGATGCTGAAAACAGTATATTTTATACTTTTTTTTTGTTCAACAGTAAAAAGTATTTTGTAGTGAAAAACAGTATAATACTGTTTTTAACAGTATAGTTGGCAACCCTAACTGTTGGCTATGATCTACCTGAAAGCTTTGAGCGTTTTTTTTTATATTCGAATGGGGTAGCGCTTGACCCCAACTGACCTGATCTTAAGCGATGTTTAAGGTGGAGCGCGCTCACCCAACAACAACCGATTCACTCTCGCCTTGAAAATCTGAGGACTATATCTCTCAGGGAACACGGACTCCGGCAAAGAGTTCCATAGCTTAGCCGTTCGCACTATGAATGTAGAGGCGAAGCGCTTTGTACGAGTTTTTGGAACATGGACCATAAAGCGGTGTCTCCTCGCCGTGTCCCTGCTCGTCCGATGGTAAAAAGGGGCAGGCGGAATTAAATAAAACGACTCCGTGTAACATGATACGTATGTAGGTACACACGTCCACATATCTAGATTCTGAAATACGTCAAACTGGGGATACAGGAATCAATGCATTGGACATTTATTTGAAAATTATTCGACAAATAGAGGATAGTATGCGTTTAGTAGGTACCTACTACTGGAGGCGTTAAAATATTCAAGTTCGCCTATGAAAAGTTATGCCAAAAATAAAATTAACAATCTATCTATTAAGAAAACCGTAATCATATTGTAGCTGTGAACTGCGGATACTATAATCATACATTGTTATCTTTAAAGTAATCTATTTTACTTTACTCAATTATATCATTGCAATATGTAAGGAGATACCTATTTATTTTAGAAACAACAACACATATACAGAAGTCTTGTATCATAAGACCTACTATTTAAGCTGTTCATATTACCTACTTAATAGATATTTGGGTTACCTATTTTCCTGATAGACTTATGTAATTTAAGCATCCTATCTGAACCAGATACCTACGTAATCTCCCACACAATTATAGTATACATAAAAATCCAAGATTATTAGTTGGAAATCTTCCTAAAATTACTCCGTCATCGTCGAACGAGCAACATCTTCTTTACTTAAGTAATTACTTACAAGTATAAAGTTGTAAGCCGGAGTGCCGGAAGAAAATTATGCAAGTATAATAACCAGTTTATTACACGCCGTAACAAAACCAAGACCTTCGATTTCATACAACTGACACGGTTGGTTGGTTCATAGTATCAGATTTCACTGATAATAGCAAAAAGAATAGTTTAAACAACACTAAATTTATGTAGGTATTTATAAAAACTGAATACGAGCACTTGCTCGTATTACAATACAAGTACTATTACTACCTATACACAGAATAATAGATACTTGATATTATATAGGTAAGTATAGGTACACCTACGGAAAGAATCTATAAAAGCGGCAAAAAAAATTGCGGCGCAAACTCGTGTTTTGGGCAAGCTTTTATCATTATAAAACAAGCTTATTTATGTAATTAAGAAACAATGTTTCAGTCACTATTCCTAGAAATAATTATTTGTAGATAAAATTCAACTGTTACTAAAATGAAAAGACCTAGGTACGTAGATAATCCAAAAAAATATTGCAATGGCAATCCACAATTTCATGAAATTGGTCATCATCTATTTTTTTACAAATAATCATTTTGCACAGTAGGTAGGTACGTACCTAATTTACAGGTCACTAATCCCTCAGAGAGAGAACTTTTAAGTAACCTATACCTATTTCAGTCATAAAGTTGAACTATTATAATCTTAGGTACCTAATGAAAATTAGTGGATATTTTATACATTATAACAATTTAACATATTATAACAATTTAATGAAGTTTTTATTTGAATGGCGTCTTTGAAAGATGGCAGTTTTCTTTTGTTTACAATTACCGCATGAATTACTGCTTTTCTATTAATTTACTACTACATCATCTACCTACTTATTAAGCCTGTTTAATGAGTCACATTTCTCGATCCCATGATAACGCCATCCGGACAACCAGTCACAAATCAAGAAAAAATTTCGCTTCATCCTGTGCAGCAGACAAAAACAAACAATCATTTCTTATCCCTACAACACTCGTAGCTGCATGCAGATAGTAACTAAATTCCAACGCAAATAGATCTCGCTATTTCCAAACAAAAAGTCAATCGTCTAAGAGCTATAATCGATTGGGACCTTAAATGGATGGAGCCAAACTAGTCGGGGAAACATAGGGGTTCTAATATTATTCCTTGTAGCCAGTGGCGGATTAAGAGTATCCGAGGCCCTAAGCACCGAGCCTGTGTAGGCCCTCTATTGTTTAAATGGAAATGGAAGAAATGGAGTTGTAGGTTATTACAAAGTAATAAACAAAGTGCAAAAGACATCGAACCTTTTTGTATGAAGCCAAACATACTTTAACTTGGACGTACATGAAATGTACCTATTTTTTATGTATTTTTTTGAGCGCCTGGGGCAGGGCCCTGAGGGGTTGCATGAAGGGACACTCCCGGACTGTTCGCGCCTTGTGATTTCGGACATATTGTGGATGAATCTCGATAAATGTAGGTATAACATGGAACGCCAGTAGAGGATGGAGGCCCCTGGAGAACAGGGGCCCCAAGCACGTGCTTGTAGTGCTTATACGTTAATCCGCCACTGCTTGTAGCACTCCTCGGCTCGTTACCGCCTCGGCTATCCCGGGAGCAAACATTGCCCGGGAGACTTGTAATTTTCACAGTACAAGTCTCTCGCCTATCTTTACAAAAAGTCCTGTTTTACAACATGTAAAACAGGACTTTTTGTAAAGATAGGCTGTCGAGTCTTTGAGATAGGTACTTTCTGAATAGCTAAGATTGTTTTCAGAAGGGTAAGTAGTTGAATAATATATGTGAATCATTTGCAGCTAGTATACCTACTAGCGCTAACTAAAGTACAAAAACTATAATCTGACCTGAGAACTCTCAATGATCAGACAGATTCTTCTCGATAAAAAGCTGTTTTCCAAACCAGTGGTAGTTTGACGATATGTAGGTACCTAAATGTTTTTTAAAAACATACGCATAAAGTTTATTTTGATTTTATTTTATTTCGTTTATTCCAGATCCGGTAAATTTAGAAAAATACTTGTAATACCTACGGCAACTTATTTACTGTTGTATCAAAACAACATGCAAAATGATCAGTGGCGTTCAATAGACATTATTCTATTGATTCAAGAAACGGATGCATCTTAACTACTTTTGTAACTACAGTAGAAAAGCTAACAGAAATTGACTGAAGCTGGCTCAAATTTTACAATATGTACATAATTTTATTGCTCAAAATCCATAAAAAGCGAACTTAATGCTAGGAGGTTTCTCTATCAGTCAATGTTTAGGTAACGCAGAGTGCAGATTTGTGTGCGGCGAGTTTTATATAGAAACACAGTTAAAAGCAAATAACTTATTTTATAATAAAATAAGAAATACGTTAATAGGCTGCTAGGTATATTGTATTGCAAACAGGTACTACTGTTGTCTTATATGTTGATGTCACCGTGGAATAGTAAACACCGTTAGATTATAATAAATCTTGCGAGATTGTAAACTGTCGAAAGAGAGTTAACTATCATTAACCATTTAATTAGATTTTCATAAATCAAAGCGGTGTTGATAATGAACGTGTGACATGTTTTAATTTAAGAATTTTACTCCGATCTATTACAGTCTACCGAAAAATAATAGTTAAAATGTAAGCATCACAGCAATTCACAATGTTTCGAAAGTTTACAAACTCGCGAGATATGTTATAAACTAATGATATTTACAATTGTACGGTGACATAGATACTAGATAGGTATCTATAACCGAAATGTCCAAGGTCCAAGAAACAAAACCTGCGTCGGTATTTGGCGTTTACATAATCTAAGAGGCCTCTACTCTAGCAATACGCGACGCGGAACATGTAAAGCGTGCGTGCGAATAAGTTTATGCGAAAACATCAAACAGTCTTACATCACGACATATTTGACACAGATTCGATTAGGTAATTAATAAAGTAATTTGACTCTGGATTGGACTAAAGGCCTTAAGTTTCCTGTGTCGGAATAAACATAAACTAGCGACTTGGGCTTCTCTTTCGCTTTCCATCAGGTTTCAGGCGTAGGGAAGCCATTATGTCGAGCTACTATAAAAAAGTATTTTCTTTCAAACATAACTCATGATGATGATGATGATGATAACTCAAATCTGGGATTGTATGTCTTCAGTGACCTAGTCATCAAGGCTGTTGACTCCTTATGTTAGGACTTGGGAGGCAGCGGTTCATCAATTATACGTACTATTAGCATAATTGTGTTTTCGAATTTGAATTACGAAATGTTTACCGATGAGACCGCCATAAATAGTACAACAATGAGGGTGTTTCAAAATGAAAGATCCGAAAGATGGCGTTATGTAGTCGCGGTCCAGCTATCACGTGATTGGTCAGTTGCTATGTAAATGTCAGTTCCATGTCAAAATGAACCAATCACCTTACAGTTGGACCTGCTGCGTATGTGGTGGCATCTTGTGGATTTTTTCAGAAAACCCTCATTGTATACTTTGTCTTATACAAATTTTCTGATGTGCAATAAAGGGTATCTAAGGTTATGTTTATTCGAAGCTCTTAACGATGCAGGAAAATACCATGATGATAAATAGGTAGGTACATAACTGTGTAGAAAAGTTCTTTGAGAACTGCCCTTGGCCAGCGTGGTTGACCAAAATCTTAACGCCTTAGTTTTTGGTTTAGGTCTGAGCCCCGCATTGGCCGCATCTCCTACCTAAACCTACTCAATAATTATAATTAACGGAAGGTTGCCGAAATTTGGTCACGGTTGAATTATTAGAACAAATGCTTTGTTATGAATAAAAAATAACAGATAAATGTTGTGCTTCAATTTCCATTATAGGTACTCGAAATACAAAATCGAATAAGAATCTGTTTGTTTGTTTGCTAAACTAAATTAATGATTCAAAGCAAAATGTCCAACTCTTGTAAATCCACTTTACTTAGTTAGGGAACTTTTACTTGTTTCTTAAAAATAAATTCTACTTCTATCAAATTAAACCCATCTCTAAAAATAAAAACGGTCTAAGCCATCCGAAGTTGCAAACTCTGTCTTTGTCGATCTAATTTTGTTTATCTCGAAACTTTCCTCGTCTGGCGAGTAAGTTCTTATAACCCTCTAAAATCGGCAGGCCTCTAGCAATTTGCTATTACCGCTACTAATTTGAAGCAAAAAAAAACTTCAAACTCACCTGCGTCCAAATACAGTGCGTGAACCTCCAAAAAACACAACACAATCACTTATTTGGCACAGATTCGGCAATTAGAATCGATGGTACAACCTTTCTTATAACAACACCACAATGCACTGTTCACAGATAACATTTAACTGGTACATTTTTCACGCACGATTTTCGGACGGGTTCCGTTTCGCGTATTGGCGGCGTGCGCGCGCGACGCGCGTGGCCTGCCCGTGCGACGACAGCTGACTGGCCGTAATTCATAACAGTCACAATTACTCGGTACAGATTTTTCGCTAACGACCTTTGTTACGGTCGAGATGGCATCGCCATAGATCGTAGTACTTACGTTTAATGATCTACTTATGCTGGAATTGGACGTGGGTGGGAAATGTTTCTTTTGACAATCTTCATGATTTTGGTTTTACCCGCACATAAGGCCAGACCAATTTTTGATAGGTCTATAAATGTTTTTTTTTTTTGGCACAGCACGGTTTGTGCACTGGCCAATGACGAGTGATACCTAAAGGTAAGGAAACAGGAAAAGAATTAAAAATTACGAATGGAACACTGATAACGTTACTTGATGACACTCTAATAGAGTAGGTAATCAAGGTTTGAGAAGGAAGCTGTACGTGTACCTATGTACCTATTTCAATTTACACCGACTTGCACCGTTTTTTTTAATTCCAAATTTGCCATGGCCAATTGTGGCAAATACATGCAGAACTAGACATCGCTTATTTTATGACATCACGATGTTTTATATAAATTATTTATTTATCTTTTTAACCGCGCGCAGGTGAAATTTTTGATAGTTTCAAATCTACTTACAAAGATATTTTGGCATTGACATGTGGACGTTACCGTGAAACAAAAATGTCAAGAATTTACATCAATAGTGTAATTTTGCATATGGACCTGCCACAGATTACCCCCAATAGATACCGCATTAAGGATATCGGACGCTGCCTCGCGACACATCGGTGCATTTGTGCGCGAAATACGCATGCGCGTAAAGTGCGTCAGTACCACGGTCAGTACTGACCAGAAGTCAGACCCGTGTGTATCGGAGACACTTTTATCGCAGTTTTCTTTAAGTTTCATTCCTCTTTAATCGCATCTTTCTAAGTCCTGCTCTCACGGAGCCGTCTCTACAACTCAATTATCCGCTCTACGTCGCCCTACATTCTATCCGATTTCATTTCCTAGCTAAAATAGAAATCCCCGGTCCACATTTTGCAAGTAACTATGTGTCCTTAGTTACCTGTATCAGGTTATTTGCCAATATCTATTTAATAAAAGGTTTGAAGAACTTTATTTTCCAACCTACCTACATCTGTGAGGCTATTCACATTTTTACAATGACTGTTCGGATTCAGAAACTTAGTTAAGTATTTGTATTAGACTAGCACCAATGGCATAGCTGCACAGAAAGTAGGTACCTACCCGTATTATTCGACTTGCGATTTTCTAGATAACTCATTTGGTAACGATGCTGCCGCCCCTCCTCCCATCCCGGTCTCACAACAATTCGGAAACGAAATCGAAATCGCTTCCGAATTGTTTTGATTGTGTGATAACTAAAAATTATTACATGTTATTCCAATTCTATTTCTAAAGATTTGTGATAGTTTTGAATACCTACGGGGCCTAACCGCGTGTGACGCGTGTCGTGGGTACAAATCCCACCCAGGAAAAGCGAAAAAGAAGATACTCTATCCTGACTGCCTCGTTTGTCTATTGGTCGGAAATGCCATCTGATAAACCGCCCCTGTTTGGTTCAAATCCCGGGTTGCGTCAAAAATCATTACTGGGTAATAACCTAATGATTTTTGCCAACCGTAAAGAAATTAAAACTATCGTCCCGTAAGATTAAGAGAGGGGAGAAACAGAGAATGCACCTACTTTTGTTTGATATGCACGCACATAAGTCTTGCCTAGTCTAGGTATAATATCTCATCTCCTGCGTCTAGTCTCATTGCGTTGAAGATTCGTCGCTGTCCGATTCAGGAGAGTGTTTACTTTATTTTAACCCGACTATACTGGGATAATAAACTTTAATGGACACGGCTAAGTCAGAAGCGTGCAGGGCTCTCCTGGTATGGCGATAATGGTCGGCTATCCAACTCCACAGGGATTTACAATTTTAAATTCCTGCTTTTTCTGAGCGATGGCGGCTACAGATACGGATAGCTGCTAAAGACGAATGTCTAGTCTGACAGATGGAATCTAGATTAGACAGGTAATTAACGACGGACACTATTAATCTGTGGTAAGGGTTAACTATACGTATGCATTATAGAAACAATGAGAGTATTATTTTATTTGCCAAAAGGGGCAGCGCAGACGACAGACTATCCGTGACGCACTTTTTAGACTGTGATGAAATAAATGCAGTACCTAGTAACGCACACGACGCGCAAAAATCTGTCGCGGATAATTCACAGACTCAACGCACATCTTCGATCAATCTGTCGGCAGAGCTGTAGGGTAGGGACCTAGATGCTCTTTTTAAATGTCTCAGACGCAGACTCTATCGCATAAAAAGTCTGTCGTCTGCGCAGCCCCTAATGGATGAAGTCCTTGCGAGTTGCGCTTGACGAAAACGCCATACGATCCTTGTAATGCGTGAAACCCGAGGGTAAGCAAAGGTCCTTTTAGTCGCCTCTTATACGACAGACAGGGATAACCCAGTAGTATTCTAAGCCCCATACCGTAGGATGCACCCGCAACATGTAGGTATTACCTATACGTACCTATATATAGACTTCAGTGTCTACTGCGTGGTCTACTGTCCTGTCAGTTGACAGGCATTGCTGTGGTAACATTCTTATACCTACTTCAAAGTAATTTAATAAAAACTCAATTTAAAAAAATAACTATCTTACTAGGCTTGTTTAACACAGATTTCAATCCGCGTACGGCCTTACTTCAGCACCATTTTACGCACCTCCTCCATCGTAACCTCCTAATGTTTACAAAACAACATTCTCACTGCCACACAAATAGTCGCACACCAAATTTGTGCCAGCCATTATGCACGACATAACGGGGATATAGTGATATCGACGCAACTATGGCGTTTGTTTGTTTATGCGATCATAACGCCATATCCGGCGAGCTCGTCAAAGCCGCGGATCTAGAGCTTACATCCTGTACGCAGCCCGCGCATGTACGGTTAACATCAAAAGCTGAATAGAATAGAAAAATTCCACGGGCAAGTACAAAGAGGAGATGGCGTAACTTCGATATTTTCTGTAAAACATGCCACGCCTGGCCACACAGTGCCACCTAGCCCCCAAGCCGAAGCTTGTACTATAGACCGGGTACAAGACAACTCATAAACTTACCGACGAAACTTTTTATGAAATAAATACATTTAAGCATACCTAGTAAATACCCAGACCAATACAGACATGTTCATAAACACAAATGTTTGTACTGTGCGGAAATCGACCCACGACCCTTGACTCAGAAGGCAGAGGTCACTGCCAAATGATCCATAGAGCCAGTTAAACTTACAAAATATGAGGGGGTTTTATTTGTGATATCATCATCAGCCCACTGCTGGACATGTCTCGAGTTGTTCGCCACTTTTATCACACATCTGAAGGCTTTTCCCATAAATCGCCACGCCGCGCTGGACAGGCGGGTTGGCGATCGCAGGGCGTAACTCTTTCGCTCTAGTGACGCTGATGCCCGCATCGGCCTGTGCTGATTGGGGAAGGTGTAGTTGTTTGACACTTCGGTCAAACATCAGGAGGCTTTACCCATAATGACCACACTGGGCAGGCGTCGAGGTTCAGCCACTATAAAAAACGCTAGGTAAAAGCTTTTCTTCTTCGTCGATGTCACTCTTGACAGAGTGGTCGTGGTCGTCATTTCATTTCAGGCGTTGGTGGCAAGCTTCACAACGCGCCGCCACTCCTCTCTCACAGCTGCCTTCCTCGTGCATTCGAGTAGAGACGATGAGCCCTAGCTTTTTTTAGGTAGGTACCTCCAGTAGGTATAAATATAGATTCACTTCGTGACAACAGCTTCGACAGACGCTGCGTAACGTGAGAACTGCCGATCGCGTTGACGAAACGAAAGCGATGCTCGCTTACCAGAGCGTGACTGGTACCTACTCCTCACATTCACAACCTAGAAAGGGCATGATTATGTACCTAACTGTAGTGCCTAGGTAGGTAGGGATTGTGCATTCTATTTTCTGTAGTAGGTAAAGGCGGTCCCACCAAAGCAATTTTTAAATAAGAAATTGAATATATGATGTGATTATTGTATTTAAAGTAGATAGGTACATTGGTTATCTAATCTGACTTAACGGATCTGTCGTAGTCGGTAACAATAGAATGTCGGCCAATATTATTTGCCCAACATAATAAAATAAAACAACTACTTAGTGGTGGACCAAATTTTGATCTTTAATAACAAATAAGTCTTATAACATCTGTACTTTACACAATAAGTAGGTAGGATAGTTACAATCTTAAAAGTATTAAAACTTTCAAGTCTACTAACAATAGTGTTCAATAGTAAGATATTCCACCTACGTTTTAAATTACCCAACACCCAAAAATTATATGAAAGAAAGAGATCGCTTCAACTTTGCAACATATTTATTTATTATTATTTTCTTGTGTATGGTGTGCAATAAAGAATATCAGCTATCTAAGTAGGATGCATGCGTATAAAAAGACAATAAAAGGTGAATCAACGTTTTATTTAAAAAAGATTTTAATTGACATAAACTTAACTCCTTGATCTAATCACACGCTGTACTCACTATATCTGTGATACAGACTTTCTAACTTAAACCTACTGAATCCCTTATGCGCTATATCGAGCACAACACAATAGATTTTATATTCAAAAATCAAAATATTGTGTCTGGAATGCCGAAAAGATAAAATGGATCCTTTGATGATATCTGGCAGTTGCAATCGCTATGCTTTCCAGCAATCTTCCAATCAGTAGTTATGTGAAGGTCTGAAGCACTCTATACAACAGCCCGGCTGGTTGGGACAATCTTCGCAACCGAACAATGTACTTATTCTAACATGCCTCAGCTTCCAACAATACCAGCATCGCTTCCTTTTAGTCTTCCCGCGGCCGTCTTTCTTTAACTTCATCAAACAGTGTACCTTATTTGGATCTGTGGAAATCATAACCAAATTAATACCGAAATTAAAAATTAAGTTTTTGACTTTGTGTTATGCACCTAAATAAAACATCTTTTTATCTTTTTGCATTTTATTTAATTTTTAAAGTGCCTAAAGATTTTTTTTTTATAATGTGGACCTTGTCCGCCAATATCAAAGTATAGACCAACAAGAATGCTTATCTAAATGTCAAAAATCAACGTCAAAAGTGAAATTTGACAGATCGGGGGCGGGGCGGGTCTTAGTGTCGGTTTCGTTCAAGAGCCAAGAAATATCAACGGTGTATATTATGTATCCTTTTCTGAAAACCCAATGTCATCACTTCTTTTGCGTACATATCATCTGGCATCCCTTCAACACTTACTCGGCTACCTCCTGTTATAAATTAGTAAGAATTATTAGTCTAAGGACGAGTATTTATGAGAAAAACTGAGGAGGGCCTTGATAACAACACCTATGAAGTAATATCGGTATTACCACACCCCTAAGGATAAATAAACAGTTGTTTTTATTGTTGTAGATGGCAAACGAGCAATGGATTCTGCTGTTATCAGTGAGATCGGGAAAATGTATGCATGTCAGAAGAAATTTCTATTTCCTTTGTTACGCCATCATCCCAAAAAGTAAAAATAGTTCCAAAATAAAATCGAAATATGACATGTTAGGTGTAAGGGTGCATTTTCACAGAAGCAGGTCTGCGAGGAGCTTAGAAAAATTTACCAATGAAATGTTAACCGACTCATAAGTAAATTTTGTTTGCTCCGCTTCTGTGAAAACACACCCTTAAGCGCCCTGTAGACGATCAACTGTTCATGTTTGACAAATTATTTGATGGTGAGCAGCAATGTTTGACGCGTTTGTCAAACAGTCTACGTGTTTGAAGCGTTTGATGAAGATCTTGATTTTTTTAATTTCTTATAGTGGCTTGACATAATGGCTTCCCTACGCCGCGGCTAGAAAGCGAAAGAGAAGCCCAAGTCGCTGTGACAACGGGCAAGTAACTAATGGAAAATGTTTGACATTTCGTGCTGTATGTTTGCATTTCGTATTGTTTGATAAAACGTGAGGTTTGACCAACAAGTTTGTCAAACAAATTTGATCGTTTACAGGGCATTTTAGGCTGCGGTTCCACTGAGGCGCAGCGGAGCAGAGAGCGAATACACATCTGCATGAATTTCAAGCCATGTGGTTTTTTTATAGCTCGACATAATGGCTTCCCTACGCACAGCTCGTCGACACTCTGCTCCGCAGCTCCGCTCCACCACAGTGGAATAGCAGCGTTAAGCTCGGGCGACACTAACGAGAAATGCCATTAATTATCGCGATAATGGACGTTAACCATAGGTGTAGCCACAACTTAACGGGATAATTTTACAATGGCATTAACAATGCCATTTGGCGTTAGGCGATAGCTCAAGTGGCGGTACATCAAAGAGATTAACGCGAGAATTGATGCGATGAAACGGCCACACTACGTATTGTCAGTGTGTGTCGGGAGCGCAACGGGAGCGGACGTATTTGTTTTTTACAACGGATTTACCTCAAAATCGCACGTTTTTGTCTTGGACGTACGTACTATGGCGACGGAGTGGAGTAACGAGAAAGTAATTACTTTGCTTGAGATCCTGCAAACAGAACCATGTTAATATAAATTCACGCTCATGAAATATAGAGCTCTGTCGACGTCCATCTTGCTTGAATTAAAGTAAACTAAACGCCGTATTCATCGCCAATAATGAGCATTCACGTTGACCGTTGAAGTGTAGCCACCCACTTTTAATGCGAAAAAAATTATCGCTATAATTATCGAGATAATGGCCATTGTCGTTAAACGGTAGTGTGGCCCCAGCATTACCTACGTCAAGTTCGTTCACTGTTCTACAGTATGGTCAATCATTCAGTCTTTGGTGGCAATCACGAGATATATTTAGGTACGTTTAGGCTATAATCAAATATTGTAGAGTATTGAAATTATTTTTTTGAAATAATACTTTTGTTCCTTTATATTTTTAGAAAGAAATTGAAGGCGATCTACTTCTATAAGTAGTTTTGTCGGACCATCGAGAGAATGCCACTTAGATGCCCTTACAATATCTTAGTGTGTATTAAATACTTTCTACTTCATAATATTTGTCAGAACCATTCACAGCTAGGCATTGTCTCGGCCGACAATAGATTGAATATAAAATTCAGAAAAAATATCGTAACTCAACACAACGCTTATCAAAAATAAATCACATTAAAATTCAACAAAACCTTATGTTGCACAAAACAGTTGCAAAAAAATCCAGTATCAATTCTATTTATTTTGACAGATTTTGGTAGTTACATGGTACAGATTGACAAGGATGTTTTGGCACACGATGACATTTACATGTCAAAATCAACGTCAGAAGAGACAGTTTGTATGAAGGCGGGCGTTAGTTTCGAATTCAACGTGCCTAAACATCCTCGCGTTAGTGTGGCCACAAGTAGAGATCGCCTAATCTAAAAGGACGCGCCACTCCGCTGCTTTTACACGCACAAGCAAATTTCAAAAATGAACGCAATACAAGTATAAACATGCAGTTATGATTGGTTGTTTAGTTGATGGTTACATTCAAACGTAGGAACAGCGCAATTCTCGGTTTTGTTGTCCAACTAGTTTAGTTGAACGTGAACTCATGAGAGGAGAGTCTTGTTTCATACAATGTGACAGCGCTGCTCCATAGAGCAAGCGTTGCCGGATTTATCGCCCGACTAGTCAGCCGTCATGTGCACAAACAAATTCACCAAATAATCGGCGCTCGCACACAGATGAAGTGCCAGTGTTAATATTTGCACTTACACATCTAAATAAAAAAATAATTAGTGAGGCGCGTCAGTTTAGTTTAAACAATCTCTACCAAGTCTTTTGTCATGCGGCTGACAACATTAAATCAATCGTATTTTGAATGACTGGCTCGGTGGCTCAATTGGTAGTGACCCCTGCCTTCTGAACCAAGGCTCGTGGGTTCGATTCCCACCCGGGAGAAACATTCGTGTGATGAACACTTGTGTCTGTTCCGTGTCTGGGTGTTTATATTTGTATTTAAGTATTTATTTGTGGTACCTTCGTTGTTCTGATACCCATAACACAAGTGCTTAAGCTACTTACATTGGGATCGGAGCAATGTATGTGATGTTGTCTGATATTTATATATTTAATTACCACAAAACATTTATTCAGTTACCTGAACATTAAAATAATTTCACATTCGATAAGACCCTGGCTCGACCGCATCGGAATCTAGGCGAGACACATAAAAAAATTGTTCGTGTTCGATTCCTTGTTGGGTCAATTTAGTACTCGAACTTTGCCCACGCTTTGGGCTTAATGTTCTAACGATAAACGATGATGAAGATGATATTGGTCCTTAAGTCACCATAACAAGGTATTTACAAGGTCTAATATTGTATGTTTCATAGAATTTAGTGGTATATTAGTACGCTTATGTCAGACTAGGACGAAGCCTAGTCTGACATAAGTCGAGCCTTACAATGCATGCAGAAGCGTACAAAAAAAAATACTGACAGCAGTACAAATGTTTTCAGCCTTTATATTGATCGTCAATTTATATGTACTTAATAGTGTTAATCACTACACTGAAATCCCATAGATCTACCACAAGGTACTGAGATAAGTTACAATTCACATTTTGCTTACTTATCTTAGATAATAATATGTACAATAACTTTATCGGTTTTTTTATACCACTAGGGTGACAATGGTAAGCGGTTACCGTACCCTATGACGACGATTTGCTACGAATACGGTATTCCGTTTAAGGCATTGTTCACACCAAACGTATAGTCAGCCGGCGACTGAGTATTTTCGTTTACACCGAACCGACTATACCAGGGGTGGCCAACTTAATCAGACTTCTTTACTGACGAAACTTCCACCTATTTCTACCGGAATATCCAGCACTACCGCGACAAATATAATTTTGCCTTACCATGATCGATTATGCTACGAGTATTAACCATGATTGACCAATCGATCGCAAACCCAGGGGTACTATAAAAATTTAATATGATCGTTCGACAGACGGATCACGTATTTTTGCCCCATAAATCCCTCCTGTATTCCTATATATGAATTAAATAAATGAACATCGACTTTGACGAATTTTAGTTCGTGTATACGAATGCGGGAGGGACCAAATGGAAGGGATTTATCGTGCAAAATATGCGATCAGACCATCTAACGATCGATTTTAAATTTTTATACTACTATATGCTGTTATCAGACAACATCACATACATTGCCCCGACCCCAAAGTAAGTAGCTTAAGCACGTGTTAAGGGTATCAGAACAACGAAGGTACAAATAAATACTTAAATATAAACACCCAGACACGGAACAAACACAAGTGTTCATCACACGAATGTTTGTCCCGGGTGGGAATCGAACCCACGACCTTTGGTTCAGAAGGCATGTTATGTAGTGCGTTGTCGCCGACACTATGTTGGTGTGAACAATGGCTTAATGACAATTTTTAATAAGTAGCAATTATTTCGTGACTGTTTCATAAACATTTGCTTTTACAACCTATTGTATCATCACGTCTAAGCTACCGTGACGTCATCAAAGGATGACATAAATTATAGTATAGATACAAAATCAGCGTGAGCGCACTATAGCTATCGATTAAATCGTTTGTATACAGAGTTACTTACATAAGTCTTAATAAGTTATGAACCTAATTATAAACGATCAAAGTACAAATTATAATGTATAATTTATGTCACAGCCAACTTTTTTTTTATTGCTTGTAGTGGCAGACGAGCAGGCGGCCTGTCTGATGTTAAACAGTAACCGCCGCCCATGGACACCAGCGATGCCAGGAGCAAAGCAATGCCGCTGCCTACCGTGAGGAAAGAGCTCTCTTTAAACCACGCTTCAAGAACTCGTTGAAAGCAAGCGTTTAATTTCATATCCCTAATTTTTTGAAAGAGATTGCTATAAGCGATAAGACCGCCTAAGTGTTAAACATTATGACGTTTAAAGACACTCAATAGGTAATTCTTTTTCAAATTGAAGCCGCAGTTGAATCGATTTAGTTTCTTAGATCACCACAGCGGCGCTAGAGTAGTTTTCTTACAATATGGCGTCATCAACTTCAATGTTTCAGGGATTGCGCTCATTATATTGGAATGAATCGAGTAATAATGTACCTTATATTATTCCACTAAGGTTGAAATTGCAATGTTTGACTTAGGCGTCTACTGACTCAACTAGAACTGAAGTACAAACATATTTATAGGTTTTTAACCAGTTGGCTGTGGCATACAAACTATTTATCTAAAAGCCTTTTAGTTAAATTGAAACACGGAACAACATCTATGGACGGTTAAATGCTAAGACAATTAATTCAGCAATAAAGCTCATTGTTATATCTTTGATATATTTTGTATGTTTGAGGAAACTATGTTTTCTATTGCAAGTTTACGGTACTAAGAATATGGTAGTAGGTATATATGGTAGAAAAATACATGAAGTTAATCAACTATTATAGGATCTGATCTTTGAACCGCCGAAAGTAGGTATAAAAGACTGATAAAACTTACACAGGCGCCATTTTTTATTATCTTCTGTAACCCAACGTGCGGTTCGGCATTCATCATCACTTGCAAACGTCCGCGATGGCGATGACTGTTGGATTATAATGCCTGATCCTATTCAAACCACACGGTCCTATTTTATCATTCAGTTAAAGTTTAAGGATACAGCGATCGAAAAACCAGACCCCAGTATTTTATTATATTATACACAGTTAGGGGCAGCGCAGACTATCCGTGACGCACTTTTTAGTCTAACCTATGCAATTATATGTAGTTACGCACACGACGCGCAAAAAATCTGTCGCGGATATTTCACAGACGACGCACATCTTCGATCATTCTGTCGGCTCGGCAGAGCAGTAGGGACCTAGACGCTCTTTTTAAATGTCTCAGACGCAGACTCTACCGCACAAAAAAGTCTGTCGTCTGCGCAGCCCCTTAATGTAAACTCTACAAACAATAAAATGCTGATTTATAAATCACAATTCTTAGTCCACCTTATGTTTAGGTGTAATTTACATAGCTTAAGGAATGTAGGCAATTAAACGCGCCAGACAGTGCTCACTAATCATCTAATCTCAAACGTGCTTGGGCACCCCCAAGCATAAAGGACGCCCAGAACTAATTTTGAGTTCCTTTTATAAACGAAATTAAATAAAACGATCTTGGGTCGTTCCGACATCGGACTATCCCGAGAGCTCTATAACAATAAAAACAGAGTAAAATAAATATTGAAGGGCTCCCATACAACGCTCGTGATTTTTTTAAATTTTTTGCTCAATATAAACAAGTTGTTTCGCCAAATATTGGTACGGTATCTCACGAGCGCTAGGGCCGTTTTTTAAGCCTTTAACTGGCGAAACACTAGACACAATAGAAAAAGTATTGTTCGAGGCTCACCCCCCATGGCAGTTAACGTGTTAACCACGTTATTTACTCAATACTTATACACCTTCAAAATTAGGCGCTCAACCAGAATATCCACAAAAGTAAATGTATCAAATTAACTTGGCACTGTTTTATGAGCCTTGTCTCGAATATAAACCGGCTTTTCACAATATTCAGAGTCTTAGATTTCAGGGGCCCTACTACAAAAAAACGAAATCGATCGTTCGTTGATCGGATCGCGTATTTTTGCCCCCATAAATCCCTCTCATTTGTCCCTCACGTGTTAAATAAATCAATTAATAATGAATTAAATTGTTGAAAATCGACGTTGACGAATTTCAGTTCGTATATTCGAACACGGGAGGGACAAATGGGAGCGATTTAAGGGGCAAAAAAAAGCGATCCGTTCAACGAACGATCGTTTTCGTTTTTTGTAGTAGGGCCCCAGGAGTTCAGCATAAACATGAGTTGTACACAGAGGCATGTTAATATGCGCTTTACAAGTTAAGAAATCCGCTTAATAACTTACTACATATATCACGCCAATACTATCTGCATTCGATCTTTACAAGACGCCAGATCATACAATTCTATTCATCGTCACCATCGTCTTAGAAATACCTGGACACATCAACGCTTCAAAGGTGTCCCTAACTTAATCGCTTACATTTATATAATTTATTTCTTAATAGATTCACGATTAATACTTTTGCAAGTGGAACATTTTCCCCTACCAGCACTTTAAAGTGAAACCTGATGGAAAAGTGACGCAAGAAACTCACCAGTTACACTTTTAGTTAAATATAAAAATATTTAGCATACATCTTAGTGTTATAATAATCATTTGTCAAGTTTTGGCGGGCAGCAGAGTCGAAATGATTGGACACTTTTGCCCCTCGGATTTTATTTTTATGTTTGAATCGCTTGATCCGAACTCGGATTTGTAGGAACACCATCTCCTAGATAGTATAGATGTCACCGGAAAATAGCAAGAATCGTAAGTTGATCAATTTCCTAGGTAGTTGATTAACTTCCGGAAAATAATAAACGGCAGTTGAAATGTATTATTTAACGTATGTATTTTAGTAAATTGATCATTTTACGGGGTCTTGCCGTAAAATCATCCGACGAAGGTGAGGTTAACGTTGATTGGTTCAATGGCTCACGTGGCGTTATCCCGGCAACCAATCAGGGAACAGTGTATTAAGTTACGGGTAATAGTGCACCGTTAAATAGTACATTGAGCAACGATTGGCCCATTTGAGGACGATTTTACTTGTGTCAAAATCGTAAATTATTAAATGACTGTTAGGCTACCGTAAATTGATCAACTAAGTGAAATCCATTGCGTTAAATAATACATTTCAACTACCATTTGTTATATTCCGAAAGTTAATAAACTACCTAGGAAATTGATCAACTTACGATTCTTGCTATTTTCCGGTGACGTAGATATTTCTAAATCGACAAATATAGTACCTATACAAAAATAACAACACTTATTGGTTAACATTCATACCAGTGACGCCGTATCTAGTCGGCGCCAATTCTACGTTCATTAGACCATTCATCAGGTGACTAGATTCCTCAACGTCTCTACCACACGCACTGTTCGTTCTTTCAACTAACTCGTCGATACAATCCAGGAAATGTTCAAAAAAGTCCGGAAAATTGTCGTAACCGGGAAACACATTCATATCTATCACTGCATGGTTACCGGTCACATTGTCTATAACCACGTCGAAACCGGCTAACACTATACCGATCTCTTTCCTCAGAACTCGTATTATACTTCTGATCTTGTCCTCGTCGAGTGTCATTTTAATATCGACCTTATCGTGTGGGTCTAAGATCGAGAGTGTTGATTGGCTATGGGCCTTACAAACGTCCCCCGTACTATAAAATATAGGGGGTTCTTCGGACGCGGAAAAATTCTTCAGACTGGGTCTCTCGCAAATACGGTACCTGGAAAATGCGAAGCATTGAAATAAATACAAGTTGGCAATAAATTGATAAAATTTTAAGTGAATCATCACACTTGTAATGGCGTAAAAGTTAAGATGAACTTCCCTGACAATGACAATTATAGTTAAGGACATTTCTTTTAAGTACTTCTAGCCACTAAAGAAATCATGGGGATGATACCGCCCTAAAGGCGATTGATGGAGCTTTTGGTTTTTTTTTTATAGTAGTTCGACATAATGGCTCCCTACGCCTGATGGAAAGTGAAAGAGAAGCCCAAGTCGCTGTGACAACTGGCAAGTAGCTGGTCAGTTACCTGTCAGTTGCCACTGCCATGCCGGCTTTACCCTAACTCCCCACGAGCTCCGGAAACCCTATTCACCGGCAGAAACACGACCCGGAGGTCATTTGGCTGCGGTATTCTATAGGGTGGAGGTCCTTCCCCGGACGGGCAGCTCAATTCGAGCGAAGATTCGCTATGCCCTACCTCTCTCGTGGTAAGTATTCCCTGCCTCCTCACTATCATGAGGCAGAGTGCCGCTCACCCGTTTTTTGAGGGCGGAATACGTCCCACATACCCCGACAAGAGATAAGAGAGGTAGGGCATAGCGAATCTTCGCTCGAATTGAGCCGCCCGTCCGGGGAAGGACCTCCACCCTATAGAATACCGCAGTCAAATGACCTACGGGTCGTGTTTCTGCGGGTGAGTAGGGTTTCCGGAGCTCGTGGGGAGTTAGGGTTGGGCCGGCATGGCGGTGGCAACCGACAGGCCAGTTACTTGCCCGTGTTCACAGCGACTTGGGCTCTCTTTCGCTTTCTATCAGGCGTAGGGAAACTATTATGTCGAGCTACAAGAAAAAAAAAAGTTCTGACGGTCGTTCTCGCCGGGTATGTGCAAACACATTTTCTCCCGCACAGAAAAACATTTGCTACTAAGTACATTTGCAAATTTTGCCTTATCTGAGTAGATACCCAAGATATACAAAGTTAACACTAAAATAAACGATAAAATCCTTAATGCGAACACAAAGTCCAATGAACAGTTGTAACTGTAAGGTTAATTGAAATGAATCACAGAATAATGAATTCGTAACTAAATTTCAATATGTTTGCCTGTTAAAAGTGTTATAATAGACAACTCTGATCCGATTGTGTCATTCCTATCAGACGCAGGATAAACACAAAAAAAACCCAGGCAAGTGTAAATTGTGAACTAACCTGTTGCCCACTAAAAACACCTTATGTAGCACTGCGTTATGATTGATGAACGTCTGAACAACACATGGGGGTTTGCACACACTCAGACCTTGCTCGTTGAATATCACGACCATTTTGTGGGCTTCCTTCGACCCCTGGGCCACAGTCGGCTTGCATATCACTGGGAACCGGACACCACGCTCCCTCATCACTCTTATATTCTCCTCCAAGTTGTTAGACGTGAACTCGGCGAAATTGGGAGTAAATATTCCTTGCTTTTTAAAACTCTGCTCGTTTTGCAGTATTGAGTAATATCGGTACCTAGAAATATGTACAGAAAAGTTGTTTACGTGAAACAAACAAAACCAGACAATGCATACAAACCGCGCTCTCAAACATTTACTTTGAAGACATGAATGAGACGCATGATACGTTGGAAACATTAAAGCCTTTATAATTTAAATAAATGCGTTAAGGCTCACCAATCTACTAAGGGCTTGTTTGGGGTTGCTTGGAGGCACGGGGCCGCAGTACGAGAACATACAATCATCATCATCAGTGTCTCGCAGTCCACTGCTGGACACAGACCTCTCCAATTGTTCGCCACTTTGATCGATCTTTGTGCCTTTCGCATCCAACACTTGCTAGCCATCGTGTAGGTACAAATCATCACTCTACCTGCGCGCCTAAACTACGTTTGCCGAAAAGCGGTATCCACTCGGGAACTCGTTTTCCACATAGGTTGTCAGTTCTGTGGCTAATATTCCTGCCCACATCACTTCGGCTTGGTAATTTGATGACTTTGGTTCTCAGTAAGATCACCGCCATTTGGATTCGATCTCGCAGAAAAACGCCGAGCATATCCCTTACACGCAAACATACGCCAAAGTAAGTGACGCCGCGAAACACCACATCACACTTGCCACCACCTACCCCACTGACAGCCTAAGCAAGCATCCATCATATGAAATCTGTCTGTATGAGAACACTTGTCTCAAATGGTGCTATAACTTTTTGTACTGTTGCTGTTTGTGAAAATCCTAAATAATCATCATTTTAACATCAACAATGCCTCATAGGCTTATAATATAAATACAATACATACCTATTTAACAATATTCTCACTTTATCCAAAGGATCAATGACTGCAATATTTGGATGATTTGATAAATACTGTTCCAACCTTCCGATAATCACTGAAGCCTGTAAAAGAATACTTTATAAAATGCCAGGACAAAATAAAATTGGTCAATAAATACAAAAATCGTACAAAACCAAAAATCTTTGAAATATTATCACTACATAGTAGAAAACAAAACAGCTTTTCCTGTCCCTATAATTGCGCTTAAATCTTTAAAACTACACAACGGATTTTGAAGTGGTTTTTTTAAATAGATAGAGTGATTTAAGAGGAAGGATTATGTATAATTAAATACCCGAAGCTTAGCGAGGGCGGGTCGCTAGAAGTATAATAACTTGAGAAGTTACTAGATTGAAAACAATGTTCCATCTACATCTCATACTGTTTGAGAAACACTGTCCATGACTTCAATTTCTTTGAAAGAAATTAATTCAGGCAGGAATAATTTTAACAAGGTTAGACTATAATCTTTAGTTTAGTCATAATTAATTTTCTGCACTTAATAAACTATTATCTTTCATCTATTGTGACCTTAGCTTGAAAAATCAACCAAGCAGAAAAATTGTGTTTTGTCATTCACTAAATTTTATAAGATTTTATTATTTAGTGTGCTGCTTGCACAAAATGATGAGTTGGTGTAAGAAATAAATACCAGACAACATTACATGAGTACATTGATTTAATCTTAAAGTATGCTAACTTAAATAAAGGTAATCAATAAAGGTACATTACATACACATACATAAATGTAAATATTTAAATATTATATTGACACCCAGAAAATAGAATAAATACAAAAATTCATCACATACCTAAATATTAGTTTGAAACCAGGGCTATAGTTCATTCGCGTTAAGAAAATAGTGACTGGCAGGTCACTGACAGGCCACTAGCCAATTAAAACGCTAGAAATTAAATTTCACACTATTTTCTTAACGCGAATGAACTATAGTAAAGTGAATTTAATGATTTATGCTAATTTACTTGAACTGATAATTGGGACCATATCTGTATATAGTGACTCATTATTGTCAATGTTGTTTTCCAACTGATGAATCATACAAATTTATTCTCTTATACATTTACATTCTTACTCAACATCTTGTTGGGTGTGATATATTGTCGGAATGCTTAGAAAATAGAATATTTGATGTCATGTCCGTAAAGCCTCAAAAATTATCCCGTGATAGGACCAATGTCTTCGATTTTAATTGGTCGGAGCCCAGGGAATAAAAAACAAGAATGATTCCCGAAGAAAATAATTATGTAAGTAAAATATATGAGAGGGTGGTCATCGCCCGTGCGTCGACCGGTCCACCGCGACACTGACGGTTGATCTGCCAGGGTACCAAAACTATTATTATCTATCAAATTACCTTTTGATCGCCTTGTTGTGCTGATGTCTCAATGTCTGTCATTTTGTTGACAAAAACATCAATCCGACCTTGCTCTTCTAAAGGCCTTTCCAGGTCAAGCTGAAAGAAATACATAATTTTGTTAGTTGTCCTACAAATTAGTATAACCATATTGTAAATCTATTTTATTTTTAGCTAAATATATCTTAATACTTTATTATATTTTTAGCGCAACTTTTGTAGTTTTACAAGGTCAAGTAATCTTTATACATATGTATAGGTTTTATAAAAGGCTTACAAATCATCAAAGCTACAAGCTACCACCGGTTCGTAAAGCAGGAATCCACTAAGAAGACACCAGCAAGAAACTCACAACCATACAGACCATGCTACAGCCCTGTTTAAAATGTTTTTACTATCTAATAATGCTTTTATTGTCAAATAATTTATAATTTAATATGTTTTGTCAAATGGTGTCTGTGTTGAGATGACAGCTGATAGAGAAGAGTGGAAGAAGAAAATATGTTGTGCCGACCCCACTTAGAGTGGGGTAAGGGCAGGAGAATGATGATGAAGATTTAAAATGTTTCTTGTCTTCTTAATTAACATAATATATTTTCTATTCAAATGATTAATAGATAGAAGGGGGGGAGGTTGGTGTTAGGCTTTAGTGGGGCGGATTCTTGCCAGGGAATTTGAACCTATAAAATGCTAATATGCCAATAGCGTACGTCTAGGTGTGCAGAGCTAGGCTATCAGGCGCGCACCAACAAGTGTTTCATAAACGTCCACGCCGTCTTTACACTGCCGCCGCGGTGTATTGACGGACCCACATAATGCCACCGTTGTGGGTCGTCCCCTCTGGGCAATGTTACAGTCCTTAACGAGCCCTGCACTTACCAACTACCTCGGGACTGTAACAGCTAATTATGAAACGCGAGAGCGAGTCTTCGGCGCTCTAAAACCGAACAATCTGGCTAAGGGAAAAAACCCCGACAGAAAATTAACCCAAGACAATGGAAGCAAAACTCAAAGAGAATCTACCCCAGGAGGGTACCGGAAATGACGGAGAATCCCTCCCTGAGCATAGCTCAGGCTGCCCCACGTATTCTGGGGGGGGCAAAGTAGTGCTACCAATTGACAAACCCAAAATCTTGACCCAACAATTATTCCACCCTGGACTCTTTAACCGACCACGATCAGCTTCATTAAGTGATGCCAACGATCTCAAATCAAAACAAATAGAAAAGCAACTTGTTCCACACAAAGACAATGAAACCAGTGTAACTGATGGCCTAAATCTAAATGCACCATGGCAAAGAGTGCCAAACCAAAAGAGGGTACGATCCCCAGAAGAAAAAGCAACATCAAAATTTAATGCCAAAAAAGTCCAGAGGAGGGATCAACTACCTCGGCAAAAAGGCACAACTGAACGTACAAAAAATACAACACAAGATGTAGAAACAAGTAATAGTTTTGCCATGTTAGACATAGAGGTGGATGATGTCCTCCCAACGATAAGAATTCCCAAACCACCACCGATCATTCTCTATGGAATCGATGATCTGGCAAAACTGTCGGAACTAATAGAAGAAGTGGTCAACCGGGATGACTACTCCTATAAAATAGTGTCCAAGAATAAACTTATCATATCTTCCAGCACGGCTGATAAGTACAAAACTCTAATTGAGCACATCCGAGCTAAAGGACTAATAGGATATACTTTTACTCCTAAAGACCAAAAATGCATGAGAATAGTAATCAAACACCTGCATTTTAGTACCCCAAAAGAAGAAATCATCCAAGAGATTGAAAAAACTGGAAACAAAGTACAAGGAGAGATAGTAAATGCACGAATCCCAGGAACTAAAGATCCCTTAAATACTTTTTTTGTAAACATTGCTCCTCATGAAAACAATAAACTTGTAAAGGACATAAAAACGATTTACCACCAAAGGATTATAATAGAAGACCCAAAAAGAAAAGCAACAGTTGTGCAGTGTACTAGTTGCCAACAATATGGACACAGCAAAAATAACTGCATGCGGCCCTACAGGTGTGTAAAATGTGCTGGTCCGCACAAAACTACCCTATGCACTATGGACAAAAACACTCCAGCAGTGTGTGCACTCTGCTCAGGAAGCCATCCTGCTAGCTATAAAGGATGCGCAGTATACAAGGATATACTTGCAAGGAAGATAGCTGGGAGTAAACACCAAGAGAACCAAAGAAAAAGAACAATGACTCCAACAATAAGCAGTACAAGCAAAATCAGCGGCCATATAACTAATATAGGAAACAGAAACACTACATATTACCCTGAAGGTCAAAAAGATTTTGAAAATACTATTGTATCAGAACAATACAATGAAGTAGTAAAGCAAAATAAAAATGAACTGGGCAATAAAAACAAAAATAAACCTTACAAACATTCATCAAATCGTTTATTACACAATGAGAAAAATCAGGCAAATAAACTGTCATATCACACAGAATCCCCAAAATTAAAATACAACGTTGACAATAAGTCACAAAGAACAAGTGCTACAATGCCAGATACGGAAAAGAACATGGAAGAAAAAAGACCTAAACTAGAAACACTCTTGATTATGCAGGCCGAGAGAATCGACCACCTCGTAAGTCAGATAGGCACCATGATGAACCTCATTATGACACTCATCAGCAAATTGACATGATGCAATCATTACGGATTGCCACCTGGAACGTAAATGGACTATCGGCACACAAAGACGAACTAGAATTACTGCTCAGGACTAACAAAGTGGATATTGCATTGATATCGGAATCTCACCTCAATGACAGTAAAAAAGTCAAGATAAACAACTATTGCATATACAACACAAATCACCCAGATGGTATGTCACATGGTGGATCTGCAATAATCATAAAAGAAAATATACAACACCATCTTCATAGTGAATTTAGAGAGGAATGGATGCAAAGCACCACCATAACCATTTACGGACACATGGGGCCTGTTAATGTTAGTGCAATCTACTGCCCACCAAGACACAACCCTAAAAAAGAAATGTTCAACCGCTACTTCTGCAGCCTCGGAAACAGATTTATAAGTGGAGGGGACTGGAATTGCAAAAATACCTATTGGGGTTCTCGACTTACAACCACAAAGGGACGTGAACTAAAAAAGTGTGTGGACCAATGCAATCTGATAACATTGGGAACTGGTGAACCAACCTATTGGCCAACTGATGTGAACAAAGTTCCTGATCTTGTGGACTTTTTTATAATCAAAGGATTCTCGAATGTATACTTTGATGTGGAATCACTACTCGATGCAGTGTCAGATCACACCCCCATCATTGCTACATTTAGCATCTCACCAATACAAAGACCGCAAAAACCTTCGCTGTACAATAATAAAACAGATTGGAACGCTTTTACCGATTACCTAGAGGAAAAAGTAGAGCTAAAAGTCAAACTCAAAACAGATGAAGACATAGAGGATGCAACATTCTACATTACGAACCTTATACAAGTAGCAGCATGGCGCTCTACCCCAACAATAATACTCAACACAGAAAGAAATAATGTACCACTAGAGATACGGAACAAGCTCCAAGAAAAGCGTAAGCAAAGGAGACAACTACATTTAACGAGATCCAATACAGACAGGTCACTATATAATAAAATTTCCAGAGAACTGAAGGAACTCTTAGAGGAGAATAAAAATGCTATGTTTCACCATAAGATCTCAAGCCTTTCAGCCCATAAGAAAGACAACTACTCATTATGGAAGATAACAAAACACTTCAAGAGACCGAAAAATCATATTCCGCCAATAAGAAAGTCCACTACCCACCCCTGGGCTAGGAGTGATAGCGAGAAAGCGGAACTGTTCGCAAAACACTTAAGTGAAGTATTTACCCCTAATGAGTCGTCTATGACAGAGTTCGAAAATGAAATAGATGAAATTATTAATAGTGACCAACAACTCTCCACCCCAATCACACCAGTTACCCCCAAAGAACTGGCACACACAATTCAGAACCTTGAAAATAAAAAGGCTCCCGGTTTCGACCTAATAACAGCTGAAATACTAAAGAAATTGCCCAGAAAAGTCATTGTCTTCCTGACTACGCTCTTCAACTCCATCCTTAGAATACAGTACTACCCAAAGGTTTGGAAAATATCGCAAATTTGTATGATCGCAAAACCAGGGAAGCCACCAACAGATCCTAGCTCGTATAGGCCTATAAGTCTTCTCCCTATTCTTTCGAAGGTATTCGAAAAGATACTTTTACGAAGACTCAAACCCATACTTGATGAAAACAAGATCATCCCAGATCACCAGTTTGGGTTCCGGGAGAAACATGCGACAGTGGAACAAGTGCATAGGGTTGTCCATGAAATCCGACAATCTCTTGAAAGAAAAGAATATTGCTCTGCAGCATTTATAGACATGCAACAGGCATTCGATAGGGTGTGGCACAAAGGGCTTTTATATAAGATTAAGACCCTTCTGCCCAACTCCTTCTTCATGACATTGAAATCCTATCTAAAGGACAGGAAATTTCTAGTAAAGTATGGAGAAGACTACTCGAAGCTTTACAAAATCAACGCCTCGGTGCCTCAGGGGTCGGTGCTTGGTCCAGTGTTGTATTCTATATATACGGCAGACCTGCCTGAAACAGAAGGTGTTGTAACGGCTACCTACGCAGATGACACAGCATGCCTTGCCAGTGACAAAGACCCAAACAAGGCATCAACGAAGCTCCAAGCACAGCTCAATAAAATAGAAAATTGGATACAGAAGTGGAGAATAAAACCCAATGTGACGAAATCCATACAGGTAACATTCACGCTGCGGAGAGGCGATTGTCCACCGGTCTATATGGAAAATACAGCTTTAACGAGCCAGAATAGCGTAAAGTATCTGGGCTTACACTTGGATAGAAGCCTTACTTGGGCAAAGCACATCAAAGCTAAGAGAAAAGAAGCAAACATCCAACTCCAATCACTAAACTGGTTGATTGGACGTCAGTCTCCACTATCTCTTAGCAATAAACTCTTAGTTTACAAAGCCGTAATAAAACCCATCTGGTCCTACGGCATAGAACTGTGGGGATCTGCAAGTAACTCAAACTTGGAAATTCTGCAGAGATTTCAGAACATAGCCTTGAGAAATATCACAAATGCTCACTGGTACGTCAGGAACACAGAGGTGCATGAATACCTAGAGATGCCCACAGTTAGGGAGGAGGTGAGCCACACCAGCAAGAAATACAAGGAAAGGCTTGGCAAACACATCAACAACTTGGCAAAGGGCTTGTTATGCCAACAGGAAAATGTTAAACGCCTAAAAAGATGGCACATACTTGACTTGGATCACAGAACCTAAACTAAATCGACATATATGGTGACATTTAATGGAATGTCCCCTACACGCATAAAATCTGGGAACACATCTGATTATGGCTCGCGAGCCGATTGCAGATAGAAGATAGGAAAAAAAAAAAAAAAAAAAATGATTAGAAGAAAAGAACAACATATTATGTTAAAGGTGCTTCCTTTTCGACACCCCAACCGAATTTTTTTGGTCAGAGTGTAGTGTCCAGTAGGTTTACATGTAATTGTTAAGTTCGTGTAAATTTAATTAACACATTTTATTCTTAACACTAGCTGTGCCAGCGGCGTCCCACGCTTGGATATCGGGTTTCAAAAATAACGGACTTCCATAAAATACTTATACCTATACCTAAGTTTTAAGTTAGACCTCTAGTAATACATTAGTGAAAATCGTATTCAATTTCATGCAGTAGTTTTTGAGAGATGCGCGTTCAAAAAATTTCTCCCGTTTTCTTAACATTTCCCTTCACTGCTCTGCTCCTATTAATAGTAGCGTGATGAAAAGTACCCTATAACCTGCCCAGGAGTATGAAAAATAATTGTACCAAGTTTCGTTAAAATCCGTTGAGTAGTTTTTGTTTCTATAACGAACATACAGACAGACAGACAGACAGACAGACAGACAGACAGACAGACAGACAAAAATTTTACTGATTGCATTTTTGGCATCAGTATCGATCACTAATCATCCCCTGATAGTTATTTTGAAAATATATTTAATGTACAGAATTGACCTCTCTACAGATTTATTATAAGTATAGATAACTTAGTGCTATTAAATTAAATATATAAGGACTTAACTAACAGAATAACTAAAGAACTCACCTTAATGAGATTGTATCCATGTGAGGCGCACACTTTATAGAGTTCTTTCCAATTAAACTTCTGACTCTTTTCGCCGGGCATGCATATCCCTATTGTCTTACTATGCGAATTTGGTCCGTTCATCATTGCAGTTCTATACACACGACTAAGCTTAATAAACGTTGTTACTTTTTTTATAACATCCTTTTAATTCTACACAATAACACCACAAGCGAGACTGGCTGATTTGTAAGCGAGTATCAGTCGGTTTGAAGGGATTTATTAGATACTTTTCACGACTAAATTTGAATACATAATCTAAGTAAGTTGTTTCTCACACTGCCTAGAGTACGGGATTTTATTGCAGATAAACCTTTTTCAAATCAACCACTTCATTAAGCACGCGTCAAATTAAAAACAGTATTAGTAACAGTCACGCCTCAGAATAAATACCTTCCGAGTCGCGCAAAAGAAAGCAAAGCAAGCATTGATTGACTTGACATTTCTTCTGCCTGACAATTTGTTTCATAAAAAAATATAGTTTTGGTTTCACGGCTTGGGATCAGCGAACATTATTCTTCAGAACGAAAAGAGAGAGGGTCCTTTGAAGCCGAATTTCATATTCAGTCCATGGCCATTTAAAAATAATACGTCCACGAGGAATGATCATGGGGAATGTTTGAATAATTAATGGGAATCCGGCTTTACTGAAAAAAACTAGGAACAATAGTCATTGCATGGAAGTAATAGTACTTAATACTTCCATGCGTAGTACTTATTAAAAAATGTCGAAACAAACGTCAAAAGTGTCATTTTAAAATATTTTTTGTCCGTCCGTGGCTGAAGCACAAGTCGTGCAGAGCTAAAAGCATGAAAAAAAAACTTTGCCTTTCCCTTCCCGTCATTCCCTCCCCGTCCCTCACTCCCACTGTGCTTTTTGTTTGACAAGTGAGAAGGCGGGTAAGGTTATGTGGAGATAATCATTTTAATTTAACTGGAATTTAACTGGATAAACTGCTCGTTTATACACTGATTGTTTTGCTAAATTTATCAAGATGTCTCAGATGTCCGAAGAAAATATAGTAAGTGCCAAATGTAGAATTTTGGACTTGTTCTGCGACCTTACAGAGTTTGAATTGGATTCGATTGAGCAATGGATTTGTAGTCATTCTTACAAGAAAGGTATGTAAAATTAAAATTATTATACATTTTTATCAGTGTTTAGGTCAGAGTGTAGTTATTATAAAGTATGCGAAAAAGAGTTAAGTAGGTAGGTACCGTCTAAAAAAATTATGACCTGGCAAGCACATGTTATTTGCTTTTCGGCACGAATCCCACTTTTATAATGAATAATAAATATCTGCTGATGAAACACTATATTATTTTTGTAGGTACGTAAACTTCTAATATGCTACTTATTGGAATCCCAAGTAATGCATAATAAGGGGTTTATCTGTAGGTATTTAATTAGTGGGTATGTCACCGGAAAATAGCAAGAATCGTAAGTTGATCAATTTCCTAGGTAGTTTATTAACTTTCGGAATATAACAAACGGTAGTTGAAATGTATTATTTAACGCAATGGATTTCAGTTAGTTGATCAATTTACGGTAGCCTGACAGTCATTTAATAATTTACGATTTTGACACAAGTAAAATCGTCCTCAAATGGGCCAATCGTTGCTCAATGCACTATTTAACGGTGCACTATTACCCGTAAATTAATACACTGTTCCCTGATTGGTTGCCGGGATAACGCCACGTGAGCCATTGAACCAATCAACGTTCACCTCACCTTCGTCGGATGATTTTACGGCAAGACCCCGTAAAATGATCAATTTACTAAAATACATACGTTAAATAATACATTTCAACTGCCGTTTATTATTTTCCGAAAGTTAATCAACTACCTAGGAAATTGATCAACTTACGATTCTTGCTATTTTCCGGTGACAGGTAGGTAAACTAAAAGGTAATTTGGTTTTGTGCAATGACCAGCAAATCATTATTAAAAAGAGTGGGATGTAGGTAGTACTTTATATGATTTAAACAACATATTATCATGTATTTTTACAAACTTAATAATATTTTACAATGTTATCAACTACTATAAAATAACATAAAATTTTGTCTTTCAGAACTTGAAACCAAGAGACTAATGAAGATATCTGAGAAATGTCTAATTGAAATAGGAGATACAATAAAAGAACTTGTGCCTTTTGAAGCTGAAATGGAATCTGAAAAGATTGTGCCACCCGTGGTTGGAGATCAGTCCGATTGTAATTCTGTGAACACGATCCATGTCGACGAATTCCTTTATGACCAGGATGAAGTTCATAAAATGATGAAGGACGGAAGATTGAACAAACATTTTTGCTTGGATTGTAACTCTCGCAATGTCAAAGTAAGCAGAAAAGTTCTTTCGACACTGCAGCTTTGTTCTTTTCATTAAAAGCATTTTAGGCATGAACTTATCTAGTAAACTAAATACCTTGTGCCTCCATGTCATATTATATTAATTTCTTCTGATTGGAACTGAGAGATCTCTCTCATACTGGTGAGAACCAGTCTCAGTTAGACTTAGAGACATATCGTCGCTTCGCGTGCAATACCGCGGAAGAGCACTTTGTTAATACCGCGCAACAGCAAAAGGGACAAAATTGAAATATCGCGCCAACAGATCTTATTATCAGATAATTATTATGTTTTTTCTTTCTATAGTAGCTCGACATAATGGCTTCCCTACGCCTGATGGAAAGCGAAAGAGAAGCCCAAGTCGCTGTGACAACTGGCAAGTAACTGGCCAGTTATCTGTCAGTTGTCAACCCTACCCCCTCACGAGCTCCGGAAACCCTACTCACCAGCAGAAACACGGCGGTCATTTGGCTGCGGTATTCTATAGAGTGGAGGTCCTTCCCCGGACGGGCAGCTCAATTCGAGCGAAAATTCGCTATGCCCTACCTCTCTTAATAAAGGGCTGCATCGAAATATAACGCAAAGAAGACGTATTTTAGTACACAAACCACGTGCTCAGCCTACGTTAGGTACTCATTACGGCTCTTTGTTCCATAGCGGAGCATGGTAGGGTCAGTGTCTCGGCATAAACGGGACCATTCAATCAAAACTATTATTGAGACATTATTCTGCTAATGAATGCTGGACGCGTTGTATGGGCTGCCATTGGGAGCAAACGTGCCGAGTAACTTTTGAACAAGACTTTATTAGTGATACATTTTCTTAGGTATGGGGTTGAAGCCAATTGTTCTGCGTTATTTATAGTGGTATTGTAGAAGATGAAACGCACTTTTGAATCCACTAAATTGATATGATCGTAACACAAAATACCTCTCAAAAGAAAACTGTTCGAAATTCTAGAAATTAAAAAAAATACATAAAAAGCAGTTTTAATTTAAAGTGGAAAGAGGTCAGCAGCAGATAAGTATTATGTGTATATTTATACGCAGATTAAGAGGTCAAAATTCAATCCAACCCGGAATAACGCTCATTTAACATTGTTGATAGTAGCATTGTTAAAAGTGGGTACGTTTTAAGTAAAGGTAAGGACGAACGAACTTTACTAAATTGGCTAGTATTCTTTGCATTAATGTATGGTAGCACGTACCTACATAGTTATTTTTCCTTAAGAGTTTTCAAGCCGCCGGCAACAGGGCCCGATGGCCCCATGTTCGAATATACGAACTAAAATTCGTCATAAGTAATTGGTTTTTACAAACTGCTCTTTCGCGGTATTGCACGCGCAGCGACGATATTGCAGTTATGGAATTGAAAAATATTGTTATTTCACTATGAGATCATATTATGGTTTCTACTGAGAATGGCTGACAAAAAACTTGATGCATAATTATTTCTAAGGCTCTTTTGAATGCACAGGTCTTACAGTGTTTGTGTTTCCTTATACTTGTATCTATACCAGGCAATACAGTACAAAATAAATATCAGATTGAATGTATCTGAAATGTGTATGAAATAAGATCAATGTTAGGTACATTGATATGATAAATCCAACTAATATAATGCTTTTTGTTTCAGGATTTAACATTAATATCTCATTCGATGTCACGGTACGCTCTTCAATACATATTTAGGGTGTTGCTGCCAGCAGATTTGGAAGAAAAACAAATCCTAGACATTGGTTCCAGATTAGGAGCTGTTCTATATGGCGTAAGCATTTATTTAATTAAGTCTTTGACCATACAGATTGTCCCAATCAATCGGCGAGCTAAGGCTTACATGCATAATAATTAAAATATAAATGATAATTTTGGAGAATATTTTATATTCATAGCCTAGAGTTGTCAGATATTCTAAAATAACTCTAAATCATGCCTTGCAGGCCTTTTCACAAATGTGTTTATATTTCTTGTAAACAAGACACACAAATGGTTCGTTCATTAGAATATTCGGTTGAATTTCCCAAGCTTTATCCTCCCTTATAACTCTCAAAGATGTGTTCAATGTCTAATTTTGTTGATGGATTGAAAATGATTCCATCTGTTGTTTTCGAAAGAGATCATTCCAAACACATTCATGAATAGTCCTGCTAGTTTTATAGTAACGTACATGTGGGTAAAATTTATAAGTTTTTAATTTGCGTACACTTTTTAAAAATATAATTATTTTTTCAGGCATACCATTTTTCAAACGCTGGAACTATAGTTGGTATAGAAATGAACAAGGAGTGTTGTGATGTGCAAGAGAGGATTATAAGCCAGTACTCGATGGATAACAACAGAATAAGAGTAGTCAACTCTGACGTAATGGATTGTAGTGACATTGTGCGCAATTCTGACGTCATTATCATCAATGTCCTCGACTTTTTTGTTGATGTAGATAAACATAAACAAATGTGGTATTTCTTCAAAAAACACATTAAAAAGGGGAGCTACATAGTTTGTAATAGAAGCATGGCAGAAACACTGGGCTATCTAGAAATATTTGATGATTTGATCAGCTGGCTTAGTATTTGTAAACCAAGTCAAATGGAGAATGAAGTGTTTTTCGATATTGAAGATTGTAACGAATTATTTTTGTATACTGCTAACTAATTAAAGAATTTTTCATTGAATTATATTATCTTGGTTTTACTTGAAAATAAATAATTAGACAATTCACACTAATCACCAGTCCTTTGGTCTGAAACTAAGGATTTCTTTGGTACTATGGGTTGGTAATGATGATTTCGGGCGTCTCGTCTCCCAGGACACTCACACCCGAGACTGTGTGAGAAAATTAATTTCCTTGATTGTAAGGGAGCAACCGCACTTCTTTTCGAGAAAGCGTAGCTAAATACTCCACAGGCCGATGGATGACGGGTAGCAACGTCATCAGAGCGGAGAGCTACGCCCTGCGAGCGCCAATCCGCCTGCCCAGGGAGGTGATTATGGGTAGTCTCCAGGTGTTTGCACAAAGTAATAATAATAGTGGCGAACAACTTGAGAAGCATATGTCCAGCAGTGGACTGCGGTAGCCGTCAGGCTGATGATTGTGAGGTTTTTATTGGCACAGTAGGTAATACAGCCTGGTGACAGACGGACAAAACGTAGTCATAGTAAAAGGGTCCCGTTTTTACCTTTGGGGTACGGAACCACAGAGTACTTTCTAATATAAGTAGGTAGGTACTGACTGAATACCTACCTACGGAACCCTCGGAAACGGAACGAAAGTTTTAATCTGACCACTTCGTTACACGCGATGTTGTTTCATAATTTATACACGTATGTTCATTTAATTATTTAATCCAGATTATTTTGGAATTCTAAGTTTTTTAAAAGACATTAATAATATACTAACTAAAGAATTCTGCTTTTAGATTTAGTACCTAAGTAACTTAATGAATGAAACGGAACGCAAGATGAGTACCTACTCCAAAAAAATATGGCGAACTGAATCTGCGCAACTTTTTGTCTTCCAATTTCAGTTTTAAATCAATCGGTTTTTACTGTGGATATTTAAAGAAATGTGCTAGTTTACTGTGTAATCGTTTGATCTATTTTGTATCAATATGTGGCACGAAGCAAGGAAGCAGGAGCGAATGATTCGCGGCCTAATCGTCGACTATCGACGCAGGGCGGAGCGTCGTAAAGATTTCTATGAGAAAATAGTAAGTGTATTTTCTATGTAACTTATTACAATCTTAGTTTAATCATGCAATAATTTTCCCGCTAAATGCTCACTAAAGGTTCAAATCAGTTACACGTTGCTCTAATAATTATTTTTCATGTTTTGACAACATTTTGACATGATTGGTCAGTGGTATCAATTCAATTCATTACATTTATTTATTTCATCTCTTCCTTCCTATGGAGCAACTTCGAATTACCAGAAATGATGTACAAAGTATAAATATGGTGAGGTCGACAAATGAACCTACAGTAATTAGGTACAAATACCAAGAGTATCTTCATTGGCTATTTCTAACATAATTTGCTGCAGTGTCCTGAATACTGGGTGGTGTAATAAGCCTTTTACCTTTGTAAACTATTACTGCTTATCTCCTACCTACCAACATGTATAAACCTTTACAGGAAATTGAAATATGTACGCTTATTTGTTCCAGAAAGCTGAACCAACTCAGTTTCTGCAACTGCACGGGAGACCATGCAAGATCCACTTGGACCCAGCAGTTGCTGCGGCCGGCGAGAGCTCAGCCATTATGTAATTACATATTGATTGGTGTGAAAGAGTGATTCAAACAAAAGCATTACTTGAGACAATATTTTATTGCTTTACCATGTATCCAGTTTTTAAAGAAGAACTAATAATGATAAGCGTCAGCAGAGGAAAAAGCTATGCCCTGTGATTGTCAAACCTGCCCAGAGTGGCGATTATGGGTATATCCCCCAGATGTTAGTCCTAAGTGGCGAACAACTGGAGAGGCCTATGTCCAGCAGTGGACTGCGATAGGCTGATGATGATGTTGAATTGTTGATAAATAATGATGAGTAATAAAATAAACAAATCTATAATACTACCTTTATCATGATGCGTTAGATCTCTGTCCATAGCATCTTCACAATGCCAGACATTTAATTTGTGGGTCTGAAACATGTCTGCCAAAAAAGTCCTTCTACCAAACCTTTTTCTTAATAATGAAATTGGTTTGCAAATGTTTTGCAAATGTTTTTTTAATATTTAAATGCTATTTACAAATATCTCAGTGTATAAATTATACGTTTTAGGATGCCATGGCAAGGTGACTCAAGCAACATGATCGACAGATTCGACGTAAGGGCCCACTTGGACTTCATACCAGAGGTGAAGAACCCAGACATACCACCAGAGGAACTGAGCCCTGAGGAGAGGCAGTGTAACTATGAGAGATACAGGATTCTGGCTCAGAATATGTTCCTTGGGATAAGTAAGTATTCTTCATGAAGTATTTTGTATGATTGCATGCAATAAGTTGATTGACAAAAAAATTATTTATTAATTTCATCATACAACTAGCATTACAGGTCTCCTTAATGTGACAGTGTAGATTAATTAAGTATATTAATTGCTCTTTTTTTGCAAGTAAGCGATCAAAACATCCTTAAAGCATGGTTTTGCAAACGATGATAGACTCAAATGTCTACCATCTAATCTAAAGCGAGTATTTGAATAAGTTACATGACAATATTTCTCAGAAAATAAGAGATTGTTGCTATTGTAACACTATACTTATGTGCTTCATGAGAATACAAAATTAACTAACACATAAAAAATATGTAGCAAATAAATTTTATTTGTGACATTCAACTTATTGCATGGAGCCATTTATTGTCCTGAAATGATATTATATCTGTACTTAATTGTCATTGTAAAAATAAATTAAAAGGTCTCAGCTAATTGAATTTTTATTAAAGCAAAGACGATGAGCCATATTACATGACTTTATTACTCTATTGTACGTCTTTCCTAATCCACACTTTTATTTACAGGTGAAGATAAGTTCCTCCGTCAGCTGGCGATCGAAGAACAATTTGGTGTTACAATAGAAGAGAAAGAGATGCAAAAGGAGAAGTTGAATGAAAAAAAGGGAACTGGTGCAGCTATAGGATACAATTATACCGATCCCGGGGCCCAACCCTCTGGCTCTAACGGTAGATTCAGCTTTACTGTTTACATTACATCACGGATACACACGTGTGGGGATAGTGGTTTGGACTTGTTTGGTGTCCATCGGAGCATTATGATGGTATTTGGTGTTAATTACAGGCCCGGATGTAAAGAAAGTGGAACAGAAGGATTCGGATGATGATTCCGATCTGGAGATAATTGATGTGGACTTGAGCATTGACGTGAATAAGATGGAAGCTTCACAGGTGAGCACTGCAAACAAATTACAAATATTAACAATATTTTTAGGAGCATATAGATTTTTATTTTTCTTACAACAACCAGAGCAACCATTTCTCTCTATTCTTTTTATAACAACATTCTTGCAAACTTACTGTATACCTAACACTTGATAAAATGTCATATTAAAGAGTCAAATATCATTTAAATTGCAACCCCCTGCTTCCACCGGGCCCCCCAGCGCCTCTCCACATGGATTTCGGTATACCTCGATAGTTACTTTTTAATGGTTTACTGCAGTGAAAATGTTGTTGCAATAGTAAAGTCTGTTAGAAAACTCTTTTGTTGTATTTCATAAACTACTGGTTTAGAACGGGCTGTAGCCCAGCTAGGCGTGACGTACTAAAGGTCTGATGAGTGTAGGCATTTGACGTCATATGCCTGTGTGATCGTTTTGCCTTTGTATCTTTTGGAATATTTGTGATATTGAAATGGTGATTACTGCGACCTGTTCTCGCTAGAGGGTCTTGTATGAGGGGTGTAACTGAGTCCGGTTGAGCGCAGGCGCACTCGCTGAACGCGGTGGCCCCGGTGTGGGGCATGGCGGGCTGCGACCTGTTCTCGTTAGAGGGTCTTGTATGAGGGGTGTAACTGAGTCCGGTTGAGCGCAGGCGCACTCGCTGAACGCGGTGGGCCCGGTGTGGGGCATGGCGGGCTGCGACCTGTTCTCGTTAGAGGGTCTTGTATGAGGGGTGTAACTGAGTCCGGTTGAGCGCAGGCGCACTCGCTGAACGCGGTGGGCCCGGTGTGGGGCATGGCGGGCTGCGACCTGTTCTCGTTAGAGGGTCTTGTATGAGGGGTGTAACTGAGTCCGGTTGAGCGCAGGCGCACTCGCTGAACGCGGTGGGCTCGGTGTGGGGCATGGCGGGCTGCGACCTGTTCTCGTTAGAGGGTCTTGTATGAGGGGTGTAACTGAGTCCGGTTGAGCGCAGGCGCACTCGCTGAACGCGGTGGGCCCGGTGTGGGGCATGGCGGGCTGCGACCTGTTCTCGTTAGAGGGTCTTGTATGAGGGGTGTAACTGAGTCCGGTTGAGCGCAGGCGCACTCGCTGAACGCGGTGGGCCCGGTGTGGGGCATGGCGGGCTGCGACCTGTTCTCGTTAGAGGGTCTTGTATGAGGGGTGTAACTGAGTCCGGTTGAGCGCAGGCGCACTCGCTGAACGCGGTGGGCCCGGTGTGGGGCATGGCGGGCTGCGACCTGTTCTCGTTAGAGGGTCTTGTATGAGGGGTGTAACTGAGTCCGGTTGAGCGCAGGCGCACTCGCTGAACGCGGTGGCCCCGGTGTGGGGCATGGCGGGCTGCGACCTGTTCTCGTTAGAGGGTCTTGTATGAGGGGTGTAACTGAGTCCGGTTGAGCGCAGGCGCACTCGCTGAACGCGGTGGGCCCGGTGTGGGGCATGGTGGGCTGCGACCTGTTCTCGTTAGAGGGTTTTGTATGAGGGGTGTAACTGAGTCCGGTTGAGCGCAGGCGCACTCGCTGAACGCGGTGGGCCCGGTGTGGGGCATGGCGGGCTGCGACCTGTTCTCGTTAGAGGGTCTTGTATGAGGGGTGTAACTGAGTCCGGTTGAGCGCAGGCGCACTCGCTGAACGCGGTGGGCCCGGTGTGGGGCATGGCGGGCTGCGACCTGTTCTCGTTAGAGGGTCTTGTATGAGGGGTGTAACTGAGTCCGGTTGAGCGCAGGCGCACTCGCTGAACGCGGTGGGCCCGGTGTGGGGCATGGCGGGCTGCGACCTGTTCTCGTTAAAGGGTCTTGTATGAGGGGTGTAACTGAGTCCGGTTGAGCGCAGGCGCACTCGCTGAACGCGGTGGCCCCGGTGTGGGGCATGGCGGGCTGCGACCTGTTCTCGTTAGAGGGTCTTATATGAGGGGTGTAACTGAGTCCGATTGAGCGCAGGCGCACTCGCTGAACGCGGTGGGCCCGGTGTGGGGCATGGCGGGCTGCGACCTGTTCTCGTTAGAGGGTCTTGTATGAGGGGTGTAACTGAGTCCGGTTGAGCGCAGGCGCACTCGCTGAACGCGGTGGGCCCGGTGTGGGGCATGGCGGGCTGCGACCTGTTCTCGTTAGAGGGTCTTGTATGAGGGGTGTAACTGAGTCCGGTTGAGCGCAGGCGCACTCGCTGAACGCGGTGGGCCCGGTGTGGGGCATGGCGGGCTGCGACCTGTTCTCGTTAGAGGGTCTTGTATGAGGGGTGTAACTGAGTCCGGTTGAGCGCAGGCGCACTCGCTGAACGCGGTGGGCCCGGTGTGGGGCATGGCGGGCTGCGACCTGTTCTCGTTCCTGACGGGCGACGCGGACGACGCCGAGCATCAAAAGCAGCTGCTGCGAGAGGAGAAGGAGAAGGCGATGTTCTCGGGCCGCAAGAGCCGACGCGAGCGGCGCGCGCATCGGTACGTAGAAAAATAAACTTTGTTTTGTGTACTTAAAGTCCATTTTACGGTGCGCGGAGTGAAGCTGTGGCTAACAAAAATTTACCACTGATTTGACTGTAAAAATAAACATTATATCCAAGTATAGTACTTCATCAAGGACGACGGCGTTCAAGGATCAGCTTTTTGCTGACGAATCATGATACGCCACGTGCCATTCCAGGTGTCTCCTTCTTGTTGGTTTGGAGAGCGAAATGATGATAGGCCCTTACATCCCGATATAGCCATAGTTCAATCCATAGTGCAATCCATGGTCTATCCATAGTATATCTATAGTTTATTCATAGTTCTAGTCAATAAGTTTATCCATATCCAAGTCTATCTATAGTCTACCCATGGTGTATCCATAGTCCATGGATAGACTATCGATATTGGTCTACCAAGCGGCAACACAGCTGACCTACATCGACTATTACAGCGATAAGAAGCTCGCGTCCCGCGTGGTGTCTCCCCCAAGCTACGCGGCCCCGCGAGCCACAGCGTCCCGTCCGCCCGCGTCGCCCGGCTCGCCACAATCCCCGCTGTCTGCGCACGCGTCGTCGCCGCGCGCGCGGTCGGAGTCGCCGGCCGGGCCCGCGCCCACGATACAGTTCATCACGTCGTTCGGCGGCGACGACGACGACCCTAGTGAGTTTGTGTCGAATGCCGCTGCGGCTGATGCTTTTTTGTTTTTTTTTTTTCGTTACTGTGGATGTCAAGCGGGATCTGGCGCAGAATGTGCGCTTCGCGAAATGAGCACTCGCTCAAAAATTAAAATTTCACAGAATGTGCATTTCTCAAAAGGAGCCTTCTCAAAATGTGCATTTCTCAAAAGGGGCCTTCTCAAAATGTGCATTTCTCAAAAGGAGCCTTCTCAAAATGTGCATTTCTCAAAAGGGGCCTTCTCAAAATGTGCATTTCTCAAAAGGGGCCTTCCCAAATACGCATTTCGTAAAATGCACACTTCGCAAAATGTGCACTTTCCTAGGATATGACTAAATGTCCTGTGTAGCAAAGGTAGGTCCCAAAATTAAATTTAAAATCAGAGACACTTGATGTCTTTTATTTTTTCATTAATTTTTACCAAAAAATAGAAATAAAACACATTAGAAACTTGTAAATAAAATAACAAACACATTTTAGATCACTTAGCGTCTTTTCCACCGATTGTACAAATTCGAGAAAAAAAATTGTTCTTTAAATGACAATTTTAAACAGATTCTAATATTTATAATGTATTTCGTTTTTTAAATATCGTTAAAGTTAATGTTTTAAAATTTAATTGCTCCTTTCTGTTGCAGAACCACCACCAAAACCATTGTATGCAGAAAAATTAAAGCATAACTTAAAGAAAGAACCTCTCTATGCAGACGTAGCACGCCGACCTAAACCCAGGTACCTAATTATGATTTACATTTATGTAAATAAGTAAATGTAAGGGATGGGATGGGGATGTAAGGGAGCGACCTATCATCTTTTCGCTCCAAGCCAACCTCACCTGCCCGTGGTGCATCCTGCCGAACAACAAACGAGGCGCTGGCAACCGACTGGTGGCGGTATAACCATCACGATTGAAGGCGTAGCTAAATACCACAGACCGATGACGGGCAGCAGCGTCACCGGACCGAAGAGCTACGCCCTGCGATCGCCAACCCGCCTGCCCAGCGTGGCGATTATGGGTATATCCTCCAGGTGTTGGCCCTAAGTGGCGAACAACTGGAGAGGCCTATGTCCAGCAGTGGACTGCAATAGGCTGATGATGATGATGATGAAATAAATAAATAAATAGCCCAAGATATGCCATGCTGGACCACATAGCGCCATCTAGCTAAAACGAAATTAAGCCGAAGCTTTAATATGGACAACTAATTGGAAGCCTTCGAGAAACGAGAGTGTGACGTCACGTTTATGTAGCAGTTTTGGGCTAGCTTTTCATGCTAGTGGACTATTTTTTTTTATCAAAGTTTCAATGGTTCGACTTTAAAGCATCATAGTATCTACCAATAAAATAAAACAATTTGACTTTACCAATGTAATGTCGAATTTCAGATCACCGCGGCCACCTATGGGCCCGTTCGGCCCACCTACCAAGTCCCAGTCGAGATCGCGATCGGTTTCGAGGTCTCGATCGCGATTGCGATCTCTATCCCGCTCCAAATCGCGTTCAAGGTAAAGTAGCAGTTGTTTTTTTAATTCTACATGATTAATTTGTATCTTCCTCACTGATCACTATGGGTGGCCTGGTAACTATAGTTCATTCGCGTTAAGAAAATAGTGACTCATCACCGACTGCCGGCCAAGCCTATTATTAGAAATTATAATATAGCTAGCGTTTTAATTGGCTAGGGGGTGTGGCTTGGCCGGCAGTCGGTGATGAGTCACTATTTTCTTAACGCGAATGAACTATAGGCAGCTTCTTTTACATTACTTTTATTCACATTTTTACATTACTTGTTGCTAACTTGACAATTCATAAGTACTTATTTTAAGTCTATGTGAATAAAGGTATTTTCATTTCCTTTCATTTCAATAATTCGTTTGCTAGTTACGTTGGTCTGTTACTAAGACAATATGTTTCTTACAGATCCAGATCGCGTTCACGATCGCGATCCATATCGCGGTCGCGATCGCGTTCGTACCGCAAGTCGCGCTCGTACTCGCGGTCGCCTTCGCGCTCGCGGTCGTACTCGCGGTCGGCGTCGCGGTCTCGATCACGATCGCGATCGCGCTCCGGCGGCTACTCGAGGTCACGTAACTACAGGCGACGGTCGCGAAGCCCGCAAAAGTTTGTATTTTCTTACTTTGTGTTTGTGTTGAGAGGCGGTTGGGGTAACTATGGATTGGTGGTTATTTATTGTTCGTGTATGGTATTTCAACTTGAGAAATTCTGTGAGGTAGTAGGCATTAAGGGATTTTAAACCTTTAACAATCTGATGAAAAGTAATATAGCCTATGACAGGGTTATTATTTAGTACTAGCTGTGCTCGCGACTTCGTCCGCGTGGAATAGTTAATTTTCCCCGTTTTTTTTTCACATTTTCCATCATTTCTTCGCTCCTAATAGTTGCAGAGTGATGTTATATAGCCTAAAGCCTTCCTCGATAAATGGTCTATTCAACACAAAAAGAATTTTTCAATTAGGACCAGTAGTTCTTGAGATTAGCGCGTTCAAACAAACAAACAAACTCTTCAGCTTTATAATATTAGTTAAGATTATTTCTTTCTGTGTAAATCATTACCTTTGTAATACATGTTTCAGTCTGTTAAACTTTATCCATATTACCACCCAAACTTTGCTTGAATAAGATTCGATGGTATAAATTAGATATTTCAGTAGCTAAGTTTTGGTTGGGATCTGTGTGATTTAAATATTATTAGGGATTTGTCATTGACTCGAAAAGAAGAAGAAGAATTAGAAAAAGAAGATGAGATGAGAAGAAGAAGAATTGATACTAAAATACTACAAGTAATAAAATTGGTGACAGACATAGCCAACCCAGATTCATGATAATTAAAAAAATGTAATTTATATAAATTCCATATGGAAAACGTTATCAATTGGTTACACGCAGTGTTTTCTTAACCCTTTCGCACCTGAGATTTTTTTTGCCTCCTTTTGGCTATATTTGTTAAAAATAATAATACCTAGGGCCTTCAGATTAGGGGGAAAATAGTGAAAAAAATCCATCCTATGTAGTATTTTAGAAAAGCATGCCGCACGATCGTGAGTTCCAGGTCTTACTTCTCCCTACGCACGATCGTGAGTTCGGTTATTTTTATTAGTGTTTTATTATGTTTTTCTCATTATTATACTTTATTATTGGCTAGGTTAAAATATAGTTTTGTAATAAAACAAAAAATAAAACAAATTCAGTCATATTACACCATTTCACCATAAAATTAGCTTTTTCTACTTATTTGGTCATATTTATTGCCAGTCTTTACTTATTTTGTAATTATTTGGAGTATTTTTTAAAGTTAACTTTAAATTAACAAACAGAGAAACATTTCTTTCAGTCCTTATTAATATAGGTCTTTTAAAATATAGTAAGAAGTTATGAGAGAGTTCTAAAAAACGACTAAATATTTCGAGAAAAGCTAGGTTGCGCTTCGCTTCGCTAATTTTAGCACGCGATTTGCAGCTCTCTAAACTACAAACTCCAGGACCCTTCCATGAGGGTTTTCTGAAATAGAAATCCACCGGATGCCACCACATGGGCACATATCTATTCAGGTCGCAGGCATAACGTAATTGGTCCATGTCAAAACATGGCACTGAAATTTACATGGCAACTTACCAATCACATGATAGCTGGACCGCAGGCTTATTTATTGCTATCTATCGGATAATTAATTTTGAAACACCTTCATCTGTCGAAAATGGGCAAAGGCATGTGCCCATCATATCTCTTTCCCTGAAACGGAGTGTTTGCAGGTTTGTATGTTCCTACGATCGAGATGCCTCGATTGGCCTGATGGCTCATTTGGTAGTGACCTTTACCTTCTGAACCAAAGGTCGTCAGTTCGATCCCCGCGCAGTACAAACATTTATGTGCATGAACATGTCCGTTTGAGTGATCTGGGTATTTGCTTTGTATGTTATAGATAGATAGAAAAAATAATATTGTTTATTGTACCTAAACCACATAATTGTCTTAAATTTAGGTACAGTCAGTAGAAATTTATTAGACAATATAGGTGGCCTTATCGCTGTAAGCAATAATACGTATTAATTTACAAAAAAAGTATTTAAATTTATTGTCTACTCCATTCAAGCGTTTCATCTTCCCTCACAGCGGGTGCAGCACAAAATTCCTCGCCAGCCTCATCAATGTCGATATCGGAGCATTCTCCTTTTGTGAGAATATTAAGAACTTGCTAACCATTCAATAAGACACCTGAAAAATAAAATAACACTTACATTTACTCCATGAGTCAAGGTAAATATACGCAACTCATTTTCGTGAGTAGGTACAAATAAGCCCGAGAGCTCACGTTAGTGAGTTCCATATTTTGACACGAGCCAGGTCGACGTAAATGTAAAATATTTTTAATTACCTTATATTATTCGATTATTATGTTAATAAAGATTAAATAGAAACAATTATTTAATAAAAATAAACACTAAAACCATAAAAGTAATACAAATACTTACGGCGCTTACTACGGGGACCGAGACACACCTTCGTTTTGGGCACACCGGCGAACACACGGACCTGTGAATGCCGCGAAACTGCTTCTGCCTGGTTTTTTGATAAACACACTATCATGTGGATGCGGGCGCGCGCGGCGAAACAGAATACACGCGCCTTCAGATTTTTTTAAAATTTGAACTCACGATCGTATAAGTCAGGTGCGAAAGGGGTATAGATTTAATATTTCTTTAAAAGTCCCTGCTACCTTCTCCCAAAATATATACGAACTAGCAGTGCCCGGCGACTTCGTCCGCGCGGAATAGAGTTTCATCCCCTATTTGATCCCCTTGGGTGTAAAATTGATCAAAATCCTTTCTTAGCGAATGCCTACGTCATAACATCTACATGCATGCCAAATTTCAGCCCGATCCGTCCAGTGGTTTGGGCTATGCGTTGGTAGATCACTATGTCAGTCACCTTTGAACTATATATATTTAGAGATATGCCCCTTTCATATAATATGTAATTATAGATGTGTATGACATAAACAGTGGCTAATGATATGTTGTTTACTGTTCCACAGTCACGGATATAGCAAGCGTAATAACTCCAGGTCGTTGTCGCCCGAAAGGTAAGCTCGTTTTATGTTCTCTAGTGTTACCGTTAAGCCGAGGTGAGTGCAAGGCTTGACATGTGGTAAAGAAGATTCATCATTAGGCATCAAGTTTTATTTTATTTTGTAACTAGCTGTGCCAGCGGCGTCGCACGCGTAGATATCGGGTTTCAAAAATAACAGACTTCCATAAAATGGTACCTAAATTTTAAGTTAGAGCTCTAGCAATACATTGGTGAAAACCGCATTTAATTCCATGCATTAGTTTTCGCGTGATGCGCGATCAAACATGCAGATGTAGCGTAATGAAAAGTATACTATAACCTGCCCAGGAGTATAAAGAATATTCGTACCAAGTTTCGTTTAAATCCGTCCAGTAGTTTTTTTATCTATAACGAACATACAGACAGACAGACCGACAGAAAGACAAAAATTTTACTCCCCCTGATAGTTCTTTTGAAAAAATATTTCATGTACAGAATTGACCTCTCTACAGATTTATTATAAGTATAGATTAAAGAAGAAATTGTCCAATGAGTTTTCTATCAAAATAAATACACCAGGATGACGCATGAGGTCTAACTGTTACCGTGATTGGTTCATTTTCACGTTTACATATAAACTGACCAATCGAATGATCCTAATCGCTAGCTACGTAACGCCATCTAACGGGCATTTATCGGGCATGTATTATACTCTTTGCGATGTAGCATGGTGCGGGTGACAGTTGTCAGTATGACTATGACACTGATCATTACCACTTGAATTGAGCCGCCCGTCCGGGGAAGGACCTCCACCCTATAGAATACCGCAGTCAAATGACCTCTGGGTGGTGTTTCTGCCCGGTGAGTAGGGTTTCCGGAGCTCGTGGGGGGTTAGGGTTGGGCCGGCATGGCGGTGGCAACTGACAGGTAACTGACCAGTTACTTGCCCGTTGTCACAGCGACTTGGGCTTCTCTATCGCTTTTCCATCAGACGTAGGGAAGCCATTATGTCGAGGCAATATAATAAATAAATAAATAATCCAAGACATGCCACGCTGGGCCACACAGCGCCACCTAGCCCCAAACTAAGCCGAAGCTTGTACTATGGGTACTAGACAACTGATAAACTTATTTATTTAAATATTATTCATTGAAATATAAAAAAAAAACATTTATTTCAGGCTCAGACCCATATTGGCAATGTACATCAAAATTAAAACATACATAGAACAAAATTTACATTAAAATTAAAAATCAAATTATTGCAGGCGTCCATATGCTGGTAACCGTAAGCGCGTGTGCCACCTTAGCGGTCTAAAGAAAATGTGTATAGTAACTCAGCAGATCTGTGTGGTGTTGCAGCGGCGCGGGCGAGCCCAAGCCGGTGGCGCGCTACTACGGCCGGCGCAAGGAGGACAAGTCCTCCAGCGAGCTGTCGCTGGACTCCGCCTCCAGCGACTCCGCCGATGACATCAAAAACAAGTTAGTACACCTCTTACAGTGCGCCTGCGCAGAAGCGGGACTGCGCATAGTCCCGCACCATTATGCTTTTAATTTGTTTCTTTTCTATTAAATGCCACAAAGTATTAATCGACTGATCAACCATTTTTTCAAAAAACATTCTTAACTTCTTTATCACCATTTCACAAACCAATTTTGGTGTGTACCTTTCAAGAATGTATTAGGAAGACACCGCCCATCCTTCTTATCTATATTTTAGATATTTATATTTGTAGGATGGTAGCTAAATAAAGATATATTTCGGCAGTAATATTTAGTTTTATTGCGAATACACAAATGGATGCACATCGAACGGTTCACAAGATGCAAGAGAAAGTTACCTAGCGCCACTTGACAGCTGGTGACAACTAAAGGAACTAATAAGGATGCGTTCAGATTCTATCAATATTTAACTGAACTGAATTGACCTTGTTTGATTTATGTACAGAGACTTTTATGATACAGGATCTTTTCAAAACAGGAACAACAATCAAAAAAAAAATAGCCTTTAAAAAAAAATGTTTGTGCTTCCTATTTAAGTTTACTTTCAATAGATACCTACATTAAAATCATAACTTTATTGGTTGTTACTGCCATGTTTTGTATTAAGTAATCCAGAAAATCTTCCAAGAACATCAGCAATTCAAATGGTAGCTTTGTATAAAAATCTGAAAATGACCCTGTTCGCTGTCACAATGTTTATACTATGCGAGAAAGGCCCCCAGTGTATGTTGTACATCATGTTGTATTATGTGTATCAACACCACCGCAGGGATATATACCATTCTAAATACAAATACGATCACTTAGTTGTATATCCCAGGTGGGATTTGAATTCACAACTATAGATGGCGCTGGATGGCACGACTCAATGTGCTTAATAAAAGTATAGGTTAATGGTATGTTCATACATTTTGCATAGATTTTACGAACATTCCGGTTCATTTTAACAGCCTATGAACACTAACATAGTTTGAATACAGAACATTATTTTGAATAAGCGTATTTGTTGCAGATCGGCGGTTGGCAATAAATCCAACACAAACCAGAATCAGATACGATCTGGAGCCAGCTCCAAAGTCAGTAAGAATCATTTGCTTTACCCGTACCGCTTATATTACAGCTCTCACCGCGGCCGGCGAGACACCGTGATCCCCATAATGATAGTCCAATATCGATAGGCTATCGATAGCTGACGTCATATTAGTGGTCGATAGCATATCGATAATTTCGATACCTCGGAACTAAGCAATACTATCGATAGTTCGTCACGAATCGATTATCGTTAAGCGATCGAAAGTATCGATAGCGCAAAATAAAAATCTATCGATAGCCTAAAATAATCAATACTATCTAAATCGATGTCTTGTGACCAACAATACTATCGATGGCTTATTCCCTGTGACCTACAATACTATCGATAGTATTGTTTGCTTCTGAAGTATCGATACTATCGATAGCAACAATACTGTCTATAGTCTTATCGATAAGTCCTCTTATTCAGATGGAAACTCTACCTCTATAGCCTAACTATAGGTACTTCGGCAACACTCATGTGCGCTTTATAAGCGCTTATAAACTTAAAGAGCCTCGAGCTTTCCTAAGCGCGTTTGCCGAAAAGACCGACACATCAAGAAGACGCTATGCTGAAACCGCCCTAAAGCCGGTTGATTACAGGAAAAAGAAAACTATTGAATGCGATTGTAATTAATTTCACTTGTTCCCGATATCCGCCTTCTTACAGCGATGCACCTATGAAGTAACCACGTTTTAATTTAGGTATAGTTTGATTAACCTATTGATATAATTTTTGATGAGATGATAGTTAATTTGATGTTGCCATACCATAGACAAACTGCGCGCACTATAGTTACAACTTATCTGTGCTTGGTTCTAAACTGTGTTGGTTTGTATTTACGAAAAATTATTTTTAAAGAACTATGGACTATGTTTTTCAATGTTATAATAAGACAAAACAGAAAGCCAAAGTTGGTTGTAGGTTTGTTTAAACTTTTATAGCCATTTTTAGCAAATAAAAATATCGTAATCTGACATCTTCCTTACTTTGGGCCATTTTTTCTCCAAAATACAGTTTAAAGTTATAAGCAATGTAAATAAAACTGTTATTTCATGTTGACTTTCAAATGTGTCTGTTGATTTAATGCAAGCAAGCAATAGAGGTTGGCGATATTTTGAATGATAAACGTTTATAATATGTCTTTTAAACATATTGCGTATTGTTTTAACAGGATTGCCATCAGACTGGTACCATTATATGAATTTGGTTCAGTGTTAATTTTTGAATCTGTCACTGTCAAATGTAAAGAAATTTCAAGCAATTTGATTTTCTATTCCAATAAAGTAAAGTTCAATTTATGACGGTATATTGGTATATATCCTTTAAGTAGGTATACAGAAAGATTAAGTCAAAATAATAATTATTCGTAAAGGTTTTAAAAAAAAATCACTTACAAATCGTCAAAGCTACAAGCTACCACCGATTCGGAAAGCAGCATTCTACCGAGAAGACACCGGCAAGAAACTCGTGTAGTTGCTCTTTTCAACATAGTGTTTACTATATTAACATCACGTTTATACTTTTAACTTCGTCCACGTTATACAGCTAAGGCTTTTTGAAGCTTTCTAAGATATTTAGCGCAAACGTTTGTGAACTATCATCGAGGTTGGCCTCAGTCAAGAGGCGCCTCGGCATACGGGTGCTCGGGCTAACACGTGGTTCGTTGCAGGGCGCCTCGCGTGAGACGATCTCGCTGAAGGAGAAGCTCAAGAGGAAGATGCAGGCGCAGCTATCAAGGCAACGTGAGTTTTGCGTTAACTGTGTATTTGTTTGTAGCATCTACTAGTAGGAATATATAAGAAGGACATATACATATAAGAAGAGCTTTCAAGATGACCTCACTCCACCTGATGGTAAGCGGTCGTGAGGTCCAAAAGTTAGGTCAACAGGCACAATAGAACAAACCCATTGCGCCTGTCGCCCTCGGAGATCGGTTCACAATTCTCGTAGAAGTATCTCCGAGAGTTGTGAATCGATTTGAAAAATCCTTTTTTTTGATCGAAAGGGTGTACTTCCTAGTTGTTTTTTTTTGGTGGTAATAGTAGCCACATGTTGCCGCTATTCGCTTGACGTAGGCGTGTGTTGCAGTGCGCGCGGACAAGCGCGCGGAGGCGGAGCGGCTGGAGCGCGAGGCGCGGCGGCAGGCGCGGCGCGACCAGGAGATGCGTGACCTCGCCATCAAGCTGCGCCGCAAGTACGTGCCGCCGCATACACTACTGTCGCCGACTAGCTCACTCTACCGTAGCCAACTAGCTAACTCTACTGTAGCCAAGTAGCTAACTCTACTGTAGCCAAGTAGCTAACTCTACTGTAGCCAAGTAGCTAACTCTACTGTAGCCAACTAGCTAACTCTACTGTAGCCAACTGGCTCACTCTACTGTAGCCAAGTAGCTACCTCTACTGTAGCCAACTAGCTAACTCTACTGTGGCCAACTAGCTCACTCTACTGTAGCCAACTAGCTAACTCTACTGTGGCCAACTAGCTCACTCTACTGTAGCCAACTAGCTAACTCTACTGTAGCCAACTGGCTCACTCTACTGTAGCCAACTAGCTAACTCTACTGTAGCCAAGTAGCTAACTCTACTGTAGCCAAGTAGCTAACTCTACTGTAGCCAAGTAGCTAACTCTACTGTAGCCAAGTAGCTAACTCTACTGTAGCCAAGTAGCTAACTCTACTGTAGCCAACTAGCTAACTCTACTGTAGCCAACTGGCTCACTCTACTGTAGCCAAGTAGCTACCTCTACTGTAGCCAACTAGCTAACTCTACTGTGGCCAACTAGCTCACTCTACTGTAGCCAACTAGCTAACTCTACTGTGGCCAACTAGCTCACTCTACTGTAGCCAACTAGCTAACTCTACTGTGGCCAACTAGCTTTTTTATTTTTTATTGAAGGGAATGCATTAGGCACCGTTATGCAACCTCGGGGGGAGGTGACATGGTGTGTGGGACTCACACCTCCCGAAATGGGAGGGTATACCCACTAAACGTATACCCACTATACCTCCCTATGTCGCCAGTGGGCAGCAAGTTGCCGGGACACGGGCAACGCCGAAGCATACCGCCGCATCCCTGCATGCCCTGGCTAGCCGCAGGTGGTAGCCAACTAGCTAACTCTACTGTAGCCAACTAGCTTACTCTACTGTAGCCAACCAGCTGGCCTAGTCGGCGAGGGTCATGGCTCATTTAGGCCGCACCGCGCATGCTCAGATGCGCATACGGCGCGGATTCATACGAGTACAGTTGAGGCAGACGCTGCCTGCGCCCTGCGCTGTATTTTTTTTTATAGTGGCTCGACATAATGGCTTCCCTACGCCTGATGGAAAGCGAAAGAGAAGCCCAAGTCGCTGTGACAACTGACAAGTAACTGGTCAGTTACCTGTCTATAGGTATAATATATTCTATAGTATATATTTTCCTGGAACTGGCCTTCTATCATTTTACCACGCCGCATGTGGGTATACTCTTCTACTAGATAGGAGTGAGAACGTCAAATATAAACTTTTTGTATTTGTGCGGCGCCGGCTTTTGGCATCCTGAGTATTGGTATAGGGCGCAGGACAAGGAAAATAAAAAGCATGTTAGTTTTAGATGAGAGAGTTTGTATTGATGTAAAGCAAGTTATTGACAAATCAATGACAGATAGATTAAAACAATAAACGATTTATGAAGAAGGTAGAACTGGATTTTTGTAATATGCCAACACTGAGAAAGACGGAAACGAGACGAGACTGGAGACGGGGGGGTGTCTAACAGAAGTACTAGGTACTTTTGATAACATCGATGTTTAAATTAACACACTATGAAGTATCATATCCTTATTAAAAACATTTAATTTGGAATGGCCGTTGTTATTTACAGGCAGCGTGAGATGAGGCACCAACAGAACAGGAGGTCCAGCGACGAAGACTCTGATAGGAGTCGCAGCAGATCTTCTTCCAGGTAATATACGTTGATTTTCCTCGCAAACTTAGAATATTTCATAGATTTCGGATTTTATTATAAAGTAAAAAAGTTCTAAATGCAGTGACACCTATTTTTCCATTATTTATTGAAGGATGATAGTCTAAATCTAACTTTTATCATGATCGCAGTTCACTGGGGCCTGATGGAAAGCGAAAGATGTCTCGTATTATTTTACCATGGGACTGATTCTTAGATAGATACTCTTTATTGCACCAAAATAAAACATGTACAGGAAAGAAGTGTTATACAGATATATAGTATTACAATTCTTCTCTTCTCTTACCAGGGAATCCAACCCAGACAGGAGCAAGGACAGGAGCAGATCGAAGAGCCCGTCGCCGCAGGAGAGGCGCATCCCGGTGTGGGAGTCGAACCGGGACTTCTCCGCGGCGCCGTACCGGCCCAAGCCGCCGGAGGACGGCGGCTACCAGAACAGGCGCCGGTTTGATAACGACTCTTATAATGATAGGAGGTAAGCGTTTTGTGTAAACTTTTTGTATGTGCTGGTGAGGTCTCGCTGGATGCTAAATTCTATGTTGGATTAAAAAAATATATTCAATTAAAACAAGCACTTATGAATTCTTAAGTAGAAGCAAAAGTAAATAAAAAATATTCTATTTTGGATTCTATCGATATTCTTCCTGGTAGAGCACAGCGTAAAATGCATAGTTCCCTATGGAAACCTGCAGTCATCTATTTATAAATAGCTCCTGTTAATACCACTGAATAATGTGTATTACCGATGTTAGAGCACTGAAAACTAATGTAAAAGTAACTAAATGGTCGTAAGTCCGAAATAATGAATTTAGTTTAAAATCTCACTCGCGCGCGGAACTATTCGTAGTTAGCCGCGCCTTAAGCATGTAAGCGGTGGAGCGGCTCGGCCAAATAGTTACGCACTATAGCGTGTATTTTTGCAGAAATAAATTCTTTTATTCAATCAGGTACGAGGAGGAGCGCCCCCCTTACCCGCGGTACGACAAGCAGCCGCCTCAGCGCGACGGTCCCCGCTACGACGGGCCGCGCTACGACGGCGCCCGCTACGACGGCGCGCGCTACGACGGTCCCCGCTACGAAGGACCGCGCTACGACGGCGCTCGCTACGACGGACGCGGCCGGGGCGGCCCTCGCCGCTACCCGCCGCCGCGCCGCCCGCCGCCGCACTCCCGCGCCGACAGACCCCCGGGACCCGATGACGGGCCCAGGAACAGGGTGAAACTAGTCGACTACTAGCCCTAGTAACATCAACATCACCCTATGGCAGTCCACTGCTGGACATAGGCCTCTCCAGTTGGTCCCAACTTAGGGCAAACATCTGGAGATTATACCCATAATCGCCACCCTTGCTGGCGGCGTTCGCAGGCTCTCCGGTAACGCTGCTGCCCGTCATCGGCCTGTCGTATTTAGCTACACCTGTGGTATTAGCCCTAGTAACGGATTACCTATATTGTGTATCGCAGCTGGTTCTTGCGATACTCGCCTCGGATTACACTTATGTGCGTATTGTACGTGTTGTCCCAGACTTATGCATTGTCCTAGGTGAGTGACTAGCCGCGATTTGTCGTGACGTAATGCGATCTATACTTTACCGCACACTGACGTATATTGTCGCGTTTGTCATTAACCTAGGACAGCGGGTTAGTACGATGGGAGCTGCCCCCGAGGAATGGGGAAACCGTACCATACCTGCGCGAATCGAGAGATAAAGAGGGAATGTTCCAAATACTATGGACGTGAACTACGACTAAAATTTAACTCAATACAGCCGTAGTAACTTAATAGTTGGAGCGTTTAGGTGTACTAAAACTCTGAGGACCCGAAATTTCAGAGTTCGATTACCGGTCGAGGCAATATAAAAAAGTTTTTTTAACTGTCTGCCGTCTAGGTGCTCTGTAAGACGCTCCCTGTCCAGGACAGAAAAAAATTTTCGACCTCATCTAGCCTAGTAGGGTCCAAATAAAATACTTTGTCACTTACGTTATCAATTTCTATAGAAGAGTAGTCCTTGCAGATATATTTGTTGTTAACTTGTATTTTTCAAGAGTTTAAGATTTTTTCAATTCTTCCTCAAACTTAGGATACCGACGTCCATAGTTTTAATAGACTATCTTCATGAATATTGCTGCTACATACGAATTTATTTTTACGATAGAAAACATTGTTGAATCTGCCATTGTGAATGCACCAATTTTCATGAATTGGAATAATACGTTCTTTTTGGATGGTGTTTATAAAAATAATCTTACTAATTCAATTTTAAAATATGCACTTCACTGCATATTTATTTGCACGCCTGCACCATTAATTAATACCTTATGAAACGAACTTTTTCTGTAATGAAAGCCACTCTATATCAACAGTAAGCGCAATTTTAATCCTTACACCGTAGAACATAAGAGCGACTTTTAATCCAAAGTGTTCCAATTTGACTGTAACTCTTGGTGTACACACAGCAACACATCAAATTAGTATATAATGTCAAAATAGTCATATGAAGAATGTCTTTTACATGTTTGTAGTTGAAAATTAATTGCGAAAGTATGTCAAACGGGAGAAGGTTAATGTGTGGCAGTGTGTACTTTTAATATGTCTGCAGAACAAATCATAATTTGAGTAAATTAGATAAATTAGAAGTAGGTACATGTTTTTTCTACTTACAGACTCTAATACGGATCTGATATACCTATAAGTAGTATCAGAGATAGTGTAGAAAATGTAATTCTGTATAGGAAAAGCATATTTACATTAAAGTATAATGAAGTTTCATAATGAAATTGTATATAAAAGTCTTCGTTTACAAATTGTGTATAAATAAATGGCATCTTTTGTTTGTAAATTGCTTTAATGTGTATCAGTCTTAATAAATAAGTTTATTGAACAAGTTACATTCTAGTTTTCTTTAGTAATGCTCCTGTTAAATAACAATCCTTAATAGTGTATAATAAAATTATATGTTTAAGACTAGATTAACTTACTAATTATTTACATTACTTTGTACAATAATAATAAAATTTTATATACTATCATTTACTTTTAGGCAATAGTAAGAATTCATAGTAGGTATATTATGTATAAAATTTGCCTGTACCTGTTTATTTTTACTGATATCATCATCAACATCAGCCCATTGCAGTCCACTGCTGGTCATAGGCCTCTCCAGTTGTTCGCCACTTTGGGCAGGATATACCCATAATCGCCACGCTGGGCAGGCGGGTTGGCGATCGCAGGGCGTAGCTTCTCGCTCCGGTGACGCTGCTGCCCGTCATCGGTCTGTGGTATTTAGCTACGCCTTCAAATGTGATGGTTATACCGCCACCAGTCGGTTGCCAGCGCCTCGTTTGTTGTTCGGCAGGATGCACCACGGGCAGGTGAGGTTGGCTTGGAGCGAAAAGATGATACGCCGCTCCCTTATAACTTCTTTTTATATCAGATTACATCCCTGATATAAAAAGAAGTTATAAAAATGAGTAGCGTGTGTTGTTTAGAGTTTTATGTCTGGGCTAAGAAGAGAGACTCATCGATTCACACGAAACGTACATAGTGACTAAGGCAGGTCCCCCAAATGACAGGCCTATTAGGCCTGTTGCCGTAAAAAATCAAAAGTCCGTCTTTTGGATTGTTCAAAAATAAAAGAAATTACAAAGATATAGCCCGTTAAAATTACGCGCGTCGTCAAAGAGTGGGAGTTTTTTCGCCACTGAGTGTCTGAGTGACGTCAAAGACCCCCACTCCTACATTTAGATGCATTGTATCTTTGTTATTTTTTGTTTATAAAAGGTAAAATACGTGTCCAATATATTTTTATAATCTAAAATACGGACTAAATATTATAAAGTGTTATTATTATCGACCTAGGTGGCGAACATTAGGAGAGGCCTATGTCCAGCAGTGGACTGACACGGGCTGATGATGATGATGATTATAAAGTACCTAATTATTTTGACCATCGAATGGTCAAAATTCCCCCTATCCCTATTGCCATTGGGGGAAGTCTATGTCCAGCAGTGGAGGTTTGCAGGCTGATCATGAAGGGACGCTGTGGTACCAGCGCCGACGCAGTTGTATGCGACCATAGGTAGGTACCATGCGTAGGTAGGTAGCGGTCCAGCTATGTCCAGCAGTGGACGTGTGCAGGCTGATCATGAAGGTTTCGCTGTGGCGTACCGGTGGTCTTACCAGCGCATGCGAGTCGTATGCGACCATCGCGAAGTGGGTACCTACCATGGGTAGGTACTGGGGCCCTACTACAGAAAACGAAAACGATCGTTCGTTGAACGGATCGCATATTTGTGCCTCATAAATCCCTCTCATTTGTCCCTCCCGTGTTCGAATACACGAACTAAAATTCGTCAACGTCGATTTTCAACAATTTAATTGATATATTAGAACACGGGAGGGACAAATGAGAGGGAATTATGGGGCAAACATACGCGATCCGTTCAACGAACGATCGTTTTCGTTTTCTGTAGTAGGGCCCCTGGTCCAGCTATGTCCAGCAGTGGACGCGCCCCGCTAGTCGCTGAGCGTGTCGACGTCGACGTCCTCGTCGTCGCGGTCGGCGCGCGGCACGGCGGCGCCGCGGCCCTCCTTGGTGTGCCGCCACTTCATGCGGCGGTTCTGGAACCACACCTTCACCTGCGAACGACCAAATAGGTACTTAGCGGAAACATGAGCCAAGGGTCGTGGGTTCGATTCCCGCACAGTACAAACATTTGAGTTCATTAACATGTCTGTTTGTATTGGTCTGGGTGTTTTCTATGTATAATATGTATTTATTTACAAAAAAAAATGTATCTAAGTAAGTTTATCAGTTGCCTAGTACCCATAGTACAAGCTTCGGCTTAGTTTGGGGCTAGGTGGCGCTGTGTGGCCCAGCGTGGCATGTCTTGGGTTAAAAAAACATTACCTAATTCTCCTAATCTGCGACAGTCTTTCCGAACAGCTACGACTTGGTAGCCTTCAAGAAACAAGCGTACCTACTCCTATTTAAAGGCCGACAGCGACCCCAGAACTCTATTTGAGTTGCCACCCATGGGCGGTGTCGACTGCTCACCATCAGGCATCACATTTGCTCGTCTGCCGCCTCTTGCTTAAAAAAAAAATGGTAGTTTAGCTTTTGGTGTAGCGTTGCCGAACTTGACATTGTTTGGTTCTGAGCTTTCGAATAGACTATCAATACAATTTATATGATGTTAACTAATTGTCAGTTGCCACCGCCATGCCGGCCCAACCCTAGCCCCCTACGAGCTCCGGAAACCCTACTCACTGGCAGAAACACGACCCGGAGGTCATCGGGCTGCGGTAATCTATAGGGTGGAGGTCCTTCCTCGTACGGGCGCGCGGGCGATTTAATTCGAGCGAAGATTCGCTATGTCCTACCTCTTAAATGTGACGTCAGATCAGCAAGGCCGAGCGTGGCCGCCAGCTGCCTCCGGTCCGGCTTGGTGATGTACTTCTGTATCCAGATACAGAACACCAAGCGTCGCTCGAAGCCTTTCCACTGCAGGTTGCTGTAGGTATATGACGCGCGACTGCGAGCGCTTGCGCTTGCCTCTGGACGTGACGTCACAGCGTCATACCTGCCTATCAGACATGACGTCACATCATCGTACCTGCGCATCAGTGAGGCCGAGCGTGGCCGCCAGCTGCCTCCGGTCCGGCTTGGTGATGTACTTCTGTATCCAGATACAGAACACCAAGCGTCGCTCGAAGCCTTTCCACTGCAGGTTGCTGTAGGTATATGACGCGCGACTGCGAGCGCTTGCGCTTGCCTCTGGACGTGACGTCACAGCGTCATACCTGCCTATCAGACATGACGTCACATCATCGTACCTGCGCATCAGTGAGGCCGAGTGTGGCCGCCAGCTGCCTCCGGTCCGGCTTGGTGATGTACTTCTGTATCCAGATACAGAACACCAAGCGTCGCTCGAAGCCTTTCCACTGCAGGTTGCTGTAGGTATATGACGCGCGACTGCGAGCGCTTGCGCTTGCCTCTGGACGTGACGTCACAGCGTCATACCTGCCTATCAGACATGACGTCACATCATCGTACCTGCGCATCAGTGAGGCCGAGCGTGGCCGCCAGCTGCCTCCGGTCCGGCTTGGTGATGTACTTCTGTATCCAGATACAGAACACCAAGCGTCGCTCGAAGCCTTTCCACTGCAGGTTGCTGTAGGTATATGACGCGCGACTGCGAGCGCTTGCGCTTGCCTCTGGACGTGACGTCACAGCGTCATACCTGCCTATCAGACATGACGTCACATCATCGTACCTGCGCATCAGTGAGGCCGAGTGTGGCCGCCAGCTGCCTCCGGTCCGGCTTGGTGATGTACTTCTGTATCCAGATACAGAACACCAAGCGTCGCTCGAAGCCTTTCCACTGCAGGTTGCTGTAGGTATATGACGCGCGACTGCGAGCGCTTGCGCTTGCCTCTGGACGTGACGTCACAGCGTCATACCTGCCTATCAGACATGACGTCACATCATCGTACCTGCGCATCAGTGAGGCCGAGCGTGGCCGCCAGCTGCCTCCGGTCCGGCTTGGTGATGTACTTCTGTATCTGGAAGCGTCGCTCGAGCCCTTTCCGCTGCAGGTTGCTGAACACGGCCCGCGACCACGAGCGCTTGCGCTTGCCGCTGGATGTGACGTCACAGCGCGTCGCTTGGGACTGCTGCGGCGGCGAAGACGAAGGGAGAGGCAGGCGGTATACTGGAAAGAAGTTTTAGCTTACTTAATGAGAGAACTAGCAGCTAGGATTGCCGACTATAGGTACATCATCATCATCCTAGCCTTTTTCCCGATTGTCTCAGGGTCGGCTTCCCAAACTGAGAGATTTGGCGAGGGCTAAGCTTTTACACAGAGCGACTGCCATCAGACCTCCGCAACACTTAGGGTAAGCTATACCTACCTACCCATTCCCAGCTTAGGCGTCAGAGTTATCATCATCTCTGATATGATGTAACGACTGCTATCTGAGTTGGTAAAGATAACACCCGGGACCAACAGCTTAACGTGCCTTCCGAAGCTCGGAGGAAATCGGTGTCAAATTTTGGTCACCCATCATCGGATTGACCGCGCCAATGGTTGCACAACGTTGCGATCATTGTTAAGCGAACAAAACCGCGGCGCCACCGAGCTCCTTAATTGCCGACTATACGTACGGTTTTAAAAAGTATTATTCTGTTTTTCACTAAATTATACTTTTTTACTGTTTAACAAAAATAAAATACCTACCTATACAAAATACTTTTTTCAGCGTCAAAATGCAGACACATTATTATTATGAGATGCTCACAAATGATAATAAGTACTGTTCGTTTTTCTAAAATAATAATATTAATAGATTTGAATTAGTAAGTATTCTTTATTTCGTGTAAAGAAAGTTGGCAACCCTACTAGCAGTGTAGGGAGAATTATTTCTTCGAGCAGTTTTGATGAGAAAAATAAATAAAAAAATATTTATTGAATAAAACTTAACTATTTTATAATATCTTATAATGTATAGGTATTATAATGCATCGGTCTTACACTTTCAACTTCACAGATCTTTTCTAGTAAACCATGGACGTAGAAAATAAACGTAGAGTTGCATAAGTTGCATATTTATAGGCTAGATTGTTGTTAGTTTCTTGTAGGTAAGCCAAGGAAGAGACACGCCTGGTCTACAACTTAACGTACGACGGTATTACTCCATCCCGGTAAGAGTTGTAGGTAATTCTTTATAATCTGAGGATAATTCTGATTCAACAAGTGGTGGATCATCTGCTGTATGCTCCTCCATATCATTTCGTTGTACCTACCTACTTCTGTAAATAATAACAAGTAGGTAATCATATCTTGGACATCGTTTACACACGGTCATCTTACACTAAACTAAGCATAGATTGATAGATACAGTACCTACCTACCTACCATATTGCAAACAAAACAATCCATTTTTATTTTATTTTTTATAGGAGGGCGGCATAATGGCCTCTCTAAGCCTGATGGAAAGCAAAAGCGCTGCAGCGCTCACCCCTTGAGCTCCTGAAACCCTACTCACCGGCAGAAACTCGACCCGGAGGTCATTTAGCTGCGGTATTTTATAGGGTGGGGACGCCAGGGAGTCCGGACCGGACGCTCTAGATCTCAATGCATATTTGCAAAAAAAGTTACAGAAATAAGTAGGTAGGTATATAATTTAGGTTGTCTTATTGCCATAAGTTGGGCTTCCTTTTCAGCTTTCCATCAGGCGAGAGGAAGCCACTATGCCGAGCCAAAATATAAAAAAAGCTAAAAAAAAAAAATAATCTGAGGACCTACTTAAATTTATCGGTTGAAAGATCTCGAGATCACTTGCCTACCTGCTGCAATTCCTCCCGATCTTAATATTATTGGACCTCGTCAGCCCTGAATATCAACCTCGATAACTTCGGCATCATCCTCAGACTCATTGCCAGATAGTTCATATTAGTGTTCGTCATCTGAGCCAGTGAATCGCCGCTTCTCACTCATCCACAAACAATTTTCATTAATTAGTATCAAAAGTTGGAATTTCTATTGAATGCATGCATAATTTGGGATTGAAAGTACTTAATATTAGTATTTTTGAAAAAGAAAAAGAAAAGTAAGGATATTTTATGCTTTACACTTAGATATTTCGAAAACAAACAGCCTAGAATAAAAAAGAAATCTCTGCTTACCTTGAAAATTCCACGTTATAATACCTAACTTCCAAAACACAGGTCACGGTAAATGCACTGTTTGATGAAATTTGCGCGGGAGCCGAAAAAAAAATGTTATTTGAACTTTTAAAAAGAAATGGTAGTGCCAACATGATAACGCTAAACGAAGTTTGTTTTCATCATAGTTTTCCTAGACAGATATATTTTTTAAAATAAATCAGGCAAAAGAATACAATTTTAGAAATCCTAATTATTAATCAGGATCAGTAGGATGTATCCTACTTACTGCCTACATAAGGAAAAGAACTTGCTTACCGAACAGATCATCACCGCAAGAGATTGAGTGTGAGCCAGTTTGGTGAAAATGTAGGTTAATATGATTCTGTTATTATGACGTGTGATTATTATTTTGGTAGTAATACAGCCTTCAGAACCGAAGATGGGTATTCAGGTAACATGTAGGTAGGTACCTATTCAAAATTTATTAAGCACATAACATTTGGATTAAAGAGTTGATTGTATCTCTTCATTTGTACAAGGTACATACTTGCAGTGTCCGGTCTTTTTATTTTTGAAGTCTAAAACTCATTTCTAGAACTATTTATTTATTGTTAGGTAGATTAGGTATTTAATATTTAGAATGCGCTTTTAAGCCTACGATGGTGCGCGCTTACCCAGTGCTTTTAGATCGACTCACTCTCGCCTCGAGCACAGGGAGATTCAATATTATCTCTCGGGAAACAAAGAGTTTAGCAACTTTGACTGTTCAACAAGGACATCCAAAAATTGAGACACGCGATGCTTGCTAAATCCGCTCAAATTGCAGATAATGTTTTCGTTTAGGTAAATCGCGTAATTGCTTAGTTATAAACAACTCCATTTTAAATAAATAAATATCAGACAACATCACATACATTGCTCCGATCCCAGAGTAAGTAACTTAAGCACTTGTGTTATGGGTATCAGAACAACGAAGGTACCACAAATAAATACTTAAATACAAATACAAGGTGACTCTTTTATCACTATCCAATTTTTTTCTGGGCATTAGGTATCGTTATTAGAGCCTATTTCTGCAAAAATAAGTACTTAGGTATAGTTAATATTTTCTCAACAAATTTATTGTCCCGAATCCATTATAAATTTCGCATGGTTACCATTTCTGGCGTCTCACGCCCACTCTTGGACATAGGCCTCCTCCAATGACAATTGTCATTTGGTGGGATTTCCCTTAGTATACGCTTGACAGGCGGATTGGTGACCGCAATAGGTTTGAGTAGGTAAGAAATTTAGTACAATAAGGGCCTGGACTTACCAGTGGTAGGCCTCAACGCGGGGTGGAGATGAGCGTAAGGAATCGGCAAGGGTAGCGGCAGAAGAGGCTCGTCTGCACAGCAGCGGTACAGCGCAGCCACACACCCCGCACACGGCGGCTCCTGCGGCCGGGGCGGCTCACCCACCCTCGTATTCTCATCGCTCACCCCCAATATACTCTCCACGCTAAACTTCAACTTGCTCGTATTCACTTCACCACTCAACGACGTCATCACAGAACCTCCCCCGTCGACCGCCGATTGAAAACTGAGTGGCGCCGATACGGACCATCGGCGCCCGCGCAGCGAGTGGGCGTGTCCTGTCAAATGGACCGCGGTGATTGGTCCCTTTACACCGTGGGCGGAGCTAAGGCGACGCACGCAGTGTATGGAGTCCTCGACCATTGACTGATGTTAAACGCTGTAGTTGTTTACAATAAACTGCCACTTTAATGTGTTTTATATGGGTTTGCGAGTGGAATTTAATTTTATTACAGAGCGGAGCTTGCGTCATTCTTCAAGGGGGGTTGGTTTTTTTGTATCGTGTCTCGGGTTGTGTGCTATAGCGTTTTGCGCCTAAAAGTCTAGTCTAAGAAAATAAACAAATGTTACAATATCTGGTCCATGAGCATGTGAAGCACCGAAAATAAAACGTGCTTACTAAAAAATATACGAGTTTATTTGTAAGGGCGCGCATCCACCGTAGCGAGGCTGCTCACAGCTAACAAAAATTTAACAATGAGTAGGTAATGACATTGCTCAAATCACACATCTCATGTTCGGTTTAGTTAGTGGAACATTATTTTTGGTCAAATTTTGTTAGCTCCTTACCTACCTAACTATCAAAAACTGTATTTTTAATTGGCATTGCATCGTATTAAAAATTTATTCTCGTTGCTTATGATATAGGTAAATATTGAAGAAGTTAAGTCAGTACACCCTTTATGCCAGTGCAACCAAAGGCCGATGGACTGGATACAAATCCCAGATCGGATTACAAGTTTTGTTCTCAAATTCAGCCACGTGAGCCCATTGATAGAGGGTATTTACAACCAACATAATAATAATAATAAATTTATTTATTTATCTTTCATTTTTACAACATAGCTTACAAAAAAGAGGATACAAATAGGTACATTATATTAAATTCTTGTATAAACTATATTATGAGTAGCATATCAATAAGTCAGTTATACCTAATAACCGCTGTTGCACCAATGCATCTAAATTAGTAATAGGTACCTACAAGCCGTGTTGCTTACTTATCAGGTAGATAGTTACCAGAACCGAAGTATTGGTAAAGTAATAAAGCATATTAGACGATTTGGTTGCCGGCGTCGATTGTAAACAGCCGCGATGGCTGCTAAATCTGGTGCAGACGAGTGCCAGGTGCTCCCGACAGACAAAATAAACCGCCCTAATCGATTCCGCTTTTGAGATAACCTGAGTGATGTTACCTACGTGTGTATGAGTATCTAGTTGCCTATAATTTTATTCTTTTGTTTATTTCTGGAATGACTTTATGCATTAACCAGGCCCAATTATGTAGGGCTCACTCTTGTCTAGCGGAGTATACCTACTAAACCCGACGGTCTTCCACTGCGAATGCTCTATTTTGTTGTAAGATGGTTAGCAGAGTATGTTTACGCACAATAGAAAAACGCCAGCACTTCGTGGTTTCACAAATATATTCACAGTGACAGACAGAAAAATAACAAGAGCACAACACATCAAATAGAACTGTCTAAATTTCATATATTAAAGTAGCCAGTATTAATTGCACAGCGCATGCATCCTCCAATACGCCCTCTCAATTTAAGCTGGGCTACTTCCTATACGCCCTTACTCGTGTCAAGTGCACGCATACATAACCCTCAAAAATATTAACACTCGGCACATGAAACAAACATACATTTTTGCGGCTTACTGTACATTAAAACAATACCTGAATAAAAACATGCATAACAAAAACAATTAATATTCTACCTAGGCAAATTATTCCATTACCTATCCAATATTCTAATAACAAAACATACATAAAACAAAAAACACTAAATATCTAACATCTAACTAATCCGCCCTCTTAATTGAATAATTTGACAAAGATAAATTACTCAAAAAACTTTTTAATCTCGGGCCAGGAATACATTTCGTTAAGATATCCGCTACCATTTTATCTGATGACATATACCTAACCTCTACTTTATTGTCAAGTACACACTCGCGTATAAAATGGTATTTTATGTCGATATGTTTTGTCCTATTATGCATCATTTTGTTAGCTGCAATTCTATGCGCCGACTGGTTGTCATTGAAAATGACGACTGGTTTACTCTCAACAGTTACTAAACTTTTCAGTAAACTACGTAAGTAAAGTGCCTCCTTTGAAGCCTGGCTTAACCCTACGTATTCGCTCTCTGTAGAGCTCAACGAGACCGTCGCTTGTTTCCGGCTCTCCCAGCAAACAGTGTTTTGCCCAATTTTAAAAATTAAGCCCGTGAAAGATTTCCGATCTAGCGCACCACCCCAATCTGCATCGACATAGCCGCGTAATTCTAAATCACCTGTTTTTCTAAAAGTAAGACACAAATTACTCGTACCTTTTAAATACCTTAAGACCCGTTTCGCGCACTTAAAGTGCAATTCATCATAACATGAATTAAACTGTGAAAGAACACTTACTGCGTGAGCTATATCTGGTCGCGTATTACAGGATAAATAATTTAAACACCCTATCAAACTTTGATATGGTAGGTGACACTGAGAATTAGTCGACCTCTCCAATTTCAATCCTACTTCTAATGGAGTAGTCACCGGCTTAGCATCGGTCATGTTGAATTCATTCAAACATTCCAAAATAAACTGCTCCTGATCAAGATGTATAACACCATTATCTCGTCTCAGTCTCATGCCTAAAACATGTCTAGCTGCGCCTAAATCCTTTACCTTAAACTTGTCAAGCAAACCTGATTTTAACTTTTGCTTCTCAACGTTACAATTTCCAAATATAAATAAATCGTCAACGTAAATAACTACAATTAACTTCTTATTACCTTTAAGCTGTTTTTGATACAAACACGGTTCTATTTTAGATTGTATAAAGCCTAAATTTAACATTTCACTGTCCAACTCTTTGAACCAAGCATTAGAGGCTTGTTTTAAACCATAAAGAGATCGCTGCAGTTTACATACTTTGGTTTCTTGACCTTTGGAGATCGCTCCTTTCGGTTGAAGCATGTAAATGTCCTCTTTTATTTTACCGTACAAGAACGCGGTCGTGACATCCCATTGGTCAATAAACCAATCGTATTCAGCAGCTAGTGAAAACAACAATCGTAGAGTAGAACTTCTGACTACCGGAGAGTAGGTCTCCGTATAATCTACACCACATACCTGTGTAAAACCCTTAGCTACGAGTCTGGCTTTGTATTTTGTTACCTTGCCGTCGCAATCTTTCTTTATCTTAAATACCCACTTGCATTGGATTGGCTTTTTATCAGCTGGTAGATCCACCAACGTCCATGTCTGATTCTGCTTCAACGACGCAAGCTCATCATCTATAGCTTTCTGCCATAATGCACTGTCAGGTCTCGATAATGCTTCTTCGATAGTAACAGGATCTCCGTCGAAATTGCTCTCCTTCGCACTCGAAACATTGCAACCGTACCGATCAACTTGTCTGCGTTCTCTCTGAGGATACCTCCTTTCTGGCAGGCCAGGTATTATCACTTCTTCATCAGTGACCACCTCATCAGATACGTGCACATTCTCAGGTACTTCCGATTCAGGTATATTCTCAATACTCTCTTGTTCATCGTCACGGCACACATCATCGCGCACCTCCAATACATCAGCAATGTTCATCGTGGATACATTTGGTAAGCAGTTCTCCTCACTCTCAGACGTATTCAAGTTAATTATAACTTCCGACGACTGCTTAACGTTATCTTTTTGGAGAAAAACATTTTCTAAAAATTTAACTTCTCTGGCAGTTGTCACTTCACCCGTCTTTGGATTCATGAGTCGATAACCTTTCTGGTTATCTGGATATCCGACAAAGATCAACGGTTCCGCCTTCTTATCCAATTTACGTCTCTTTTGCTTATGTATCAGTCGATAGGCCAAACAACCAAATATTCGAAGATGACTTACATCCACATCTCTTCCAGTCCAAAGCTTTTCGGGTACTGTCTCTTTCAAAGCTTTCGTGGGACTTCGGTTCTTCAAGTATACAACAGTATTGACAGCCTCCGCCCAATACTTCTTACTCAGATTCGCATCCGATAATAAAGTTCTCGCTTTTTCCATAATCGTACGATTAGCCCGTTCGGCCACCGAGTTTTGCTCCGGTGTGTATGGTACAGTAGTCTGGTGTTTTATACCTGCAGACTTCAAGAAAGCATCAAATTTTGCATTGCAGTACTCTCCACCTCCATCTGTTCGTAAAATTTTTATCGCTCTGTTTTTCTCGTTTTCAACTTCGGCCTTGTATTGACGAAATTTATCAAACGCTTGACTTTTATTTCTCAGAAAGTAAACATGGGTCTTGCGAGAGTAGTCGTCGATAAAAACTAGAACGTACCTCGAACCAGCAAATGATGTTTCTTCCATTGGACCACAAATGTCGCTATGTACAATTTCTAGAAAGTCTTTAGCTCTGGTTCCTTTGTTTTTGAAAGGACTTTTACCCATCTTTCCTTCGATGCATGGAATACATGGTTCGCTTAAGTCTGTGCATTGAAATTCCATGCCGCTCACCATACTTTTCATCATGATCATATATTTACGATTTAAATGCGATACGCGTTTATGCCAAATATTAGAACTTTTGTCATTTTCTTTTGACATTGTCAAATTGACGAAGTTATGTTTCTTCTCCGACAACTCGTATATGCCATCGACTTCATTACATTTTGCAAGAACTCCGTTCTTATTTTGAATTATGCAACCTTTTTCGTCGAAAATAACAGTACATTTCTTTTTGGTTAAATCGCTCACCGAAATTAAATTCATGGCTAATTTGGGAACATACGAAACATTTTCTAATATTAGTTTCTCACTTTCGCTGACTTGGGGCTCAGCGTTCCCTCGCCCTATTACTGACATCTTCTCGCCATTAGCCACCGATATCTTGATGTTACCCGTTTCTGGTTTATAGGACACCAACTTATTTTTATCGTGGGTGAGATGGCTGGAGCATCCGCTGTCAAGATACCACTTATCTTTGTCTGTCGCCTTCGTATTCAAGCAAACATTCGCGTTCTTCACTCGCTCCTTACACTCAGATGCCTTGTGTCCGTGTTTATGGCACTTAAAACATTTGTACACGAACTTACGATCGCCGTTTTTGGGTGCAGATCTAGGATCGTTTCTCGTTTTTCGTGTCATCATGGCTTGCTCGTAGTCAATGTTACTCTTACTTTGGCGATCTCCTTCTTGCAACAATTCCGTTTTTATTTCTTCTAACGTGATCTCTTTGCCACTGTTATCGACAGCCATTATGAGGGGGCTGTACTCAGGCGTCAATCCACCAAGCAAAATCGATATTAACCAATCTTCTGGTATTTTTGCATCAATATCATACAATTGCTGTGCAAGAAATGTCACTTTCGAAATGTAGCTCGCCATGGAATCAAAATTATTTAATTTACAATTAAATAGCTCCCGCTGTATATGGATTCGTCGTCCCCAGCCTTTGTCTTCATAGGCTTTTTGCAAATTGTACCAGGTTTCTTTGGCAGTTCCGGCATTGTACACATGCGTGAAGCAATCGGGCTCCAACAACAAACAAATTGTAGTCCTGGCCTTCCTGTCAGCTTCTGCATTCTCAATGTCCGTTGAAATCACGTTCCACCAATTCTTATTTTCTAAATAATTTCTTACTTGGAACTTCCAATTTGCATAATCAGACGATCCTCTGAGTTTTTTAATTCCACCTATGCCGTTGCTGTCGTCCGACATAATTTTCGTTAATTTGACTACTTACGATATATTTTTACCACCTTTTCTAAAAACTGGCTCTATTTACGCGGTAAAAGGGCACCATGACCTGTTGTAAGATGGTTAGCAGAGTATGTTTACGCACAATAGAAAAACGCCAGCACTTCGTGGTTTCACAAATATATTCACAGTGACAGACAGAAAAATAACAAGAGCACAACACATCAAATAGAACTGTCTAAATTTCATATATTAAAGTAGCCAGTATTAATTGCACAGCGCATGCATCCTCCAATATATTTGAGGGGGTCGGGATGCCCGGAGACTCGACACAAGCCCCGCTTGGGCGGCACATCTCGGCAAAACAAGAGTTTCTTGTTTTTTAACGTTTTTATCTTGTTTCTTGACATTAGGAAGGGATTTTTTCTTGACATTAGGATGTCATAGAATATCAGCTTATCGCAATCCACTGCCGGACATAGGCCTCTCCAGTTGTTCGCCACTTGGGCAAACATCCGGAGGATATACCCTTAGGGCCGTATTCCTAGACGGTACTATGAGTCGCGCGACTCATAGGATCGTTTGTGAATACGGCCGTTGTTCGTACCCATGTTGTTGTTTAGTACCCATAGACACTGTATGACCTAGCGTGGTAACATACCATATTTCTTATACATGGCGTGGCGTAACATACCATATTTCCCATCACTAACCCCCAGTTGTTCCTAGATTCATCTACAGTGAGTATATTTGTACAACCGACCACTTACAGCGTAAATCGATTTTTACCAAGTTTTTAGGTGCTTTTAGCCGATATTTTACCGTCTCACCTCGATCTCATAGATCTGAAACAGATGATGCCAGGTATTTTTATTTTAACATGATGCGGGATCCGTGAAAAAAGATCTTACGACTACTGGCGAGCGCATTTGGTTAATTTATCGTTTGCGAAACATGTTCCTACAGATTCTGGTTATATTGAAATAATAGATAGAGAACACGTATACGAGCCTTTTCGGGGATGTAAGGGAGCGGCCTATCACCTTCTCGCTCCAAGCCATCCTCACCCGCCCGTGGTGCATCCTGCCGAACAACAAACGAGGATCTGGCAAACCGACTGGTGGCGGTATAACCATCACGATAGAAGGCGTAGCTAAATACCACAGGCCGATGACGGGCAGCAGCGTCACCGGAACAAGAAGCTACGCCCTGCGATCGCCAACCCACCTGCCCAGCGTGGCGATTATGGGTATATCCTCCAGAGGTTTGTCCTAGGTGGCGAGCAGCTGGAGAGGCCTATGTCCAGCAGTGGACTGCAATAGGCGCTGATGATGATGACTTATACGAGTAACTACCTACCTGGTTCTTTTTTATTCAAAAGTAGAAAATGATACTTTCTTGCCGAAAACACAGGTATCTACCTGACCGCCTAAATAGTAGGTACCTACTACTTACTTACGATATGTCTCTTTTTCTTTCCTGTCACAATTTTTTTTTTGTGCATTAAATTATCTATCTATTTTTTGTCTGATAGTGATTCGTATCGGTTTGATATTAAATTGCCGATCTTTCGAGTTATTTTAAGTTTTAAACTTTAACTATTAAAGCCCAAGGTGTATGCATACTTGCCTCAAATTGGGGCTGTCTCTAACAAGCATTCGAGGACCATCATGGCAACAGACGGTAAGTAGAGCGTCTAACTAAACTGTAGAGTAAATCTGTAGTGTCCTTTCTTGTAAAAGTTTCGACTATCTGCCCAAAAATCACGATAACTAATCAGTCGCTTATTTTTTCCACTTTCATCAAAGTATGTAGTAGGTATAGTTTCATTAAAAGAGATAGGGCATAGCGAATCTTCGCTCGAATTGAGCCGCCCATCTGGGGAAGGATCTCCACCTTATAGAAAACCACAGCCAAATGACCTCCGAGTCGTGTTCCTGCCTGTGAGTGGGGTTTCCGGCGCTCGTAGGAGGTTAGGGTTGGGCCGGCATGGCGGTGGCAACTGACCAGTTACTTGCCCTTTTGTTGCAGCGATTTGGGCTCCTCTTTCGCTTTCCATCAGGCGTAGGGAGGCCAATATATCGAGCTACTATAAAAAAAAAGTTTACAACGCCATATTTCATCCAAACCATTCACGTCACATTGAAGGTTCCTAATTTATACGGCAGCGTAACTCGGGAGAGGCGAGCAGACGTTTACGCCCGCCTATCACAATACCGGCAGACTTAATAAATCTCCCGGTCGCTTCCCGAAACCCGGCGAGGAAGTCGTACGGATTGGATTCGGCCCGTAAACCGTTTGATTGACATTGTGCGAGATAAATAGAGTGGCCGTTAACGCGGCTAGCGTCTGTTGATGAGCGAACAGTAAAAAGAGGTTTGTTGATTCGGTCAGTGTTTATTGTGAGGCGGAATTAAATTAGGATTTAACGGGGAGTTTTTTTTTGGAACATACTTGCGTTCTTGCACATTTCCTAGACTTTACTTATTTTTTTTGTTAGTTAAAATGTTAATTTAAAAATCAAATCACAAACCCTCAAACCATTAAGTCATGCAGAGAGCAAATTGACTTTGTAACTTATAGGTGATGATCGACCACTCTACCAGTCCGTATGTTACTACTACCCTGATTTCTTGAATAAAAAGTTGAGCTAAGTTGAGTAGCTAAGTAGGTATACATACCTATTTATTTCCAAGGAATGAGTTTTAGAAGAAATCCACCAAATTTTATGAAATAAAAACGTAACATTTTATACACACTTTGTACATAATACCTACAGTAAAGCATTTAAAACCTCTGAGGTAGATATTTAATTTAGCTAAACTTTGACTAAGAACGCCATGTCGCTGCGTAAACCTACTTAATTTCAAACCTCATTCTCTTCACCATAAGTCTCATTTCTGTGCGCACGGACCAGTCCATCCAAACACAAATCCAATAGTTCAAAGCTGTCAATAAATCATCCTCTCAAATTAGCTGTTAATGTATATTGAAATCGTAGGATAAGAAATATTCCCCCGTATATCACGCTGGTGTCGAACTGCTTAAACACCATAAATCAGGATAAGTACGTGCAAGTAGTTCCCTTCGCAAGCCCGCTGCAATGAGATCAAAGCATGTGTGAGATGCAACGCGAAATGTTCGAGCACTTTTGTGGTTTATTTTTTTACGTATTAAACCTAGGAAAACATGCTCATAATTTACATCCTCCTCTATTCAGAACATTACAGAAACGCTTCTCGGCAAACGTAGTGTGGGATGCCCTCAAACCAGGTGGAGCGACGATTTGCGCAGGGTGGATAGCAAATGCTGGATGAGAAGCCTAAGATTCATTCAGATCAAAGTGGTGATGATTGGACTGGCATATATCCAGCAGTGGACTGGCGAGATGCTGATGATGACATTATACAAAATTCAGCCAAGAGATTGTTGTCCGCTTCTCTGTGTCTTAGACTCTTCTTCTTCTTTTCGTGTCAACGATAAACTCTGATGATAAGGTGCGAAATACTTAGTTTGAGAGGGTGAGCCGCAATCGCATCCACTCTGTGACCCCTCGTTCAGCCCCCATTCTTAGAGTGATCTTGATTAAATCACTCTCTTTCCGTGTACCGCGATCACCTAAAGCTGTAAATCAGACTGGAAACAATTAGGCCACGATCGGACAAATGAAACAACATCCTCTCGCCTGCCGGCTGTATCTCTTAGCTCTAAAACGGCTCCGCTACGGTTTATTATTGTTTATCCGATCGTCCTTTTTGGTAGATTGTTTGATTACGCAACCGAGGTGGTCATTAAACTTAATTGTAGCCGCGGCGTTATGAATTAGAACCGATTGAGTTTTGAAATCATTTTGGGCTGTCATCGTTTAAGAGGTTTATGGTGAAAACTTCCTCTTTTATAATGTGTTTGTGATCCTGTTAGCGCTAAAGTCTGTTGATATAACTTATTCGTAATGTAGGAGTATTTTCGTACTATAGTAAAATAAATAAATATCTACTATTTAATATATTCTCATTCTTTTACGTGTCTCGTTCTACGTGTTTCCCTCATTTTTCCATTAGTTTAGTAGATAAATACAGTCCACCTTCCATAACTATCAAGCCAAATTATACCTAATTAGATATGTCCTGCTTACTTGGCTTGGTTGTAGCCGAAATGCGGTTGAAATATAATGCTATTTCATGGTTGTATGTATGTTTGTGAATGGTTATACAAATGTATTCTTAGACTACTTAATCATGTAGCCTTAGCCCATTCTAAGCCTGACAGAACTCCATATTCCTTTTAAATTTAAAAAGGTACCGGTCAAAATCATAACCCTCCTTTTTGCTTTGCCGCATTCGGGTAATAATGGAAAAACACATTCACGTTAAATCTGATAATGTGTGCATTTTATACAAAATTGAATGCACTAGTGTCACAATTCTTCAAAATCGCCTTCAATGTGGTACAACAGTATACTGTTCAAATCATACATTATTACATTTTTGTACAACATTAAGTGAACGCCGTAGAAACGCACTCACCCGGCTCCTTGGGTCAATACCCACAAACATTTCGAATGCCCAGCTAATTACGTGCATCTAATTTTATCATAATAAAAAATTCAATATTCTTCTTAAAAATTCAAAATTCAATTCCTTATTGGGCTAATTCACATTATTAATGGCCTATTAAGATTGAATTTCATATGGTCTAATGTTTTAAAATACGATTATGCAAATATTATTAGTTCTTAATATACAGTTTATTGTATATCATTTGGAAGGCGATAGAGCATTGGTTTACAAAGTGGGGGGCGCTCTCAGTAGGGGGGCGGGCGGTCCAGTCTTTAATCAAGGGCCGGGCCATAGTGGAGAGAGTTACACGTGTGTAAAATATGTGACTAAGTAGGCAAGTAAGATTTTTCTTCATTTTAAAGTGTCTTTAGACTGAATTTTGTAATGAAGAAATATTTTTGAGTGTACAAAACACAAATTAACAAATTCAATCCGCTTGCCAAGCCCACGCTTGGCTAAGGCAAATCCCTCTAAGTGTCAGTTGTCATTAGGGGAAGCCTATGTTCAGCAGTGGACGTTTGCAGACTGATGATATTATAATGAGAATAGATAAGCAACATTTTATTTTGTTTGCCTAACTGGTGCTAAGGTAGTTCCTCCTAGCAACCTCGGTATAAATCTGATATTTAGGTATATGTTTTTTCTATATCTAGGTATGATTAAGAAACTACATATCTGCCTTTTTAAAAAAAAAACTAATATCCAATTTAAACATAAAATAAATAAAATAAAATAGTTTATTTCTGCAAATAGATTCACTAGTAATACTTTTGCACGTCACACTTTTTTCCTACCGTCACACTTTATACAAATGCGCATAAACGCGCTGTTTGTTTATGCATTTGTATTTAACTATTTTTGCTCCCTTGCTAATATAGTAACTATGATTCCAATTCCTGTGTGTCCCTTTTCATTCGATCAGAAGGCGTGGTGACTAAACTTTGGGAATCTCCGATTATCGTAGGAGCCGGGGGTCTCTCGCGGCTAATTACAATAAATACAACGGGGCATTAGGATCGATCACATTGGAAAGTTATTCATGTTATTTATCGAAACTAATAAAAGTGATGTACGGTTATCGGCGCGGATTTATATTTTTATATCGTTTCGTAAGGATGGGGCGATGCAATCGTTTGGATCCGATTTTTTACTTTACCAATATTTTATAAGTAAAGTAAGAAAGGTTTGTTTTTTTTTTAATTTGGAATACATTCATTTACTTTACCTGAAAGTATTCTGGAAGTAATGTTACTAGAGATTAGACAACATAATTATAAGTAGGTACTGCAATATTTATAAACACTATTCGAGTTATCACAATTTATACATACATTTTGACGCAACCAAAAATGCTACGCACAATACAGCTACGTGTATGTAACAATGGCTTCTTTGGCAATGCAGTTTATGCAGTCCTGCTGCTGAGAAAAGAATAAGTACCAAAATAACGTTTTGTCCAAATGAGCCTGCTTTATTAGCATAGATTGCCCAAGTTGAATCTCAGTTTCTCCTGTCTGTTATTAAGGTGGATGAAACCTAAGGATGAAACCGAATTCTAATATCTAGTGTCATAATTATATCATAGATAGGTATGCGCTGTAGAGATTCGGAGAATAATATAGAGGAAGCCAAATTCCATAATTAGGAAGTCCTAGTTCTTGATTTTTATAGGACGCCAAAATAAAGCCACTGTCTCTTTAATAATGAAGTAATATTATTTTATATAGAGGGGAATGCATTAGGCACCTTCACGCCGCCTATCCGTGGGGAGTCGCCATGGTGTGTGGAACTCACACCTTTCAAAATGGAAGGTATAGGCGTACCTTCTAAGCCCCCCGTTGACACGGGTAGCGCCGAAGCATACTGACGCATCCCTGTCTGCCCTGGCTAGCCGCAGATGACAAGCGCCCGGCACTCGTGGTCCGGGAAGGCAAATACCCCGGCTCTGGTGAGCAATAGAGTCCTCCCCGGGCGGACCGTGGTGGCATGGTTCCGTGTGTCCGTTGCCGCGTCACTAGCGGCGCGGCTCCGGGGCGGTGGCGGCCGGCCGCTGGTCACACGCGCGTTATTTACGGCGCGTGCGGCGTGCCTCGCTGCGCCCGCGCTGTATAAACCATCACCCGAGGCGACACGAGACCCGGTACTTAAGCGCTGCAACGCTCGATATCCGCTGTGTTCGATGTCGAACTGTTGGACTCTGTACAATAACCTCTAGTACTCTACCAACGCCCTTTTTTAGATACTAAAGAAAACTACTTACCAATGGTTAACCAATATTTTTAACTGATTTAAAAGAAAAAGTTTATTTATACTATGATCAGAGTATGTGTTTGAGGGTTCATCTTCTTTGTAACTTCATGACAACTTTCAGCCAATAAGAAGCTTTAGCTTATATATCAAGCACATTACTAAATATGAAAATATACCTACAGTCGTTCAAAGCACGCCCAAATCAATACGCCATCAAGAAAGTTACATAACCAAGCGAGCTTTTTTAGGCGTCAGCACCGCACTGCAACGCTGTCCGCTGACGACAGCGGACTCAATAGAACCGCTGTCAGCATCGGTCTAGTGTACGAAGGTCATCGTTACCTGAGGTACTAAAGTCAGCGTGGAAGAAATCAAGCCTTAGCAGGTACCCTGTCCTGTGAATCACATAAGATGCATAACAATTGACATGCTATTCTATCTGGACTGTCGACAGAGAAAGGGTTAAACGGACTCCGTCCGAGTCCAGAATCCGCCTCTCTCCTGACATTGGCTCGTTCGGCAGACTTACGAGGATAATTCACGTCAACAATACACTTTATTAACAGTTAGTTATGCTCGTCGTGATGATATCGCGCCTACAATTAAATATTAATACGCGCTCGTGGGCGCTGGATTTATCGCCTCTTAGCGCTAACAATGTGTGGACTCGGGTGAGAAATGTTATTGTGCGAGATAGCCGTGACCCAGCGCACATGATCCACTTGGGGGCTTAGACAAAACACGACAAATAATCTTATCAACATCTATCTATAGGTACTTATAATAAATCCGTAGAGAGGTCAACTTTGTACATGAAATACATCGATAGGTAGGTATCTACTGATGCCAAATATGCAATCAGTGAAATTTTTGTCTATCTGTCTGTATGTTCGTTATAAAAATTAGACGACGGGCAGGTTATACTTAGTATACTTTTCATCACGCTACAATCAATAGGAGCAGAGCAGTGAAGGGAAGTGTTGGGAAAACGGGAGCAATTTTTATCTGTACTTATGTGTGAACGCGCATCACGCGAAAACTACTGCATGAAATTGAATGTAGTTTTCACCAATGTGTTGCTAGAGGTCTACCTTAAAATTTAGGAAGTCCGTAATTTTTGAAACCCGAAGAAAATAGAAATAAAATTTAATAGAAGTCTAATTGTAGAAATAGGCATGCAGACTTCAATATTTTCGATGTGGTGTGGTGTTATCTAATTACATACACTAGTTACACTCGCTCTGAAAAATTGTTTGGTTTACTGCCTCTGAGTTTCTTCACCGCACTACACGTACTCGAATGCAAGTCCATCCTCATCATCTCGATGGTTGGCGAGCCTTCACTGTACGCTGTATGAGGAATTTCTTGCCTCGCGCTACGGTTTTGTGGAACCAACTTTCTGCACAGCTACGACTTGGGAGCCTTCGAGAAACGAGCGTAGCGGAACCCGCCTGCCCAAGGTGGCGATTATGGGTAAAGCCTATAGATGTTTACCCAAAGTGTCAAAGAACTGGAGAGGCCTATGTCCAGCAGTGGATTACGATAGGTTGTTGATGTTCACAAATAAGCTTTAAAGTAACAATAAGAAATTATGCATCTTAATTTTCATATACTCATAGTATAGCATCATCTTCGGTTATAAGTGCAACAAACAAGTAGGTAAGTAGAAGTACCTAGATACGTCAGTCATTTATTGCGACAGTAAATAGATACTTTGTCTTGCTTATGTGCAATTACACCTGTAATCTAAAGTTCCAATCAATATGTAAGTAATATTGAAAAGCTATTGGCAAATGTACGTAATAAACTTGAGAATTTCAAGCTCTCGAGCCCAGGGATATTTTAAGGACATCGCGTGACGATACTTCGATACGCAATCAGTTAATTAATCTGCAATCAAACAGCAATCACCGTTACCACTCATACATATTCAGTCATGTAATATTATTGATACTTAACCAAATCATCCAGGCACCGAGTTGGGAAGACTTTGAAGCGACGAGCGGATCTCGAAAATTCGGACGTTAAATTCGAATTGAATGAATCGCTGATGTAACTTGACACGCGTTGGGTAGAAATTCGGTTAGAATTTGGGGGTCAACACATTCTGGTGATGTGGTACGAGTGAAAAAAATCAAATTGATAGTGGCCTCAGAACGTAAACATGCCCCGCGCTCTCGTAAAGTGTAAGCGGATATTTTAACGGCTCCGATATTTAATATTTATGGCGCGACGGACACCCAATATGAGCACCGATTTGTATAAATCTCTCGAGTATTGATGCGAGTGTATCGATAGCGGATCATGAGAACGCCCGGCCAATATGCGATGTATGGCGCTGGAATCCGCTTCATTTGTTAATACGCTGAAGCCAATACTTGTTATGAATTACTTGGTTGAGAACAGGTATGAAGCAAGTCCATTTTTTTAGGAACACGGCTTAATGGATAGTGCAAGTGAATCAATTAAGTGATGCTGAAACGCGACTAAATACCGATTGCACCAAATTTACTTTTTAAAATTCGGGGTATCGAATTTCTGAGACACCACAAGTCATAGGCATCATCTGGCTTAGCTACATTTAGCAAAAAATAGGTTTACTAAAATATGGTTTTTAAAGGTTTAATCTGTTTTAATAGGTCAAGTACATCTTGCAAGGTGTGTCTACCTTAGATAAGCTGATATTCTTGAAATTATTTAAAATGAATGAATAACCTACAGGTATTAGCAACATTAGGTACTAGGTACTTCTGGCACAATCAGTGATCATCAAAACACAAGTCTGCCTAAGTTATGGTTTATTTAAACATAGGCACTGCAGTTGGTATTTCGCAAGGAATAATGCCAACATTACATTTCAACATTCAAATATATTTAATCGTAAATATTTGTTATCAATTTATATCTGAATTTATAGACACTAAACGTTCTTCAAGCATCCATTCTCCTATTACGTGTTCTAGCAACAATTTATTCATTGAATTGCTAGTGCTCGATCTGTGCTGCATCGGTTTTTGCCTCAATTATCATTAAATCAATCTACGTTGAATTTCAAATGTAATCCTTAGAATAAGTATTTCTTTATTGTCTTCTCAGTTACATACAGTACATAGGCATATATTAGATAATCGTACAGGCAGACAAAAGGAGAAAGCTCAGTTGATGCTGCCGCGGGAGCGCGTCCACGGCAGCGCTGGTTTTTAGCATTCTCTTATCCTGCGAGGTGTTAGTGGAGGGTTGAGAGCGTATATCCTTGAATTTATCCCTTACCCGGATTTCGATACATGTGCGCAGAGTTGCCAGATCTCCCGATTTCCCGGGAGATCTCCCGATTTTGGTCAATATCTCCCGATATCCCAGATTTCGTCCAAACCTCCCGATTTTTTTTACCTTCCGTATTGTATAAATATGACCATAATGGTGCAAAATCCTCAACGATTTAACGATTTTCTTAGACGGATGACCTTTTTTATTTTTTTGCTCTCCAAGCAACTGAATGGGAAAAATTTTAGTTAGTAATCATCTTTCTTAGGCAAAAAGAACATCTTCCGATTTTTTCACAAGTACTGTCATACATCTCCCGGATTTTGATTATACATACACCTCCCAAAAAGTCAACATTTTGATCTGGCAACCCTGCTGTGCGATATAAGTATAGCTTGTGTTAGTGGCAGCCATGGCTTGGGTGGCAGACCATTCAGCCGATGGTGGATGACATAGCGGCGGTGGCCGGAAAGCATTGGACGAGGTTGCAGAGGGAATGTGTGGCGGTTAAAAGAAGAGGCCTATAATCAGCAGTAAGTGAATATGGGCTGAAATGACGATGACGATAATGACAATATGTAGCTTACAGAACTTGAAACCTAGATCAGAATCAAAGACGTCGACACAGCACATCGGATTAATAAGCTGAAGTAGGCCTCATATCAGCCTCAAAACTGTTGGGGTAAACGAGTTCTGGACACCAATGGACACGTATGTAGAGAACATACGTAGTGTAGGACGCACTCATTCTAGATGGAGTGACAATTGCCGCAAAATGGCTGGCAAGTGCTGGATGCGAGTAAGCCAAGATCGAACAAAGTGACGAACAATTGTCCAGCACTGGATTACGAGATGCTGATCATGATGATAGAAGATGATGTTGATAGGTGGTGGAAACCTGAATATAGAATTCAGAAAAAAGTACATTAAATGTCCTGATGACGCTTGAAATTGAGACGGGGTGGAAATATGTCTTGTTTGTGTGTCTCTTAATTGAAATGTCAATTATTAATTATTATTCCTACAGTTTTCTATGATAAGTTATTAACGCCTTTTAAATAACATGATAAATAAATAATTTATACAATACGTGTGAACATTAAAATTGACTAAACAAGGAGTTTGCAGAGTTTAAAAATAGAATTCAATTATAACTGCGATGACTTGACTTATATGATGATTTTAAACTAATTATCTGCTGCTGCCCGTCATCGGCCAGTGGTATTTGGCTACGCCTTCAATCGTAAAGGTTATACCGTCACCAGTCCGTTGCCAGCGCTTCGTTTGTTATTTGGCAGGATGCATCACGGGCAGGTGAGGTTAGCTTGAAGCGAAAAGATAATGGGTACTCCCTTACATCCCTTGAAGTCGGTAAAAACTGAAAATATAGCTGCGTCGCATGTCTAGACACCCGGCCACAAGAGCAAACTGTACTACTTAGTTTCCTCCCCACAAATGATGTGGGAATGACGACCTCAGGACCTTTTTTTTTTAGCCGGGGAAAATGCTTTTGCGCATTCCCGCCGTTCGGGGGAACGACGGGGTATGTGGGACTCACGCCGCTCCTAAAAACGGAAGAGCGGCACCCTGCCTCAGGATGGTAGGAGGCAAGGAATACCCACTAAAAACCCCGGCCCCACCGTCAAGCACCTTTAGGGCGGTGTCACGGGGCCCGGAATGGTCTAGAAATACGCAACACCACTAGCACGACCTCAGGACCTAATGGGGAATCATAATGCACAGTTGCTTATGCCGTCTCCTCTTGTATTTGCTCCGCGCCTTATACTCGTCGATAAACCAGCGCACGCGCGCGCCAATTAGCAACAAATTAAAAGGAGCAAACACGCGGCCGCTACCTGCCTCATCAATGCAACAATTAACATGCGCGGATTGGCTGCGATCGCCAGCCGTCCGGGTTATACGGGACTTACCCACGGAACCAGCGCGAGCGACTAACGGTATTGAAATTGGAAGGAACGAGGGTTTCTGGACTACTGCTAACGGGATGTAAGGGAACGACCCATCATCTTTTCGCTCCAAGCCAAACTCACCTCCCCGTGGTGCATCCGGCCGAATAACAAACGAGGCGCTGGCAACCGACTGATGGCGGTATAACCATCACAATTGAAGGCGTATCTAAATACCACAGACCGATGACGGGCAGCAGCGTCACAGGAGCGAGAAGCTACGCCCGGCGATCGCCAACCCAACGCCTGCCCAGCGTGGCGATTATGGGTATATCCTCCAGATGTTTTTTTTTTGTTTGCCCTAGGTGACGAGCAACTGGAGAGGCTTATGTCCAGCAGTGGACTGCAATAGGCTGATGATGATGAGTGTTTCTGGACTGCCTCTTGGGTGTAGAACTTTTGTCCCTTTTCGAAATAACTGAAGACTGCGGACTGCGCAAACAAAACACCTAGCTAGTAATATGGATACATATTTTATTTACTAGATTCGAGAATGTAAATTGAAGTCCATCGCCTTTTTAGACGGATTTGGGTCTCGAGTCAAGCGAAAGTATCTGGAGCCGGGCGACAGATCAGACCTCTTCTTGAGGCGGTATTTATATAAACCAACACCTTGTTTGGCATTCGAAATGGTGGCATACTGCCAGTCACAAGAATACTTATCATCCGTAAATTGCCCAGGACCCAGTGGCGTAACTACAGGGTGGCATTCGGCAAAATGCCACGGGCCCCCAGCCGTAAGGGGCCCCCGGTCAGAGGAGAATCCAAACTCCCAACATTAATTATTACACATTTAGTGAAAATCTGATGAATTTGCCACGGGCCTCGAATGGTATAGTTACGCCACTGCCAGGACCTGCCATCTATTACCCCATTTTACTATGAGTGTGAGTTGCGAAGGAAGAGAGATACTTATTATATAAATGCACTTAGGTACTAGTACCGTAACACTGCTGCACTGGTAGAATTACCTGAAAATCAACGAATGTGGAGTAAGCATGATTTGTCTCTACCTTATCATTGATTTGTATGTGGTGGTCATACAGCTGAAACGTCTAGCTAAAAATGTATGAGCATGCTTATAAAATAATGCAATGCGTAGGTAAAACCCGTTAGGCTTTAGTTTCAAAGTTGTCCTTTCAATTAATTGATACTCGTAATGAGGTCAACTTATTTTCTTTACTTACCATCAGGAGAAGGAAACTGCCATGCTACTACGAAAATGTATGATATGATTTTAACTTGTCCCAGATTGTCCGTTCAATTTGGCAATCCTTCAGAGAGCGCATCCCGCGCGGCGCGGGCGCAGGCGCACAGTGCGCGTAAATCACAATAAAAGTCTGCGCAGACGCCTGACCAGCGCGCGACTTATGGCGGCCGGCTCGGCCTGAGACAGTAGATCGTGTACCTGTCGTTTTGTTCCAAATCAATAACATATTGAGGTCGAAAAGGGATTTATATGTAGAGTGGGAAACACGTCATCACTCTAATAATGGTTTAAACTACAAAAAAATGTTAATACGTATAATTACACGGCCCGGTGTTGCTGCTTAAGTGTATACTTAATACAGATAAGTATTTATCTGGTCATTGCTTAGTTTCATTGATTCCGATTTAATTAAATAAAACAAGATCTTGACAAGAATTGACAAGATCAATTCTAATTCTTTCAAGTCAGGTCCTCCAAGACTGAGTGTGATCAATTCAAATCAGTAATAAATCAACCACTAATCACTTATGACTAATTCCAACATCATAACGGGCTGACAAGCGATTAGCGAATATTAACGTGCAACTTACTCATCTACAGGAAGGACTCGCAACAGGCAAACAGTCATAAAAATGTCCAAACACCTATAACAATAAATATATAACACCAAAAAGGCTCTTTATACTCTTATAATGCCGTCAAACATCTTTAGATTAACATTCTAAATTGATAATTAGGGTCATTATTTATTTTTAGCTCCGTTTTATTAGAGCTCTGTCAAGTAAAATTTTGTTGTGAAGGTGTGGTCCTACTAATTCTGAAAAATATGATATTGGCAGCGGAAAACAAACTGACCAATTATTTTGGCTAATTGGGAACAATTGTGTTGAAAATTATGGACATAGTTATTGTTACTAGTCGTGTTTCCGATTGGACTTACACAAACTGACGTCCTCAATTTTATTTATTGTTTCCTTATTCCTGCTTTATGGGTTTAATGTAATAATTTAAAGAAATGTCAAAAAGAATCTCACGGGCCAGCATGTTTATGACATTTGACAGGAAAATATGGATGCCTTCCCATTGCGGCAGAAAATTTAGCATCCCTTCCCACATTTCTACACAGTTGAATTACGCTGTTTAGGGGCTGCACAGACGACAGACTTTTTGTGCGATAGAGTCTGCGTCTGAGACATTAAAAAAAAAAGAGCGTCTAGGTCTGCCGACAGAATGATTGAATTCGCGCGTCGTGTGCGTTACTGCATGTAATTGCAATAAAGTGCGTCACGGATAGTCTGTCGTCCGCGCTGCCCCTTATCCGTTTTACAAAGAAAAGACCGGCGTCATTATCATCATCAGCCTATTGCAGTCCACTGCTGGACATAGGCCTCTCCAGTTATTCACCACGTATCATCTGTTTGTGGTATTTAGCTACGCCTTCAATCGAAATGGTTATACCGCCACCAGTCGGTTGCCAGCGCCTTGTTTGTTATTCGGCAGGATGCACCACGTTGAGGTTCAGCAGGATGACCACACCGGTGAGGTTGGCTTGAAGCGAAAAGAGTAGGTAGGTACTCTACGAATAACTGTCACGATTTGAAAAACAAAAAAAGAAATCCACTAGTTTTCAGACAGCCACATTAGTTTAGCAGTCGCAAGTGCCCCCCTAAAGACCAAGAGGTCTCTGGTTCAGATCCCGGGCTTGGCCATAAATTGCCACCCGCTGGGTCTACCTGTCAACAAATTGCTCAGTAGTATCCCGGAGTTAGAAAGCCAGCGGTCATACACCCCTGCGTGATGGAATTGTAAATCATGCTAATACATTGGTACTGTGACGGACCTCTCTCTGTGGTCGTGTAAAAATCTCGTCTCTTTCATCATCATCATCATCATCAGCCTATTGCAGTCCACTGCTGAACATAGGCCTCTCCAGTTGTTCGCCACTTAGGGCAAACATCTGGAGGATATACCCATAATCGCCACGCTGGGCAGGCGGGTTGGCGATCGCAGGACGTAGCTTCTTGCTCCGATGACGCTGCTGCCCGTCATCGGCCTGTGATATTTAGCTACACCTTGTATCATGATGGTTATACCGCCACCAGTCGGTTTGCCAGAGCCTCGTTTGTTGTTCGGCAGGATGCACCACGGGCAGGTGAGGATGGCTTGGAACGAAAAGGTGATAGGTCGCTCCCTTACATCCCTCGTTCTCGCTCGTCTCTTTAAGTAGTGTAAATAACCCAAGACATGCCACGATGGACCGTATGGGCTGTATAGACCCAAACTAAGCCGAAGCTTGTATTGGTACTAGACAACTGATAGAGTTACTTAGATACTTTTTGGTAATTAAATACATAAGTAAGTATTATGTGTGTTAGATTATGATCTATCACGCGAGATTGTGTACTGTCGAAAGATTGTGAACTGCTGCTCCTTGTTCTTATTCTAAAAATGAATTGATTGATCGATTAAACTATAAAGGTGTCCTACACACAGTGCCAAACAAAAGTTTCGATAGTCTAATAGCTTTTATATTGTCCTACTAATGGTACTTATTAAATTTCTATGGGCACAAATAGTGTAGGTACATATCTCGCGTCAGTAATAAAAAATTATAACTCCTTTATTCTAACAAGATGCATTAGGGGTCTGAAGCGAGAGCTTAAGAAGTCGCCGAATAAAATTCCCCAAAAACCCGCTAAGAATAAGTGTTAAATACATCACCGCCGGTCATAATATCCCCATACGAATATAAAACAAAATTATTGCGTTCCCTTAACAAATTATATAGTTATTACCAATTCTTACGGCGCGCACAGTGTTACGATAACTAATGGTGACCCTACTGGTCGCGAGGGTGTTGTGGGGGGTGCACGGCGGGCGGGGGGAGGGGGAGGTGTCCGGCGCGAGCGCAGCGTGCGATAAAGCAAGCGCCGCGGGGTCTCGGGACCTCCAGCACGGCGGGGCATGGCCCGGAGTAGTGTGGATACGACGGATGACCATGAGGAAGATATAACAAAATAGAATTAACGTATGTGCAGCGGAGTTTCTTCACCGCACCACACGTAACCGACTGAAATTCCACCCACATTATCTCGATGGCTGGCGATCCTCGACTGTACGTTTTATGAGGAACTTCTTGCCTCGCGCCTCGATTTTGTGGAACCAACTTCCTGCGACAGTCTTTCCGAACAGCTACGACTTGGGAACCTTCAAGAAACGAGCGTATTCATATTTAAGGCTGGAAACAGTACTCGACCGATGGTCAGCGCTGACCGTCTGTCGGCGGTACTATATCAATGCAAGCCAAATCACGCGCGTACCGTCAGCAGAAAAAACAGATTGACGTTACAAGAGAAATGTATAATATTATTAATGGCCATAATTTTGTTTGAACCATAAAAATTACCAATTCCGTGAGGACGTATCCTCTCAAAACTTTCATTGAAGCTCGCGCCCACCTCACCGTGTAAATAATAATTAATTTTATTGTAAATGCTTATATTTTATTGCGGGATTTGTCAACAGAGTGCGCGATGTATTTTGTGCCCTGAGATATTTATCACCGGTTGGCCAACGCCACGCGGAGTGCCCGACGTGGAATATGACTCGGTGTATCGGTATTGCTACAAATTACTATTTGTATCATTTCTGTAACTCATATGCGCAATAATTTGATCACGAGAAACGTCAAAGTAGTTACTTGTATACTATTATCCTTTTTAAGTTTTCAATAATGGTGCAGCTTAAAGACTTCCTTTCGCCCTAATATCGAACGAGAACGACGGACCTTCCAGCTCATGTGCTTCCTTCCTTTTACAATCCTGGGTTCCTTAGGCGGGGCGTGAAACGGCATCTCAGTGGGCCTACAGGGTGAGGGCAACAAGCGCAATGAGTTTGTCCTATTGTGCTTGTCGACCTAACTTTTGGACCTCACGACCGCTTACCATCAGGTGGAGTGAGGTCATCCTGAAAGCTCTTCTTATATATGTCCTTCTTATATATTCCTACTAGTAGATGCTACAAACAAATACACAGTTAACGCAAAACTCACGTTGCCTTGATAGCTGCGCCTGCATCTTCCTCTTGAGCTTCTCCTTCAGCGAGATCGTCTCACGCGAGGCGCCCTGCAACGAACCACGTGTTAGCCCGAGCACCCGTCTGCTGAGGCGCCTCTTGGCTGAGGCCAACCTCGATGATAGATTCACAGTTTCCGGCCAGTTCCGACCGCCGTGGGAACTGCCTGGCACTACCGACCTCACGATGAGCTGCGTCTAATAAAGTGGTCCAGATGAAATCACAGGGGTGGTTAAATTTTGGCCGAGGACTGAGTAGGTACGCTGGCGTGCCAAAAAAATGGGGTTCACAATTTTTAAGCGTCATCATCATCAAGCGTAACCGAACCTATTCGAGTGTTTGGTGTAAGGTAAAATTAATGTGATCTGTAAGAAGAAAACGTTGAAGGAGGCCAGGGTAGAATGGTAATTGCTTCACCGACAGAGCGACGCTCTTTGAATGAATGAATGAAGAAGAATGTTTGCAATCCCAGATATACCAAAACACATGTGCTGTATAATGACTTCAAAGTTATTATGCTACAGCTCATAATGAAATTTGCCAAGCTTACAATCAGTCTATACTTATTTTTAACTTAGCGCGGCAACCCTGTACGGATTATACGACTAGCAATATCACTTCTCGTTAGTCCAAGCGCCATTTTGAATGCTAATATATTAGAGCCAGGTTCATAATCATAGCTCAAACTCTGTCCGTTTAAAAGGAGCTATATTATAAGTGAACGGCTTTCCTTTACGACTGACAAAAGTGTAATACTTTACTTACCAAAGTATTATACTTATGTTGGTTTTCGGTTTGTGGCGGAGATCGCTTCTCTTTGTTGCGCGGTCTTTAAGTTTATTAGGATGGCATTCACAATACTTTGAGAGATATGAGCGGCTATTTAGCCCTGATATTTAGTATGGACACTTTATTTACGTTGGTTACCTATACCTATAAAGAATCTTAATCGGAAAACTCGTAGAGCCACAGTCTGTGTCTATTACCACTCCGTCTCCGGTCGTGGTGAATTCTCATAGCTACAATCATCGCATTTATTGTGACGTGAAGAAACAGAGTGCACACCGGAATCATCAAAAATATACCAGAACTAAACGTGAGCTGAGCTGAAAAGTTCCTTTCCTAAATTTTATTCATCGTACCAGGAATCGAATCAATTCTGATCGTCCGCGCCTTTAGGCCTAACACTCTAACTATTGCGCCATCCAGCTGTCAACACAATATACTGAAATTTAGTATAAAGCTGATAAACTCTTTTGAATGTAGGTATGCCTAGGTAAATAAAACCTATTTATGTGCAAATAAAAAGTTTTGTATAGACGGTCATCGACCTACCAACCCACCCTATAGTGTCTATTTTCCTTCTAGATTTTTCGCAGATATAAACTACTCTACTAATAGGTACTTACTCGTAACCCTTTCTAGGTTTAGTTAAATCCCTTCAACACTATACCTAACTAGATTTCAAATTACAAACTCTGCGTTAAGGACGTGAATGGGTACAATAAACTTCCACCGTATATCCCTTTATAGCGTGAAGTCTGCGACATCTCATCAGTCAAATACATCGATTCTCTTTTATACGACACTCGGTAGTGATGTCGATGGCAGCATATTATGGAGTGTCCCAAATATGGATGTGGACTGTTTGGAGAGGGTAGAACGGAAAGAATATTTTATTGCTCAAGATAGACTGTTTCTACAAACAAGCAATTACTTTTCTAATTGTTCTTCTTCTTCTTTTTGTGTCGATAGCAACAAAAATAGTTAAAATCTTCCGTGACCAAAGCTCCGCCACACGGACAGCATTTTCAGTAGCGAGCAAAAGGTCCTCTCGCGTACATCTGTCCGGAAAAGCAGGACAGTCCAAGAGGTGAGTCATGGTCTGAGGGACCGCGCCACACCCACACCGATTTTTATTTACATCTATATACCCCCATTTGCATAAGGCATCCTTACAGCGGCCAACCTGAACCTGAAGTCTATTCAAAGCCTTCCAGGTTGACCACGTCAAGCTTTCCCCGGAGGAAGCTTTTCAAAGGGAGTACTCGTATATAGAGAAGAGGGGTATTGAGCAGTGGGACTGTTGGGGGAGCGGAAGGCTCTCATCCCTAAAGACAAGAGGCCAACACCCTGCCCTACTATAAAAGATAGTAGTAGGAACCTACTATCAAGTGTCCCATTAGGTTTGGGACAACAGACAATCCCTACACATAAAAATACCTGCATCCGTTACCTACTTACGAGTGTTTTACAGTCGGCGGAGAGCGATCATCGTTTACGAGCCAACTCGGCGCGAATTCAATTTCGCCGGCGGACCTCTGACCTCCCAGATGGCACATATCAATACGGAGACGATAAAACAAAACTTATTATACGGAGTGTCGAGTGAAAATGTTGCTAAAGAGGATATCATGCGTGCAATATAAAAAGTGCAAAATATTGTTAACTAAGTAAGTACATACCTACTAGTTGTACGAGTAGGTACTAGTAGCAGCCCGCGGCTCTGCCCACGTACGTAAATGTTCTTAGTATAGGTCATAGCCACAGAATACTTTGTAGGCCATAGCCTATGTGTTAATCTGACGTATGAGTTTTCACGTCAAAGAGTATCCATCCACCTATCCAAAAAAAAAACTTTTGCAATCATAATATTAGTAAGAGTAGATATCTAAGGTACTTTAGGCTAAGTTTTCGAATCGCTGTAATTTATCATCGTACCAATTTAGATCTTTTATCAACATTCAAAACATTTGAAACGTTAATGAAGCCACAGTTTAGTATAAAAGAAGGACAGGAGAATATGTGATGCAATTTAAATTTTGATGTGATGTGGATCTCAAGAGACTCAATCTAGATTTATGGGATTTATATCGATACCATGTTCTAAAGAATCATTTCATGTCAATATCGGGTTTGGCAACAGGCGGATTGTATCTATTATAAATTACTTACTTTCTATTAAAGAGCGTACCTTTTTCTTAAAGGCCGGCAGCGCAGCTGTAACTCCTGATGTTGCAGATGTACATGGGCGGCGGTTATCACTTACCATCAGGTGAGCCGTCTGCTCGTCTGCCCCCTAATTCATAAAAAAAATATTTTTTCTCAGCTGAAAATGACTATGTAACTATCGCGTTGAGTTGTTCATTGACAAGTATGTACTTGTCAAAGATGTCTTTGTTATCAGTTGATATGGCTCCCAAGTAGGTACCTAAAACAGTAATAAAGGAAATATATATTTTCTTATTTACCCATCCAATCTTATTAAGAACGCTCAATATGAAGATATTATTTTTCACCGCGGCCGGGCGCACAAAACACTGTTTACATTAACAGCAGGAAGCCACATTGCCCGCAATATACCTACAATCTGTAAACGTTTTCAAACTGTCAAATAATCACGCTAACACCTAATAATAGCAGCATCTTCGCTTAAAGATTCTATTGTGCGTTCCACTTAACTCGGGATTAGCTTGGAGAGAAAGAAGCTAAAATCTGTTTTGTGTTGCGTTTGTTAAGGTTGTTTTTCGTTTGGGGTTTTTGATGTTTTTTGTGATGTTCTGTTGCACAAGTGTTTGGTTTTGTTTGTACGAGTATCGTAATGAGGCGGTCTGCGGCGGGTCTGTCGTCGCGGCTGTTTACGGGCGGCGCGAACGCACCCACCCAGCGCGGAGATAACGCAGGCTCAGCGATTCTCCCTTTTAAAACAAACGGCGATCTATCCGCGCATCGATGCGTTAATTTGCGCGGAAATTTACTTACTCATCGATATCGGGAATGTGTTAATAATGAGTTTATTGTTGGAAATTAGATTGTTGAGCAGAAATTGTTATGGAGAGTTGTGTGGGAAGCTTTATTGCGCATCTATGGTTATTACATAAAACTACACATAGATAGATAGACAGAGAGATAGATATTCTTAATTGCACAAAACACACACATTAGAAACATATTAAAGTATCTACAATTGAGGTGGCCTTATCACTTCCAGACAATCTTCTATCAGGATGAGTATCTATAGTGACTGGCTCATTTGGTAGTGACCCCTGCCTGTTGAACCAAGGGCCGTGGGTTCAACTCCCACCCGGGACAAACATGTGTGAGATGATGTGTTTGTTCCGTATCTGTTTGTATTTACATTTAAATATATATTTGTTGTACCTTTGTTGTTCTGATATCCATAACGCAAGTGCTCAGTTACTTACGATGGGATCGGAGTGGATATGTGATATTGTTTGATTTTTCTATTTTATAATAATGTCCTCACTGTCAAGTAATACTTTATTAACTTACATCTGTGCCACCCAGCCCACAAACCACGCACCCGATATAAGAACGCGCCTGCGCAGCTCTGTTTAGCGCAACACAACGCAAGATCGTTATCTCTCCCTCCCATCCTCTTGATCACTTTTTATTATCGCGCTGAACAAGCTATACAACGTTGCTACTGTATTTTTATTTTAAACTAATTTTATGGTAAATTAAAACTATTTGATAGATTGTTATGTAGGAACCCTTTTGGAGTTTATAGCAAACGTAGAGAATCTCAAGCGGTTTTATTTTGTACCGAAATGATTCTTTAACTCGTGGTGCGCTATGGCACCCCAAGCATAATCCATTATTTTCATTATTAACGAGGTTGTGGTTGTAAGAAAAGAGACTGACATAGAGCACCCTTGTAACAGCTAGACCCGGCAGCGCAGGCTGACAAATCGTGCGATTAATGTTACCATAAGAGGTATTAACGTTACCAGATATGGGTTTTGTTCTATATAAATGAACTCAATGAGGGAAGTACGTAGAATGTACGAATAAAAATCTCGATAGCACAAATCACTTTATTTAGGAAATAATTTATCTACTAACATCCACTTGAAATAAATATTAGAAACACCTACAATTTTCCAACGTTTTTCAGACAGTCCACTTATTTGCATCAGTTGACGAATGTCCATCACTTCCAAAAGAATTTATTTAATGTATTCTCTATTGCACAACGCACTCCGTGATTTAATGAGGACTATTGTTCTGGTTCCATCGCGCGTACCCCTCACACAATCGCAGCAACGCCTCAAACATCTGATCCGGAAGTATGTCCAAGTTCTCGACAGCTCTTTTCCTGCGTCCGTACGAAGTCAGCTGAGTCGATATGTGAGGCTTCTTCTTGATGCCTGCGTTTAAGAAGAACGCTGGTGCCGGAGTGGTAACATTGTAAGTCTCCTTCGCCTTTATAGCTTGCACGATGAGACAGAGTAGGTAGCCACCGAAAGCGAGAAATGCCAGAGTCGTTATCGACATAGAAAACAGATTACTCAGCTTGCTGCTGCCTTTTTTGTTGATACTGCCCTCGTAGTCCGTTCTTTTGACAGGCGGCGCGTTTAAAGGCAAAGCTTGGGCTCCGAAATTGGGATACACAGGCGTCGTAGTCACATTTTCGTACTTCGTCACCAAATCTTGTAAGGAACTCTTCAATCGGAGTAGTTTCTCGATGGGTAGTTCGTTGAGGTACTGCACTTCGTTGACGGAGAGGTCGGCGGTGACCTGAGTGATGATGAGAAGAAGCAGCATGTTGTAGGGAGTGATGCTTGGAGGCAACTGAGCGAGATGTGGTGGGTCGTTACCGTGGTCTGCCGAGCGCAACTTAGCGGGTCGTGTAAGATTATCTAAATATGTACTGTGACACTTACTTAGTACAGACTAAATGTGCTCTTTAATAAAAAAAATATAAGTAAAACGCTGCGACGAATGCAATTTCCCAATGAAGAACTGTCCAATATTAATCTTTGCGACAATCAATCAATTGACTGCACAGCTGAACATAGGCTTCCTATAATTCGCGACGTATTTCAATATTGCGGACATCCCCAATCTAGCTTTTGTTAGCAATTCTATTATGACCGTCTTATGTCTGCCTGAAAGAGGTGCCCACTCAAAGACTCGTCTGTTACACCAATTTACTGTTCTGTGGCAGACATGACCAGCCCTGAACCCAACGTTTCAGCTACTGCTACTAATCCAGCCTATGTTATCTTTCGTCCCCTGACGTAGATAGATTTATGCTCGTTCTATTTTATGATAAAAAATCAGGCAATTTTGTCAGAAGAATATATTAGGTATACCGATGTTATAATAATTTGCTAAGTATTTAATCTGATTTTTAAATACCTATTACAATTCCGGTTACAAATTATACCTTTTGCGAAAATATTTTGTAGTGCCCATCACTCTTACGTAAATGTTAATTTTCAGCAACGTTGGATGTCCTCAAACTTATTGAGGTTTGTTCGCCCATTGTTCTTGAAATGTTTATTTTTATACAGGGTGTGTTTGTAGGTATTTTAAGTGCGTACCTACTCTAGAAACTATTAAATCCAGTAAATTATAGGTATAGCAAACTTAACGAAATACTAACATCGCAAGTTCCTATAAATCATCAAACAGAAAAAGAAATTGGAAATCACAATTTGTTGCACAGTTGTCATACATGAAAACTACTCCTGCACTCGAAAGAGCTATAAATAGGTATGTCTGAATTTGTGTTCTTCACTAAGCGTAACTATTTGTTAATTCTAGGAAAATCTGTTATTGGCCTTAATATTGTGTAACACTATTTAATCGTTATATTGTAAACGCTGTTGATTTTTTAATAAATAAATAAAACAAAGGATATTAATATAATACCTACCTGCTTGTGCCTTTTCTCTTCTAATATAATTGAATAAACTATACCATATAGGGGCTGCACAGACGACAGACTTTTTGTGCGATAGAGTCTGCATCTGAGATATTTAAAAAGAGCATCTAGGTCCCTACAGCTCTGCCGACACAATGATCGAAGATGTGCGTTGAGTCTGTGAAATATCCGCGACAGATTTTTGCGCGTCGTGTGCGTTACTGCATATAACTGCATCACAGACTAAAAAGTGCGTCACGAATAGTCTGTCGTCTGCACTGCCCCATAAGTATTTTCTGCTAATAGGGATACGGTACAACATACAACTTCATTCGAGCTGTGTTTTTGACATTATGTGCATTCAGGGTTTAAAACAAATCAATATGTCACCGATTATCGCAATTCCTTAGCTTAAGAGGGTGTTTACTGTTTATGAAATAGGAATTCCATTTCTAAATTTTAATACCACTGCTGCCATCTATCGGAGTATTCCGCAACTCCCGTTCCTGCACTACCTGAATCCCATTAAGATCTACAAGAAAATATTAATTTGTACATTCAGACCAACATTCCCATTTTATAGTTTCCTTATCCAAACATCCTATATCACTACAAAGGCCCAATTACCCCCATATACACGGTCCAGTGCGGCGTTGCGCGCGCGCACCATTACGGCGGCAAGCGGAGCGTGCGCGGCGCTCACTGCGGTGCGAGCCGCCGCCTCGAGATGGCGCCACTGGTCCGCACTACGTTGACGCTCTTGGTCTTGCAGGCTACTGTGAGCCTGGGAGACGAGAGCTACAGAAGAGATGGACTCATCGATCGGTTGAGCAGCGGAATGAAGTTCGCGTCTGATTTTCTGGGTAAGTTTTGTTTTGACAATAGATAAAGACTAGATACATGCGACAAACACGTAGACTACAACAAATAGGACTTAGGACCGTCTTTTTTTTTAAACAATGAAATGAAAATGGTTTGGTGTGCACTGTCTCGCTACTTATATAGACAGCGTATCAAAATTATACATAGTTTTCTTATCTGTTTAAGCCACGGCACAGAAGGAGACTGGTGTTATAAATAAGCTTGTACCTTCGTCTTAAATTAATGGATGGATTTGGATACGATTTTTTTGAATTACCTACTTACTAGTAATTATCAAGATAATGTTAGCTATAATTCATGAAGGCTCGTAGAGCATAGGAAACTAATTACCCTAATTTTTTATTGGCAAAAAATTAACCACTTTTGACCTGTTTGGTTGCGTCTAGATGAAGATAGTATGACCAGTAAGGTACTATTTAATTAGCATAAGTAATTTTAAAAAGCCTAACTGCAAGTACCGATACCAAAAATAGTATTATAACGTTTGATAAGGTGAAGAGAAAAGAATGTAGGTATGTCATGTTTTTAAAATCAGAAATTTAATTACTTCGTCAGGATCGGAATCAGTGGCGCACAAAGTTGCCGAGTTCGTGGTGAGGGCGTTCAATCCGACGAGATCGGCTCCGTACAAGAAGCCTTTTGACGCGTACGATCAGTCGGGCGAGGCGAACTACTCACAGGACAATCGACCTAGTTTCAACGTGGACGAGGCTGTTAATCCTTTGACCCCGCTGAAGTACCTAGTGCGCCTGTTTGGACTCCAGCCCAGCCAGATCAGCGCGGTAGCTGTTAACGCTCTGGTCTTCGTTGCTCAAATGGTAAGGCTTTGACACAGATTAATAAATAGTTACGCTTTTCGGAGCTCCAGAGAGGCCCGGGACCGATCGAAGTGGCGAGAATTCGGAGAGGCGTATGTCCAGCAGTGGACTGATGTAGGCTGATGATGATAATGATAATATCGGAGCTCGTGGGGAGTTAGGGTTATGGCTGTGGCAACTGACAGGTAACTTGCCAGTTACTTGCCCATTGCCACAGCGACTTGGGCTACTCTTTCGCTTAAAGTATTGTTTGGGGGTCAACAAAGACCCCTATGACAGTTTATATCACGGGGCAATCCATAATCGCCACGCTGGGCAAGCGATTTGGCGATCGCAAGGCATAGGTACTCGTTCCGGTGACGCTGCTGTCTATCGTAGGTCTGTGGTATTTAGCTACGCCTCACGATTGAAGGATTGGTTATACCGCCACCACTCGGTTGCCAGCGCCTCGTTTGTTATTTAGCACGATACACCACAGGTAGGTAAGGGTGTCTTCGAGCAAAAATATGTTAGGTCTTGCATCCCAAGGAGACTAGCCAAGCCCATGTAAAAGTTGTGTACTAGTAGTGTGTAAAAGATATTATAGTAGATAAACACACACCGGTGCACTTTCTGTTCCATAACTCTCGTAATCTGATGGCACAATAGACTTTGTACTAAACCGAGGGTTCAATAGTTTTCCGTCTAATTTAATTTTTAACCTATACTCTAGTTTTGTTATAAATTTACGACTGCATGGAAAAATCAATCCATGATAGAAAAAAATAGATGCATTCAAAAGCGTAGCAATATCATTTCTATTCCTTTGTGTCTGCAGCTCCCACGCCATAGAAAACGATATGGATATGAAAGTTGAATGAGGCCAATACATATCTATTTACTGAATGCAATTGTAGGTGCTTTAACGGGAGGCAGGTGTCATAATTGTTATACGCTACACATGATTAAATATATTTTTTGTAATTATCCCAACAAATATTATGGAAAATTAAGGAGAATATCTTGACTTTATTCCTAACCTAACAGACGCTGGCAACCTGGCAGTCCTTAAATGTATGTAACATGACATGTCATTGTGTTATGATGTCTTACCAAATGCCAAGCAAGGGGACCTTGCGAATACGTGGACATTAGATTTACTTAGACCACGACTCACCGAATGTTATTCAAATTTGTATTCACAACTTTTTATCGAATTTTCCGAGGATTTGAGGACTTCGATTTAAAATTAAGATACTGTCTTTTACACGCAGTAATTATATTTATGTATTCTAAATTATCACTTCCCAGATATCAACTTTCCTATCCGGGAACCGCCGACCGAGCACTTCGTACAGATCAGAGGACCCCAAAGACTGGATCCTGACCAAAAACTCGAGACAACTTCAAGAACTCATCTCGAAAGCTAAAAACGAGTCCCTTTTCGAAGACATTGAGGATATCATAAAGGAGCGTGCTTCGGACGAGGACAGTAGTTGCATCAGACTGCTCGTTTGTAAGATCACTCCGTTCGTACACAAAATGCAGGAGGCTGTGTTTGGTAAAGAGATGGTTCATGAGAAGGCTAAGAAACTTCGTGGGGCTGACGTCTTGTACCGCCATCTACCGTCGGAGGCCGAACTTAGTGAGAGGAGCGACATCTGTGAACGGCGGTATACAGACTGCGATCTCAATGAATAATCTTTATCAGGGGCTCCCCAACTTTTATCTTTTGAGGCGCACTCTCAAGGCAAGTCACTCACGAGGTCAAATTTGACATTTATAGTACTAGGCTAATGCCAAATTTGAATACCTAAACGTGCGAGAATATTCCCAAATTCGATAGGAAAAGGCATAGTGAATAGCACCAGCAAGAGATATAGTAGATAAGTCTCCTTTTTGAGAAGGATGAATAAGCTATTGTTTGTTATTTGTTTGTATTGATTAAAACTAAATAGATATTTGATTTATTTATTTCATCTTTATTGCACAGTAAATTAGTGTACCTACAAAAGGCGGACTCGATGCCACATAGGCATTTAGGTTAGAGAGTTCATTAAACTATTTAATGTAATGTAAAGATATTTAGTTTTTTTTTAAGACTTATACTTATTTCATCATCAGAATAACTCTAATTGTTCTGTCTTGAGCTTCTCTCACCCAGCACTAGCCAGCCATCCTGGGTACCTGTGCTGGGCGTTTGGCGAGAAGCGGTGTCTACTTCAGAACTCGTAGGACTATCTTTTATACTAGCTGGTGCCAGCAACTTTGTTCGCGTAGATTTTTTTTTATAGTAGCTCGAAATAGGCGTAGAGAACGCCTGATGGAAAGCGAAAGAGAAGCCCAAGTCGCTGTGACAACAGGCAAGTAACTGGTCAGTTACCTGTCAGTTGCCACCGCCATGCCGGCCCAACCCCAACCCCCCCACGAGCTCCGGAAACCCTACTCACCGACAGGAACATGACCCGGAGGTCATTTGGCTGCGGTATTTGGTGGAGGTCCTTACCCGGACGGGCAGCTCAATTTGAGCGAAGATTCGCTATGCCCTATCTCTCTTATTTTTTGATAATAACAATTGTCAATCATGACCTCTACATGAAAAGTTCCGGATCTTTAAGAAAATGCTCATCAGGTCAACGATATACTCGTATATTGGTTTTATATATCTATCGACAAGCGTGCACACACCACCACAGACAAACGTTTTTTTTTAATCCTTCCAAGTTTCTCCTTTTGATTTTTTGTTGTAAAATTAATCAATGTACCTACCTACATACAGACAGACACACTTTTACTGATTACCTATTGAATATTGATTCGTAAAATTAAACTAATCCAGCCTCCGCCCTTGTAGACTCATGTCAAACATAGTTGCGCAAGAGCAACACAGGTCAGCGACCTCTTATGTCATAAGCTGGTCAATATCTTGAATGAATTGGAAACGAAATCTTTGGTAGGATACGTCATCGACCTACTTCTTTGGTCGAGAGATGGCCATCGGTGATCTGGTTGGTATAAGTATAGTTGGTCAATGCGTTGAGTCAACTATGATACAGGAGACTCTTTCTGTAAGATCCGTGATGGAAAACCAATGTAGGTACCTGACCAAGTGACCATACAAATGGCCGTGTGGCTTCCGTATTTAGAATAGAACCACTCCATTTCATCCCGGGGGTACCGTATAAGACATCTAAGGGTATAAATAAATAACCCAAGACTTGCCACGCTGGGCCACACAGCGCCATCTAGCCCCAAACTAAGCCGAAGCTTGTACTATGGGTACTAGACAACTGATAAACTTACTGACGACACTATTTTTTCTTTTATTAATAAATGCATATTATACATAGAAAACACCCAGACCAATACAGACATGTTCATGAACACAAATGTTTGTACCTGCCTGCCCTGGCCAGCCGCGGATGATAAGCGGCCGGCACTCCTGGTCCGGGGAGGGCAAATACCCCTGCCCCCGGATCCGGGGAGCAATAGAGTGCTCCCCGGGCGGACCTCGTGCAACGGTGTGGCTGCACCCACCACACCGTTACGCCCCTATGAGTGGATCGCGCCCCCGCACTCACCACTCGGGGCACGAAGGAGAGGCTCAGACAGAGGGCATACGATGCACGTTGGAAACGTACCCTAGACCTACTTGATAGGAATGTAGGTGATCTGTTATAAGTATGCTTTTTTTTTAAAGATTTGCAATTATGCAATATACGTACATTACACATACAACAACTACTACTCTATTCTATTAAAAGTATTCTAAATTCTATAACCGACGCAGAACGCATCTATAACCAAGCCGGGCGGTACAAAAGACATCAACGGCTCAGCGGCGCAGGCCAACGCCTAATGTATTGTAATGTAAACGCTCACGTAACGTAGAAAGCTTGTGTTTGATTTGACGGCCGTTTGCTTTGTGTTATATACTCGTTAGTTTAGTGGTAGCTAGACTAAGGGCCAAGAGGTCTCGGGTAGAACCCGGGTCGGGACAAAAATTGCTAGTGGCTTTTTTTATAGTGGCTTCCCTACGCCTGATGGAAAGCGAAAGAGAAGCCCAAGTTGCTGTGACAACGGGCAAGCAACTGATAAGGTACCTGTCAGTTGCCACCCAACCCTAACCTCCCACGAGCTCCGGAAACCCTAATCACGAGTAGAAGCACCACTCGGGGGTCATTTGGCTGCGGTATTCTATAAGGTGGAGGACCTTCACCGGACGTGCGACTCAATTCGAGTGAAGATTCGCTATTCGTTACTCTCTTACAGGTCTCAGAGTTTTTCTATCAAGAAGCTACTCAGTGGCAGCCCGAACGTTGGCGGTTATAGACCCTGAGCATCGGAAGCACGTTAAGTGGGTCCTGTGGTGGCTGCAACTGGCATCGAGGGATGTGGAATCAAATAAATACCGGGGAAAACCACAAAACTCTAATGCCAGCCGCGATGGACTGTTTAACCAACTCGCTTAATGAATATCAAAACAATAACATTACAAAACCATAGCAACAAAACTATGTACAAAACTATTAAGAACGGAAAACTATATAAAAAAGGTCGTTCTGTCCGCAACAGTTCCTTTGCCTGATCTCTCTCCGGTCGTTTTTAACCACACGTAAGTATTTAAACACACAGCAAATTACAACCAAAGTTTTCAATCAATCAATCGCCGTGGTCGCTAGCAGAGAACGCTGCTGAACGTAGGTCGTCTATGTGATTTGTGCTAATCTATGTGATTTGTGCCTGACGAAACTTTATGTACCTACCTACAGATTGTGAAGAAAATAAAGAATTTTTATTTTTTTTTTAATTCAAATATTCTAAAGTCAATAAACTGTAAAATTAGTAGATAACACGACGAGTTCAATAGTCAACATAGTCACCGATATGACGCAATCAGACGCAATAATTAGATAACAGAGAGCGGGGTTGCGTAACGCGGCGGACGAAAGTTGCGCCGAAAGCTCGTAGACTGCCTGTCGCGCCCGTGCGAGGAAATTGCGTCAACCTATCAGTGCTAATTAACATGTACCTACAACTTTATCTCTCTCGGGGCATCTCTCTGCGGGATCGAATCCGAAACGAGGTGATCCGGCGGAGAACCAAAGTCACCGACATAGCCCAACGGATTAGTAAGCTGAAGTGGCAGTGGGCTGGCCATATTAGCCGCAGAACCTATAACCGTTGGGGTAAACGAGTTCTGGAGTGGAGACCGAAAACGTAATGTAGGACGCCCTCAGGCCAGGTGGAGTGTTTTCGCCGGACGGCTGGTAAGTGCTGGATGCGAGAGGCCCAAAATCGATCAAGTTGGCGAACGTTAGGAGAGGCCTATGTCCAGCAGTGGACTGACACGGGCTGATGATGATGACAACTTTATAACCACTAGGGGAAGGTTCTCGAAGTATTCTTCTTTCCTTCAAGTCTCCGTCATTTGTTTTCTCTGCTAGCAGTCTAAATACTATAACTGGATAACATTTCTTTTTCTTTGCGTTTCGATGGCAAATCGAAATGAAACACGCTGTGCCCAGTTGTGGTGAGTAAGGTGAATCCCAAAAAACAATTATTGTCATTTGTAAGAGACCCATGTCCAGCATTGGAGCATTGGACGTTTGCAGGCCGATGAAGATGGATAACCCAAGACATGCCACGCCGGGCCACACAGCGCCACCTAGCCCCAAACTAAGCCGAAGCTTGTACTATGGGTACTAGACAACTGATAAACTTTCTTAGATACATTTTTTTGTAAATAATAAAGAAATAAATAACCCAAGACATGCCACGCTGGGCCACACAGCGCCACCTAGCCCCAAACTAAGCCGAAGCTTGTACTATGGGTACTAGACAACTGATAAACTTACTTATATACTTTTTTTTTGTAAATAAATACATATTATACATAGAAAACACCCAGGCCAATATAAACAGACATGTTGATGAACACAAATGTTTGTACTGTGCGGGAATCGAACCCACGACCCTTGGCTCAGAGGGCAGAGGTCACTTCCAAATGAGCCATCGAGCCAGTCAATACCGAATAAAAGTTTTATTTTGGACAAATATCGATACAAAGTTTTTAATAAATAACTGTACGAGTATTATGTTAGTAAAAAAATTGAAAAGAAAAACTACAGGTAATTTCCTGATATACCTTTAGTCGTCTTCTACGACACCCACGGGATGACATGGGGGGGTAGACCCCCCCTTTTAAATCCGGAAATCATACGAACCAGTTTAATTATTATATTATTATTAATAGCAGTGCCTCGCTCTCAATAGTCGCAGCGTGCAGCCTAAAGCCTTCCTCGATAAATGGTCTATTCAACACAAAAAGAATTTTTCCTGAGATTAGCGCGTTCAAACAAACAAACTCTTCAGCTTTATATGTACTTAATACTAGCTGTGCTTGCGACTTCGTCCGCGTGGAATAGTAATATAATTTTTCCCCGTTTTTTTTTTACATTTTCCAATATTTTTTCGCTCCTAATAGTTGTAGCGTGATGTTATATAGCCTAAAGCCTTCCTCGGAAAATGGTCTATTCAACACAAAAAGAATTTTTCAATTCGGACCAGTACTTCCTGAGATTAGCGCGTTCAAACAAACAAACAAACTCCAGCTTTATAATATTAGTTAAGATTAGTATAGATTAATAGGTAGGCACCAGAATTGACTAAATTCGCAAGGCCCCAAATGACTTTAATTTTAACGCAACCAACCATTATGAGGTAAAGTGCCTGCACTGAACTTGAGGTCCATTACCCAAATTACGGGTGAACTAGTGGTTAATTAACTTTCCCTCAAGGTCAGTGGGGCAATCTAAGCCAGTGGGTCAGTTTTGCACTGGGATTAATGACACGCTTCACACGAATCTTTGTCGGTTCAAGCAATTTTGTTGTTTTATTTTAAAAACAACACTAGACCGAATATGTAGGTATGTATTAAAACAATTTGACTGGCTCGGTGGCTCAATTGGTTTCTGAACCAATGGGTCGTGGGTTCGATTCCCACCCGGGACAAATATTCGTGTGATGAACACTTGTGTTTGTTCCGTGTCTGGGTGTTTATATTTGTATTTAAGTATTTATTTGTGGTACCTTCGTTGTTCTGACACCCATAACACAAGTGCTTAAGCTACTTACTTTGGGATCGGAGCAATGTATGTGATGTTGTCTGATATTTATAAAAAAAAAATAAAAAAAATAATAAAGAAAACAAATATTTGAGTTTCAATTGATAATTTAACGTTCAGTACAGTATCTTGATAGTATATAGTAATATACTTATTGGACGACCAGTGGTAGGGAATGCTGTCTCTGACACAGTAGCGTGTTCGATCCCCGCCCAGTACAAACGTTTGTGCCCATAAACATGTCTAGTGTGTATAGATATAGGTCTTTACTATGCTATGTATTTATTTACAAAAAAAAGATCTAAGTACGTTTATCTGTTGTCTAGTACCCGTAGTACAACATTCGGCTTAGTTTGGGGCTGTAGCGAGTGTGGCATGTCTTTGGTTAGGATTCCTTGGAGGTTGGCTGATGTGATCGGTCAGAAGCTTATTATTATTATACATTACACTAGGGAACAGACACAGAACAACATAGGTACATATCAGATACCTAAGTAAATATTTGAAGGCTTTGACCTAAAAACTTCAAGTGCGAAATAAATATGCTTATCATAAAGCAAAGCGTCCTCAATTTGCAAAGAACTAGATATTAGTTGTCGAATGACAAAGCACCCATCACCTTGGTCTACTTTGATAACAAATTGACTCTACCAGCATGGCTAGATGAAACTTGTTTACATATCCTAGGAAATGTTTTGAACAATTTTATTAGGTACAGTACAGATAGAGTAGCCTAAATTAATGAACTTTGGGTCCCAAGAGGTGTGCCGTGTGGTGACGAATCTTGTAACGAATCCAAAGGTGCCTACACACATGCCGGCGGCAATGCCGCCGGGTTCATGCCGAGCGGCTATGCCGTCGTCAATACAGGCTGCCGAGGAAAGAGGAAAAAATAAGATTCTACCGCCAGTTAAATAATTCTGCAGTTTCATGCTCTTTTTATTACCATCAAGGTAATCGTTTGAATGGTAGGTTAGTATGGTATGCCCAACGCCATGATTAAGCTTTAATTTTGTAAATCTTGGCAGGGCTGGCATGGTACGAACTCGGACAGGATATTATTCAATATTTCAACAGTGGATACCTACCTACTTACCTACATCATATGGGTATCCCTGCGACGGATAGACAACCCTAAATTTCAGTAGAACAATTTTGATTGTCCAGTTTCACTTTATTCTAAAACGCTCATTAAAAGCAATTTAGGCGCTTGAACACTTTCTCCCTTTCTACTTTATTCCATATGCACCAGTAAGAAATCAAAGTTCATTAAACTAGTGTTTTAAATTATTTTCTTGAGTATGGGTGCAAATTATTGCTCTATAAATATTACCAATTTACAAATTCACTCCGCAGACGTAGCCACTTAACAAAGGAACGTTTTTTTTGTCTATAGATAGATAGATATACCTACTTCATTGCACACCAAACATTTTTATAACTAAATACATAGATATATTGACGTACAAGATAAGCGGCCTTATCGCTTTAAGCGATCTGGTCTATTAAGAAGGTAACATATATTTAGATTAATGTCAGCCTAATGATAAATTAGCAGTTCAAATAAATGTGCGGTCACATGCTCCACTTCAGATGTAAAACGAACTTTCGAGTGAAATATTAAAATTTCAAAGCGCCCTACGATTTCACCGTGACCAAACTGCGATATAAAGATAAATCACCATCATCATCATCATCAGCCCACATCAGTCCACTGCTGGACATAGGCCTCTCCCATTGCTCGCCACTTCGATAAATACCTGAAATATAAATAAATAAATAAATATCACACAACATCACATACATTGCTCTAATCCCAAAGTATGTAGCTTAAGCACTTGTGTTATGGGTACCAGAACAACGAAGGTACCACAAATAAATACTTAAATACAAATATAAAGATCCAGACACGAAACAAACACAAGTGTTCATCACACGAATGTTTGTCCCGGGTGGGAATCGAACCCACGACCCTTGGTTCAGTAGGCAGGGGTCACTACCAATTGAGCCACCGAGCCAGTCATTGCGAGAAGCCATGTGCCTGTAAATACCAAGAAGACACGCACAGTGTGTGTGTTATGTGTCTTTATCGTTATTGTTTTCTTTTTTCTATTGTTATTATTTTGTGCTGTGTAATCTGTACCTATGTATTGTCTGTACCATATAAAGGCCAATAAATTTTTCTTTCTTTCTTTCACAGTGCAACGCAACGTGTCTCAAACGTTGTCATTTTGTGGTCTCGTCAGAAGCCCGAGTTATGGAAATTCTATTTAAACGCGTAGTAGGAACCTATACTCATTCAAGAGAGGTAGGGCATAGCGAATCTTCGCTCGAATTGAGCTGCCCGTCCGGGGAAGGACCTCCACCCTATAGAACACCGCAGCCAAATAACCTCCGGGTCGTGTTTCTGCCGGTAAGTAGGGTTTCCGGAACTCGTGGGGGTTAGGGTTAGGCCGACATGGCTGTGACAACTGACAGGTAACTGACCAGTTACTTCCCCTTTGTCATAGCGACTTGGGCTTCTCTTTCGCTTTCCATCAGGCGTAGGGAAACCATTACTTTAAAAAAATACCGACTGGAACCATTTCGCCGCATTTTCAGGCCCCTATTTGACATATCAAGAGGAAGAGGAGGAAAGACATATCTTTCCTTGGAACTACTACTATGTAAAATGTACATACCTATACGCCACATTCTCACAACGTCGCCAACACTTGGGCACCACGCCAGTAATAATCAGCTGACGCGTTCTGCTTCACATCGGGAGCGGTGTTCACTTTCTACGATAGGTACGAGTACTACAGTAAAACGACCATAGGATTAAGGTAAGAACCTAAAAAGGTTTCCGTTTTGTTTACGGTTGTCGATCGAGATCCTCCCTGGTGATTTTCCTCGCCTTATCTACTTACGATGTGTCCGCTGTCTACTTAGTAAGTATTGCATGTAACATTGACTTGTTGTAAACGCTTTGTAAACGTTTAAAAGAGCAGATACACGAGTATAATAATAGAGTCTTCCTGGTTTCTAACCTGTTTTTCTAAATGTGACTGGCTTGATGGCGCATTTGGTAGTGACCTCTGCCTTCTGAGCCAAGGGTCGTGGGTTCGATCCCCGCACATTACAAACATTTGTGTTCATCTACATGTCTGTTTGTATTGGTCTGGGTGTTTTCTATGTATAAATGTATTTATTTACGAAAAAAAGTATTTAAGTAAGTTTATCAGTTGTCTAGTACCCATAGTACAAGCTTCGGCTTAGTTTGGGGCTAGATGGCGATGTGTGGCCCAGCGTGGTATGTCTTGGGTTAAATAACCGGTAGTTTTGATTGTTTGCAAGTGTTTTTAAGAACCTTTGCAAGTAGATAGGTAAAGATTATTTGGTTTCCAATTGTTGGATTCGAAACATTCTGAACTCATCACTGCAATCATTCCGATAGAGAACGCGGCGTGGGACACTCTAGAGTGAGGTGGACTGACGACAAAAAATCGGATGGAAAGGATGCTTGCAATCGGCCGTTGTGGAAGTCTTTGGGGGAGGCCTATGTCCTGCAGTAAAACTCCTATGGCTGAATGACGACCTGGATTGTGCATGGTGCAGGGCGTTGTGTAAAGCGCGAAGATCCGATTTTATTAGGCCGCCTCTCGGTTTAAGAACTTTAATATCCCCCTAAGAATCCTTAAGGAACCAAGCCGTGGATTGAGTTGAGACCCATGCCGAGGATACACATAAAATTGTGGATTGGGCTCAGCTGCTGTAATTGGTTAATTTGTCATCGAAAACGAAAAGAAGATTGCTATCAGCATACATTTTGGCGTTTTCCAAAATTGTTTTTTTACCAGGTCACGCGATGGCGATCGTTGGCAGCGAATTTGGCGGCGACAATGACACCGCGCAGTGGGTCAGCGGGCCGGCGAAACGCGGCTTTCGGTATCGCGCCCACCGACGGAAAGGACGCGCATTCCACATACCGCAGGCTTAGGTAAAGCCTCCACGAGCGAGCGTATCGCGGCTATGTTACCGTCATACCGTTATCGGACATCTTAAGTCTTTTGGTCTCGCGCCCAACGACAGAAAGGCGCTCATTCCACATACTGCTGGCTTAGGTGAAGCCTCCACGAGCGAGCGTATCGCGACTATGTAACCGTCATTCCGGATCCAAACATCACATTACTGTCATATCGTTATCGGACGTCTAAAGTCTTTCTATCTCTCGCCCACCGTCATAAAGGACGTGCTTTCCACATACCGCTGGCTTAGGTGAAGCCTCCACGAGCGAGTGTATCGCGGCTATGTTACCGTCATACCGTTACCAGACGTCTAATTGCAGATAGGACACGAATTTCACACATCGCCGACTTAGGTGGTGCCTCGACTGTCCTTAAGAAAATTGGCAGGAAGTACTTCTAGGCTTTTAAGCTTGGTGGTCATGCTCGGAGATCGCGATTCGTGGACCATCTTGGCTTGTCATAAATAGATTTCTTTAGCAATTGTCCTCTACACGAAGTTGTCTATATTGTACCTACCATATGTCTGTAGGTATATTTTATTTTACCGAAGGTTTGCTCTTTTGTTCACACAATTTTTAATGAAAAATAAGCGGCAGAGGAATAAGTACGCGATAGTAAAGATACCACCGCTACCATCCCAATGGAGGTGGGGCCTTAGCCGCGCGCGCGTGCCCACCATAATAATATGTTGCCGCTTTATTTTGATTAGCTGCTACTAAGTAGAATGTCTGGGAGTATGCAAATATGGGTAAAGTAGGTAGGCTCATTCTACGAAATTACTAATGGTAAGTATATGCTTATACTATATGCACTAGAAGCACGGGTATGGCACGTGTAGGCGACCGCCCAGGGCGCTGGATATAAAGGGGCACCGCGTGGAAACATAAAAGGGCTACAGCCCTAATGTTTCCTCAATTGTAGGAGGACTGTCCACTTAAATTTCTTTCTCCCTTGCGAAGGAGGTAGGAATGTAATCCAGCAAAAGGAGCTGGTAGTAGGCACTAAAGCTGGCATTGAACTACTGGCAATAGAATAGATTTTATCTGTCCCTCTCCTTTCTATAATAGAACCACAAGGGCTGGCTTAAGAAATCATCAGCATACTATACAGCCATTCATATTTTTACGATTTTGGATAATAATTTTTCTGTCGGACCTTTCGGCAAAGGAACTCTGTTCTAGCGATTATAATCCGTCTTCCTACAAACTTGGGTCTTTTGAACGGAGCGTGAAGCCGCATTAATGCAGGCCGTCATAGTGTATGTGATCTTCGTAACACCGTCCATTGCGACATGGACCTACATAATATTTTGGTCTTCATCGTCTGCCTCGGTAGGTACATCACCAGGTGCCCAGCCTGATACACGGCAATACCTACGTATGTGATGATAGTAGTGTAATGATGTCAACTTTTTGCCTTAAAAACAAAAATTTTATACGCATAAACCGCTTGAACCAAATAGTGCTCACAACATAAACGACGAATGTAAATAAACGAATTAAGAACGTGTTGGCGCCGGTTCCGAGTGAAAGGGAAGCAAGTGTTGGCTGCGATCTCGGACGAGCCAACGACGCTGCTTGTTATCAAATGAGCAATATTGATATCAGCACAATAGCTTGTTAATCGCCCACTACGCAGACCACATACTTGGCTATGGACACAACGACCAATCCAAGCTAAGTAGATACCTATTGTTAGAGGACAAAATCGATTTTTGAAGACCTCCCTATTCGTAGCACAAGTGCTGTCTTATCGATTCTAACGTCCGACAGTTGCAGGTGATCGCAGGTGATCAGAGTGGTAGCCGTTTTTAACATCCCATGTGCTTATGTACTCCTGGTACTATTCCCACATAAAAAACCTCAATCGCAGGTGACTTAAGTAAACTAGAAAACTCATTTTATTTACAGTCGACTTGAATCCCCTGGCCAGATTTATGGGGCAAAAATACGCGATCTGTTCAACGAACGATCGTTTTCGTTTTTTGTAGTAGGGCCCCTGAAGTAACTGAGGTCCTCCGTGCACATTGAGGGCACGTGTTACTCTACAATTACCTACCTACAAGAAGGTGCAACATTTCATTTTCTGTATATCCATGCTCGATACTAATAGACCACTGACCTACATTCCTCATCAGCGAAACATTTCTCGTCACATTCGGCCCAAACGCGCTAACGAGACGTAATAAGTGATGTAAATACTGTCAAATGCCGACACGACGCGGTGCGCCCGCGCATACTGAGCGGAGCCTGCGCCGGCCTGAATACGAACCGCGCGGTTATGACTTGGTGAAATCTAGGAATTCTATATCTACACATACATTCGTGTGTATAATAACATGCTGTTAAAATTGCTCTGTAGTAGCTTCGGCAGTAGCGATGATAAGCTGCCGTGCATATGATAGCACATTAAGACGGCATCCTGCGCCTGATCTCTTTCCGATCGTGTCGAACAAACCTGAGGCTCAGTGTCAACCTTCCTTTCATGGTCTATATTGCATATCAAACATTTGGATCCAGCTGAAGCTCCTGCTAGGTATAACCAGGCCAGATGTTTAATCATCATCATCATAAGCCTTTTTTTTTTTTTTTTTTTTTGTGTTGCCGGGGAAAATGCATTTAGGCATTCCCGCTGCTTGGGGGAGCAGCGGGGTATGTGGGACTCACCCCGCCTCGAAGATGGAAGTGAGGCAGGAAATACCCACTAAAAACCCCGGCCCCTTCGTCATGCGCCTTAAAGGTGGTGTCGAGGGTCCTATGTATTATGTCCACCAAGACATCACCGACGCGGCCTGGTTAGGACAGGCCCCAACAGGCTCTCCCTCTAGGGGGGAGTCATGGGAGTGGTCCGAAGGGTGAGCCCACTCCCATCCGACGAAGATCATCATAAGCCTGCAAACGTCAACTGAACATAGCTGTACCGTCAATGACAATTGTCATTTGGAAGGATTTGCCTTCTAGGCGGACGGGTTGGTGATCGCAGTATGTTTTATTTGTATCCAGGCAAACGCTACTGCCCGTTTCATGACATTCCCTTAATAACACCCATGGAATGGGAATGGAATGAGATGGGATGGTCCTATTCTGGAAACCAAACGGACGGCAATGATTTACATATACATACTACCTACATAATAAAATACATAATCACTTGCGTTGGTTCGGTTACCCCACAAAGGACGCACCGTGAAGATGATTAGAAAGTTTCCTGTTGCGGCCACCACATCAGCCCGGAATCCGGAACGCGCGTCAGCTCGCAAACGGAACTCGCGACGCAATCGGGTCGCGCGGGTTGCGTTGCGTTGCGACGCGATTAACGCAACTTGCGCCGGCGCAAGCGGTAACGCGTACACTACAAATATGGCCCTCAAGACACAATTTCATGCGTTTTTGATGTTTGTATGATGAACCTGACATTAGAACTGTTCTAGGCAGATTTTAACCATTTTACTAGCCTCCTGACGATTTTATGAGGACAGCAAATGTTATATTATGTTTATATTAATTTCGTGCTGGGGTGCTGAGTACCTACCAGACGTAGTCATAACTGGGTCTTTTATGTAGATACAGTAATCCGAATCTATTAAGAAAAATTGTTTCAGAATCTAAATTGACCCGATATTTAATGGAAATTACGGATTGTCCGTGCTTTAGACGAGCAGAACCACAGAGGTTGTCTATCATTTAAAAATCGAACTTGGATGAAACCCAACGCTCTGTCGCCCTATTAAAGATCTAGCATCAGCGAAACACTTTGATTCTTATTAAAAAAGGAGGTACCTATCAACCGCCACGATATCTAAGTACTTACGTGGTAACATAACTAATCTGTACCATTACTATAATGACCACGCTTAGCCACTTCGCTGCTACGCTATTGATTCCCAAAGCAGTCTCGATTGTCTCCCGACCCCTGGGGTCCAAGGGAGACACTGGGGGATCGACGAAATGTTCAACAGGTTACCGGAACATATTGTTGAACTGCCCATTCACAAATTCAAATCATACATGAAGTCCTTACTTATAAAAGGGGGCTATTATAGAGTAGAAGATTTCCTCAACGACGACATCTCCTGGACTGCTGCTTCGTAGTAAACTTTGCATTTTAGAGACTCAACTTTTATTTTGCATTGTGTAACTTTAAAATATTAAAAAATGTTGTAGGTAATACCAAATCATGTAACAATTGGCGATTTAAAAAGAGTAACTACCGAGTTTCTTGCCGTTTCTTCTCGGTAGAAATCTACTTTCCGAACACGGCGGTAGCTTCTTTTAAACTGCTTTTATTCACATTCTTACATTACTTTTTATATTTTTACATTATTTTTTACTTGACGATTCATAAGTGCTTATTTTAAGTTTATGTGAATAAAGGTATTTTGACTTTGACTTTGACTTCGACGTCGGCGTGAATAGAGAATCGGGATTCGCAATTCGAAAGCGTATTCATCATCATCAGCCTGCAGCCAGCCAGTGCTGGACAAAAGCTTCCCCCAATTAATTGTCATTGGGGTCATTTGGAAGCACTTGCCTCAGTCAACACGCTTGGCAGGCGGGTTGGTGACCGCAGTAGGTTTTATTTATACCCAGGTAAACGCTGCTGCCGGTTTCCTGATATTCCCTTAGTCGTCTTCTACGACACCGAGTTCGAAATACCGAACTATAGGTACCTACTGGAACCAACAAACTTATTTAAGTGGACCATATGAAAAAATAGTTTGGCAACCTCTGGGCTATACCCTCAACAGTTATCCACGACACCATCTGATTACCCACTGGACAGATGCGGAGCAGAAGGCCGGTGTGCCGCATACCACGCTAGGTACAGTTAGGAGATGCAAATTGACAAATATTACCGGATCTGCCGCTAGAGATCGCTCACACACCGATGTGCTGGTAACTAGTTCTATATTTGTTTGTTTATTTTTTGTAGGACACTCTACGACCTACTAGACTGAAGCCAATAAATAAATAAGGCATCACTTAGTAACGTATGCCTATAGTTGCTAATGTAGATTAGGTATGTACCTACCTATAAATAAATTTATTTCTCATACGAATGATAGGATAAATAGTGACATTTAAATTTGACCTGTGTAAAATAATTAAAAAAACACCCTTGCAATAAAAAGCAATATATTGGAACTGATACAAATATACCTAATATTTGTGTTGCCTATCTGATTGTATTTTTAGGTCATTGTTTGTTTTACGCGGTGTAAAGAAATCATGTAAAAACATATTTTTGACCCAACCCAATATTCCCTGTAAGGGAGCGACCCATCATCTTTTCGCTCCAAGCCAACCTCACCTGCACGTGGTGCATCCTACCGAATAACAAACGAGGCGCTGGCAACCGACTGGTGGCGGTATAACCATCACAATTGAAGGCGTAGCTAAATACCACAGACCGATGACGGGCAGCAGCGTCACCGGAGCAAGAAGCTACGCCCTGCGATCGCCAACCCGCCTGCCCAGCGTGGCGATTATGGGTATATCCTCCAGATGTTTGCCCTAAGTGCCGAACAACTGGAGAGGCCTGTGTCCAGCAGTGGACTGCGATAGGCTGATGATGATGATGAATATTCCCATCGACCAATCTTCAACCAAATTAACTTGACTTTTGATCCCTTGACATTGGCGAAATTAATTTGGTTTGCTCACTGACACAATAGATATAAGCCATAATATGAAAAAAAAACAAATTAATTCAACAAGTGCAGGTACATATGATAACTCTTGGAGGTAAATCCAAAGGTAAATTCCAACCACTTAACCAGATTTAACAGTTTCTACAATTCACAGCACCAACAATAGAAGCGAACAGTAACCTCATAAATACAACACGCACAGACATTTTCCGTAAATAATCAAACAATGTACCTTCCTTACACATAGGTATTTGTAAGCGATCAATTCAAGCCTTACCTACTAATCCAAACATCGCTTACGCAAGCCCACAGGAATTCCAAACATTATAATAGCTATGACTACGAAAGTTACAGGAAAGACGTCATTCAAAAACAGCCTCCAATAAAGCTCGGAGTGAGCGAACCTAATGAGCTACGGCCGGCCCGACCGTCTCAGACCAAGGTCACTTTCTACGCGAGAAAAGCCACGGGATTCCACTACCTACGCTAATCTATTTAATAGATTTAAGTCCGTTGACGCCGAGAAAGCTATTTGTCATGAATAGGGTCACCACTTATGAGCGCGGATAAAGTTTGAAGATTAAGCCATAATGCTAGGTTTACACGCGTGCCACGCAGCCCGGGCAGCCTGGCAAGCAGCTCGGCGAGCAGCCCTGCCCTACACACTGCGCACGCACGTGCACATTCAAACAGTCGAACAGCCCGTTCACATGCTTGTGCTTGTGTTTGTGCCCGTTGAATGTCGTATTAAACGCGAGCGTGTAAATGCGACATAAGGTGTGGAACTGTCTTCCAGCACAAGTGTTACAGACGGTAGGTACCTACATAAGCAGGCTGTCATAGTGTGATCGTTCTGCGTTGCACTAACTAAGCGTGATGGGAAAGTCTTACCTTTTAGACTTCATCGTCTGCCTCATCAGGCAAGATGCAGATGATTTTTGACGTGCTAACATAAAAAAAGTGCTGGATGCGAGAATCGACCTAAGTAGCGAACATTAGGAGAGGCCTATGACCAGCAGTGGACTGACACGGGCTGATGATGATGAACATAAAAAAACGAGTTTCAGGTATCTTTTTTCACCTTTGAGTACTACTTAAATAGAAATAATTAATTAATCACTACTATAGGTCGGACAAAACCAAAGACGCTGACACTGCTGGAGATAGGCCTCTCCATTTGCCACTTTGCTCGATCCTGGACTGCTCGCCTGCTGCTTCCAGAACTTACCAGCTATCTTTGTCTTGCCACTTTGCCAGATCTGGCTTGTGCAGTACATACCTACACTTGCAGTTTCACTATCAAATTAAGGCTCACCTTTCTCCATCGTCAATCTTGGTCATGGACTGATGTGGCACTTAGCTCGTCCCATCATTCTAAAAGCCTTGTCGACGAAAATACTATGCAATCTGTGCATGCCAACCCTATTGTTTAAACTATGAATGCCCGTAGAAAATTGTATGGCTCTTCAGAAGGGCACAAAAGTATGGGAGGTCCCAAAATGAAAGTAAAACGGTTAACGAACTTTAAGACCTTATAATCAATCTGTAGAGAGGTCAATTCTGTACATTAAATATATTTTCAAAATAATTATCAGGGGGTGATTCGTGGTCGATACTGATGCTAAAAATGCAATCAGTAAAATTTTTGTCTGTCTGTCTGTATGTATGTTCGTTATAGAAACAAAAACTACTCGACGGATTTTACCGAAACTTGGTACAATTATTCTTCATACCCCTGGGCAGGTTATAGTATACTTTTCAATCAAAAGGAGCAGAGCAGTGAAGGGTAGTGTTGTGAAAACGGGCGAAATTTTTATCTGTACCTATGTTTGATCGCACATCACGCGAAAAACTGCATGGAATTAAACAAACCAAGTTTCGACAAAATCCGTTCAATAGTTTTTTTTTCTATAACGAACATACAGACAGAGAAAAATTTTACTGATTGTATTTTCGGCATCAGTATCGATCACTAATCACCCCCTGATAGTTATTTTGAAAATTTATTTCACGTACAGAATTGACTTCTCTACAGATTTATTATAAGTTTAGATTAGATAGGTAATCAGCTGATCGATTGATACAGTAAAATGGTCTATAGCTATAAGTCCTATTATTTGTCACTGAATAAACATATTTTATTTCTTTCTTTCTTTCTTTATAGCAAAAGCTTTCAACGTCAAGGTCAACATACATTACAATCGTGATAACCATCTCAGTTACTTAGGTGACGAAGATAGCTTAATAGTAACACGTACCTACTTTCCCGTCATTGTTCTCTATGGTTATCCATGAAAAACATCCCAATGCAACGCCTTCTTGCCCGACAATCGTCACTTTTACTTTTAGCAGCTAATCTGTTTGAACCTGCGCAAGAGCATAATGCTCTTATTACGACGCGCACAATGGAATAACCCGAAATAAGAAAGTGAAATGACTCACCGGCGCTCTGTAGCCTCTCGTGCTCCTTGTTGCGAATGTGTAGTGTTCAAGTAAGTATGTAATAGTATGTAAGTATGTATGTATGTAAGTATAAATATTACCTGTTCAACACATGTTGAACAGGTAATATTTTATTTGTAAGAACTGATTAAACGAAATACGAATTTATAATAGGACCACCCCATCCTATCCCGTGGGTGTCGTAGAAGACGACTAAGGGTATATTAGCAGGAACGGGCAGCAGTGTTTACCGGGGTACAAATAAAAACCTACTGCGGTCACCAAACTGCTGCTAAACGTGGTGACTAAGGCTAATACCACCAGATGACAATTGGGCCGGCCTATAGCTGGCAGCAGAAAATCAGGCAGACCCAAAGCACGCTGGTCGGACGACATCCAGAGAGTGGCCGGAAAACAGTGGATAAGAGAAACCAGCAGCAGAAGTAGATGGCGAGGTTTAGGGGAGGCCTATGTTCAGTATTGGACTCACAAAGGCTGACCATGATGATGATGATGATATCTGGCAGCACTGGATTTGGTATAATTAGTATAATCTCCGAACTCTCTTATCCTCTGTCTGTAGATATATCCTCTGGCCCCGCATTGTCGCTTTTTTATAAATTTATATTTATAGTTCATTCGCGTTAAGAAAATAGTGACTGACAGGTCACTGACAGGCCACTAGCCAATCAAAACGCTAGAATTATAATTTCTAACGTTTTAATTGGCTAGTGGCCTGTCAGTGACCTGTCAGACACTATTTTCTTAACGCGAATGAACTATAAGTACAATTTACTATTACCTACATATAAAACAACACGTTCCATTGCAAACTGTGTAGTCCTTCGAGCAGGATAAAGAATAAAGTACCATGTATATCGTACGAATGAAGTATCCGTGTCCCAAATTTGAAATACCTACACATTAACAATTAAGTTGCTATAATCGGCCACAGATTACCAATCCGCGTGTGACACACTGTTTCTCCAGCGTATAAGAAAACGAGAGAAAGTAAACGTTCGCATTTTCCTTATTCATTTATCTGCTTCACATGCATGTATCCCCTTACGATGTCTCCGGTTCCGGTTGGGGCTTAAAGTCTTACTTTTTCTCTTGTAATCATACCCTGTCACTTCTTTTCTCTGCTATTATGAAAAATCTTGTTTAAAACAAAATGCTCTACGCATTGTATTTCCATCGCAATGTGAAGGCCAATTAAAAAAAAACTAAAAATATCTTAGGAAATTAATTACATAAGTAAATAACAACAATTAACCTTTGTCAATATTGACACATTTTTACAAATCTGCATCGCACACCTAACCGTAAGTTATTCGATGGATGTTTGAATAAAAAACCAATTTTATATAATTAAAGAAAATTTATTGTCAAGCAAAAACATGATAGACATGCAATAATTAATCATTTTAATAGAAGGGTGAGAAAAGACACACTGCTATTATCAAAAGTTAGTTTTCTTAGTTCCTCTAATGTCGGTAATAATAAAGGGAGTAATTGTTTTTTTCATAAAAGCGTCTAAGATACATAGGTATAATTGACGCTAACAAACATAGAAGAGACTAAACATAGATGTGTAAGTGTAAAAATCATAGCAAAAAATACCTACGAACAAGTAAATTTTTATAAATAGTAAAGTTCATAGCAAAAAAGAAACCGTTATAATAATATTATTGATGGTTTCCAAACAGATTGAGTGGTGTTTCTAAAAAGTTATTTTGAGTCAAATGAATGATACTTGAAAGCTACAAACAATTATTATAAGACTTCATGCCTATAATGGCTGATATTATCTATATTCGTTCAGTCCGCCTCATTGAAATACTAAACAATTTACAAAACTAAATGACTGCCAACTATTGACAACGATGAACCAATGGTATTCGGTCGCTATCAACGTCGAGATACCGATCTCGACAAACCCAACTACATTACGATACGAAAACCGATAAGTAGCTACGAGTACCTTGTCGTGTTAATAAGGCATAAATAAAATACTTACAAACATATTCGATGTCGCAGAAAAAACGTGTAGTTGCCAGGGACCTGTGAATGAGGAATAATTTTATTTATCGACTATAAATAATAACTTATTGTATTAAATAGATATGCACGTGTACATATAAAACAATCAATCGCATGCATATTCATTCAATTGTTTTCGTAAGTGGATATCTACTCCGTTAGGGTATAAAGCTTCATAATGTTTAGTTTTTAAGTTATTGTGACAGAGTCGTCGATTGGTTAACATAAATTGTGATATTATACTTGCTACTCCAAATAACAGGTATGAATACCAATCAGTCACATACCTATTAAATAATGTGCCAGATATTACACAGTAATGACCTGGTACTATTTAACTCATTATTTTTAAATAATGTCTCTTAATAGATCTATTACTACTTATATATTTGAATAAATGTATTGTGTTCTCAATCAATATTCAAACTTTGCTACACAGAGTTCGCTACTACGGTTAGAGTAACTATGAGATCAAATTATGGACCCTATCGTGTCGTGTGAAGGTATATATGTGCAGTTTGCGTGTAATGCTATTAATAGATTTATAATTAATATAAATTTGTATTTTCATAATATTACGGTTCGTAAAAACATAATTTTTAACCTGTTTAACTGTTCCGTAAAAATACGTCAAGCCAAGCCATTTTACGATCGTTCGGTTGAAACTCAGCTTTCCCCTTGAGTCTACTATCTTTTATTTCTGGTAACCACGGGACCCATAGGAGGTAGGAAATGTACCTCTTGGTTCTAACGTTTCAAGAGGTCATCGCTCTTATCAAAATCGACGTGCCTATACGTGGGATTCCCAAAACAAAATTCATACTTTTCAAATAGAGAACATGCATCGAAGATTTTTAGTATTATCTTTTGAAATAACTTAAAAATTATATTATTGATTAGACACAGGATCGGTTGAGTGATAATACATAGGTAACGTCTCATTATTGTATCTACCTACTTTCAAAGAGACATCTGTTTTGTGAAGGAGCAACAGACATTTTTGCTTGAAACGATTTCGCTATTCATAGCAATTTTTACGTGATTTTTGGTGCATATTCGGTTTTGACGACTAATTTTCTATCTAGTGTTTCGCATCCCTAGCCTAATGGACCGCATGTAGTGAGAATAGCCGCACATATCATGAGCAACGACGTCCAACCAGCTTCTTGTTCTTTGAACCAGAATCTACAGCGAACGCATAAGTAATCGACTTAACCGTGTAATCATAATCAGCTCGGACCATTCTGCATAATATTAGGCAAATGTTTATCGTTTTGCGTTGCAGTCTCCCACGGCGATGCTCGTTAGAACATACAAGTATCTTCCGATGTTCTCGGCACATGTCGGATGGTAATAGTGACCGTTTATCGTGTACGTCTGTCGCACGGTAGCGTAACAGGCACTTGTCCGATGGCCCGTGTAGGACAAGCGTTGAGAATCGGATGTGACAGATGACATACTATGTACGATCGTTGAGTGGAAATATTGATGAACAGTTAAAGTACGTATGCATGCCTTTATAAGAAGATTGGCGATCTAACCAGTGTGTTAAATGTGTTGATGCTGTATAGCCTTTTATCTATTCTTTAAGTTTTAACGAGGTGTTCTTCACTTCCTTCCTTCTTTTAACTATCCTTTTCCCAAAGGTTGTCTGGAAGAGATCGTTGAACGCGATAAGGCCGTTTGTACGTCAATTTGTCATTGCACCTAGTATTAAATACTGTTTAGTGTGCAAATAAAGAATATCTATCTATTTCGGTAGATTAAGATTGAAGTAATTGATTTAAAGCCAATGTTTGTCATCATCACAGACTGGGAAAGGGAAGGCTCTCACCCCGACAGTCATTGTATATCACTATGAAAAATCAAAAGTTCTTGTAACAAAGATTTACACTTAACACGTTAATTGCCAAGGCATCACCGGTTACCTTTTTTAATTGTGACTGGTTTACGGCAGTCAACGGCTTAAATTAGCAATGAATTTTCCAGACTATTGTTTTTAAGTGTAGTATTAAACTAACTGAAATCTAGTTGAAAATAGTATTCTACCTATTATTAACACCTATTATAGTAGATACGTGTAGCAACCCTACCACAGACAACGCCTTCAAGCTTCCCGGACTTGATTAATAAGGGTTATCCTTACACTACAACTACAACAGTTACGCCATTGACAACGAGTCCCCTTTCTCAGGCCACAGAAAGCGAATCAATCTACTCACCATAAATGCTAAGGCACGGAATCCACCAAAGATGCTTTACAATTTCGTTGAATCGAATATTCAATGGAATAAAGAGAAAAATAAATCTCTCGCTCTAATGATCACATCAGTTGATAATCACCAGCGAAGTGAGATGCGTTGCCAACCTTTGCTTGTAACCTAGCCAGACTTGAGTGGTGCCTGCTCACTGCAATCGTAATTATGTTTTTTATGTTTTTTTTTTCACATACATTGCTCCGATCCCAAAGTAAGTAGCTTAAGCACTTGTGTTATGGGTATCAGAACAACGAAGGTACCACAAATAAATACTTAAATACAAATATAAACACCCAGACACGGAACAAACACAAGTGTTCATCACACGAATATTTGTCCCGGGTGGGAATCGAACCCACGACCCTTGGCTCAGAAGGCAAGGGTCACTACCAATTGAGCCACTGAGCCAGTCGAATTGACACCATATGTATCATGCTCATACAAAGAATGCTATATAAGTGTACGAATGAACGAAAAATATGTTTATTCATATAGACTTATGACAAGGGGCCCTACTACAGAAAACGAAAACGATCGTTCGTTGAACGGATCGCGTATTTTTACCCCATAAATCCCTCTCATTTGTCCCTCCCGTGTTCGAATATACGAACTAAAATTCGTCAACGTCGATTTTCAACAATATAATTGATATATTATAACACGGGAGGGACAAATGAGACGTTATGGGGCAAAAATACGCGATCCGTTCAACGAACGATCGTTTTCGTTTTCTGTAGTAGGGCCCCTGCACTTATGAATCGTCAGGTACAAATTAAATTACTCTACCGCCGCGCTCGGAAAGTGTTAGATCAGACTGAAATCTACAAACATAAACAATACGGATGATGACAAGGTATGAAAATGAAGAAAATAATTAGTCCGTCTCTTAGATAATAAAAAAATATAAGACCCGTATTTTTTGTTTTGTCGAAATAACAAGAAAATACTTAGATATAGCGCATTAAAGTTACGGAGTGGGGGCTAACTACGTCACGTTAGAGTATATTTTGTACTCTAACGTGACGTCATGTGACATTTAAAATCAATGTATCTTCGTAAGTTTTTGAACAAGAGGCAAAATAAAAAATACGTATCCAATATTTTTCATTAATCTATCTGATGGACATTAAATTATTTTTTAGTCATCATCCCAATTGCAGGTACACAGCATATCTTTGAGTCTACATTTCTATCCGCTTTGGTGGAATCCATGCTTTAAGTAGGTACTTCATGGATATTGGTTGTTGGCCCGTGGAAACTGAACCTTCGCCCGGGGCACCCGCCCCCACTTCCCACGCCGATTGTAGCCGGCAGGTGACAATTAAGTGGATGTGTTGAGGCAACGCGGGTAAATTGAAGCGGACCATTTTCCGTGCTTAAGATTAAAATATGCTTTTTTTTTATAACATAGCCAAACCCCTTAAAATAGGTATTGAGACGTCTTATTAAGGCATCTATAAGTATTTGTAGACGTTCATGGTACGCTCTATACTTATATATCTTTACCTACGTGTATCATAATACCTACGATTGGAAAATGACTGAGACAAGACCGCGCAAGACAAGATGGCGACGTACTATGGACGCCCTCTGCCCCATCCAGGGGACATAGGACAATAAGTCATAAGTCAAGTAAGTCAATTTATCTAATTAAAAAATAATACCTACAATTGAAAAATGACTCAAGTGACTAATATTCGCGATAAAATTATTTGACTGAACAAAAGGTTTTTATTGTTTAACGCATTAACTGCCAAGGGGTCAGGGGGTGATCGTCAAACAGTACTTTATCTATTGTATCTAGATTTTATTAGATTCTATTGTTTCACGGTAGTAAAGGGCTTAATGTTAAAATCATTCCATCCATCCAGGAGCAATAAAATCTTTAAGAAAGCACAATAACATTTGATACGTTCATCAGAAGAAAAAATAGACTACGCATTCGATTCGTAACTCTATACTATAAGGTTTATCTTTTTTTTTAAATAAACCGAAGCACAGCTTTTTTTTGTTGACCGTACATTGTACAATCGTGGTTGGCTGGGATACGGTCCTTATGATATTGTAGTGCCCGTGTCAAAACAAACCCAAGACCCAAGATAACCCAAGACATGCCACGCTGGGCCACACTGCATCATCTAGCCCCAAACTAAGCCGAAGCTTGTACTATGGGTACTAGATAACTGATAAACTTACTTAGATACATTTTTTTTTTGTAAATAAATACATATTATACATAGAAAACACCCAGACCAATAAAAACAGACATGTTCATGCACACAAATGTTTGTAGTGTGTGGGGATCGAACCCACGACCCTTGGCTCAAAGGCAGAGCTCACTACCAATTGAGCCACCGAGCCAGTCAAACTACTGAACCCACGTCTCCTCCTAACGACCAATCCGACCCGCATCAATTAACCGACTTGCGTGTGCGTGGTCTGAATGTTAGCGATGGTCAGTGTCAACGACAGACAGAAACTATGGTTATGAGGGAGATGGAAAAGAGTGCACTTGCATTTGCTTGTGATTTAAAATACATACCTCTCTCCCTTTGTATAGTCTCTCTATGGTCTTTTTATAATAGGTATAGATTTTGGTGGGCATTGTGCATGAATACTTCAAGGACCCACATTCCTGAGAGCAACACTTGTGTTTGTTCCGTGTCTGGGTGTTTATATTTGTATTTAAGTATTTAGTTATTTCAGGTCAATTTAGAGAATTAATTGTTATTAATTGTTTCGGGTCTGGGTGTTCTTGGAGACGCCTCCGGTCTTCATCTGATACAAGGAAAATACCTTAAACCCGATATCTGCACATCATGTTTTCTAATTTCGTAACTATTACTTATTCTTAATTCATAATAATATAAAATAAAATTTAGTGTACACTGGGTACATGCACTTTTCCAACATAAATCATAGATGCATTAGAATATCGATAACGCAAATGCCTACTGATACATAACTGAGTCACTTAAGTCCTTCGTTTGTTGTTCTAGGCATATTAAATGAACATTCCACGAAATAGCGAGAAGCGAGGATATGAGGGTGTTAAAGCAAGGTTACTGACAGACGACAAAATTAATCAGTCTTAGCAATATGTAGCAATAATTTACGTAGAGGGATAAGTAATGCCGGGCAGGATAAATACAAAAGTTGGATTGAAAAAAAATACTCTTGTTATTTTATGTTTACTAGAAAAAGTGACAAAATAATCTCGGAGGGTTTTGTTTATTCTTTGATTAAATACAAACTTCTAAAAGCCTGCCACGTATTCATGGCTTGGTGTCGCTGTGTGCAGTCATAAAAAACCTAACTAACCCATTGATTACTTTTTCACCAAAATCCCCCAAGAGGTAGCTGGGTCATTCTTCTTTTTGACCTACAATAAACAGACATTTTCTCGATATTTCAGATTTAACTTCTTAAGAATTATAACATAAATAAATATTTTAAGACATCACATAAATATGGGTTAATACAGACTATTTAGTCTTTCTTTTTATCTCGTTATCATATTTTTTCTTGCAGTGGCATTCCACAAAATACCGTGACAGAGCGGCCCTTTTCATCGAAGACAGCATTTGGATTTACCGCTCAGTCACAGTATTTTATTAAAAACAATCAAATATAATCGTTAATTACTTATCGGGAAACCGATTAGTATTTCGCTATGATTTTAAGTCTATATAAAATATGATATATTTTTGGACAATGGAAAGATTAAATAAGATGTTTACATCTACTAGTCAGAACGAAGGACGGATTATTCTAGGTTAAAAAGAAGAACGATCCAGCTAACCCTATATAGATCTCCTAAATGAAAACATAAGAAGAATGAGTGATGAATCGAATTGAGCCGCCCGTCCGGGGAAGGACCTCCACCCTATAGAATACCGCAGTCAAATGACCTCTGGGTCGTGTTTCTGCCGGTGAGTAGGGTTTCCGGAGCTCGTGGGGGGTTAGGGTTGGGCCGGCATGGCGGTGGCAATTGACAAGTAACTGACTAGTTACTTGTCAGTTGTCACAGCGACTTGGGCTTCTCTTTCGCTTTCCATCAGGCGTAGGGAAGCCATTATGTCGAGCCACTATAAACAAAAAGAATCAGACTCCCGATGGTATTAATTGTGTAGTTTACCAAAGCACTAACTAGATGGCGCTGTGGTCAGTTACATCGCGCAAGCAAAATTCTTCTCAGAAACATGACCCCCGCGAAGTGGTGAGTCAAATTATACTTACCTGATATAGGGAACACCTTGATCAGCAAGGCGGTTCCCCCAAGGCGAGGCTCCGCCATTGCACTGCGGCGGGGTTGACCCTTGTGAATATCCATACCGGGAGTGATGTTAAAGATGTCCTACGCATAATTTTTGTAAGTGGGGACTGCGTACGCGCCGTCCCCCTCATAAACAAAGCATTGAATCAATATAGTAAGCAGATGACTAACCTAAGTATCGATACCTACTCATTTCGATAATACTCAAATCTTTTTTCGATACTACTTAAATAAGTACTCCTAAAGTATCGATACTTACTGATATCGATACTTTTTGGAACTTTTATTTTGTTTTATTATTTTGAGGGGGTAAAATGTGTCCATATTCTGAGGGTACAGATGTAACAGGCAGTACTAAATTGCGTTTATTTATTTTTATGTTTTTTTAAATCACGTTTTGTTCTGAATACATAAGTAGGAACGTTAAATGCGTTAAATTGGTATTTACGAGTAAGTTGTTCGTTTAATTTTTTTTTATGGAATCGATACTAGATGCTAAGTACCGATATAAGTACTAAGTATCGAAAGGAAGAATCGAATCTCTTAATACTAGTATCGAATCAAAAGGTAGCGATATGAGTAAAGTATCGGATTCGATATCGTGTCCCTACATATTACCTATAGAATTTGGTAGTGCCATGATTAAATAAACCGATGAATTTGATGATTATAATTAATAAAATTACTTGTAAACAATCACTTAACACTTTCACAATGGCGGAATGGCGAGATGATTTGCGGGCGGGTGCGGGTGTCTCCTTCTCTCGCTTTCGGCTCGGCTGAAGTCGGACGAATTCGGCTGGCCTAGCGCGAGACAACGCGTCACTCACGCCGCCACACGACGAATACCGGTAACTCGGTAATTGATTAAAGCTGACTGTTTTAGAAGCGGTGGTAGCGGGAGCGATTTGGCATGCAGTCGCTAAATTCGGTCGCTGCGCCTAAGCTTCCGCAGTCTAGTGGATATGATAGTCGGTGCAACACTCACCGACTCCCGGTGCAATTCCCGCAGGCGATCCAAAATTTTTCGATTTATTTATCGACTCCAGGCGATTTAAAATTAATCAATTTAAATTAAAAGAGTTATAACTACGTATCAATCTGCTTATATGTTAAATACTGTGTTAATCTATGAGATATTACGACTATATTACTGTAAAGTTTCAATAAAAGATTCCTTCAATAGTTTTTGCACGAAAGAGTAACATACTTTCGAATTTATAATAATAATAATTCTTTTTTTTCTTGGCCTGTATTTGATTACAGAGTCTGCTATTTGATACAGAATCGTGAAATAATTATAGTTCATTCGCGTTAAGAAAATAGTGACTGACAGGTCACTGATAGGCCACTAGCCTGTCAGTCACTATTTTCTTAACGCGAATGAACTATAGTAACATTTTAAATATTTAGAAAGGGATAAATTAGATGTATAGGAGCTTATGAAATGTACACAAAATGTTTAGTTTTAGGCCTGTAGTAGCGTATGCTTTAGGTGCTTTTTACAATTGTTAAAATTTTAATGTGAAAACAAAATATGAATCTAATAATAATCAATTGATTAATAGGATTCTTTATACAACCACGACATACTTACTTATAAGTAATGTCCGATCGTGAGATTATTTTCTATAACTGATAATGGGCATAAGTTTGTATGTAGGTATTCACATACCATCATCATACAAAAGTATCATGCTCGTATAAGGAACCCAAACCGTACAACTACAGGGATTAATAACGGTGGCCTCACCTGCATCCATCGGCTTACCCTCATTACCTCGCGTACCTGTAACAAATACAGACCAATTATAACACGTTTAACACAAATCGTCTAACTAGCACTAATTACAATATTCAATTACAGACGGACAAGGCTCTTTGGACGGACGTTAACATGGGGGTTACGACTATAAAGAGGGTCAAAAATCAAAACCTACAAGGAACACGTGAAAACGTCAGTTTGGACAGCCAAAGTAACGTTTTGTATGAGTTGACCAAAAGACCTTTTTTTCTTTGGCGCCGTGCAAAGACTTGTGCATAGATCACAGACAAATAGCAAAAGGTAGGGAAACGATTGGAATTCAATGGATAATGTACACGGAATTTGGAAAAATAGGAACAGGAAAGTTAGGTTGTTTATTAGATATTGTTTAAAGAGATAAACATAAGGATGAAAGAGATAAACAATGATCAATATTGTTCATTGATATGATAAGAGGATTGTCTCATCATCATCAGCCCATACTGCTGGCTGGACGGACATAGGCTTCTCCAGTTGTTCGCCACTTTTAGCAAACATCTGGAGGTTTTACCCATAATTCTAACTATCTACCTCTAATAGAAGTACAGAAAGACTAGTCTGGATACCATTCGCCTGGTACAGTGTGCAAAAGTAGAGCGAAATTAAATGTGTTATTTTTATTGACCATAAACTACTTAGATGTGGTCTACATTAAAGCAGAGGTCGGCAAGACAACGAATCGTAGAAAAATCTTTGTGTCTTCGTCATGACTTTTGTAAAAGTAAGAGATGGTTTGACCATAATCATGGCAAAACTGCCCATTTAAAAGCATTTACGACACTAAGATACGATGCTGTCTATGTTTTGTTTTCTATGGTGCACCAGTTTTGTTGTTTTAATACACTTTGAATGGGTTACACTACTCCCGTTATCAAGTAGCACAATCATATTTTTAACATAGCTATAAATAAAAAGTTGTTTATAACTAGGTAATGAGTATGATGTTTATGACGAATTTGTCTTTTTATTTTGGTTCATCATCAGCCTATTGCAGTCCACTGCTGGACATAGGCCTCTCCAGTTGTTCGCCACCTAAGGCAAACTTCTGGAGGATATACCCATAATCTGGGCAAGCGGGTTGGCGATCGCAGGGCGTAGCTTCTTGCTCCGGTGACGCTGCTGCCCGTCATTGGCCTGTGGTATTTAGCTAAGCCTTCTATCGTGATGGTTTTACCGCCACCAGTCGGTTTGCCAGAGCCTCGTTTGTTTTTCGGCAGGATGCACCACGGGCAGGTGAGGATGGCTTAGAGCGAAAAGGTGATAGGTCGCTCCCTTACATCCCCCATTTTATTTTGGTTAAAACACATTAATGAAGATGTAGGGAACGTCATCCCTCAAATGTACCTATTTAATTGTTATAAAGGAGTCATAATCAACGATATTACCAGATACAAAAATATACTTAGAAAGTCTGTAGGTAGGTTTGAATAGATACCTATTAGTGCTCTCTTGGGAGTAGAACTTACGACTTCAATACGAGAAGCCCAAGTTCGAGCAAAGTGGCTAACAATTGAAGAGGCCTATGTCCAGCTGTGGACTGCGAAAGTGGCTGATGATGATGATGTAATGTGGACTCATGACTCGGGTGTCCGTCCGATCATCCTCCAAAACAGAGTTTTACCTAGCTTTCGTTTTTGTAAGAATAAAACTGTTATACCTACACAAAGCTTTTAAACGTTTACTCAGTCAATTGAAAGTAAGTTTTAAAATAAACGCACAATTTTATGAGCTTTTAAGTAGGTAGGTATCATCCAATCTTACTTTAAAAGCTTAGTAACGAATAGAAATGGCATGTAGTTTTTTAACAATTTATAAAGTAAGTAGGTCAGATTATGAGTAACATTAAAAAACTTTAAGCAAAATAACACAATAAGAATTTGCGAAGGTTTCCTTCACAAAATTATTTAATGTGATGATGGTTTGACATGAAACAGTGACAAATCAATCTCAAGGGGTTTTGGTTATTTTTTAACATTCAATACGAGCATACGAATTTCTCAAAGCCTCACACGCATTCTTGACTTCTTGGTGTCACTGTGTCTATAGGCTGATGTGATCCATTATCATCAGATAACATCTACTTTCGTTGGCACAGTCAATAAAAAAAAACCTGACCCATTAATGAACTTTTTCACCAAAATCCCCCTAAGAAGTAGCTTACAGTATAGAATTCATTTAAAACATGAAGGATGAATCCGGCTCATAAAAACACGTGGCAATTATCTCTGAACAGTCAATGTGTCCAGATCTATTTCACATGTAGGTACCCAAAATAAATAAAGTCTCAATCAACTGATGGTACAAATATTTATCAGAATATCGTCCACAAATTCCTGTTTTACACGACTCTTTTTATTACGAACTAATTTTTCTTTTACGAACTAATTTGTAAGATAACCTTCCTGTTACTAGGAAACCTAAGTTACGGAACGTCAAGATCAAACAGTCGCCCTCAAAAGGACTGACCAAGCATTGGTTCCCTCGGAATTCTCACCCAACGAGCAGGTGGGGCGTTGAACCTGATTTGTTTGTCCTCCCAGATGTCCTTGGGAGTGCGGGAGCCGGGACAACGGGATGGCAGGACGGGCCACTAGCACAGTTAGCCAGCGTAACTAGGTCACCATATATATAAGCGAGCAAGTTCAAGGCATCACATTCATTGCAAGTCGGACGCTCAGACAAGCACCACGCACTTTCACCGTGATTGCCCGTGGAAGAGTGTTAGTGAAGTGAGATATCATCGAGATAAAGGTGAGTTTTTGGGATAAGGTGCCAAGTGTGTGGTGATGTGATTAGGTCAAAGGACGGAAGGACTCGTGATGTGTATGTGATTTTGGTGGTAAAACTAAAATGGTGGTGATTATGTTCATTTTTTTTAAATTTTGGTGTGTTTTTGGCCAGTGTGAATTTATATTCGACGAAAATGATTAATAGGAACGCTTCCAATGTTTTTGAAAGAATAAATGTCACAAAAACATGTGTAATGGACAATTTAATTTGTGACTGAAACAGTAATATTCCGCTACATCATTAATATTTAATTGTGAAATTTAATTTCTTATATATTTTAAATATCTACCTAAATGTGCAAAGTGATACAACATAAACTGTGTGCGTTATATTTGATTACATTTCCCGGAATTACTTTTACCACCAAAGTCAAGAAGCATGTGAAATATATTTAAGAATTACCACATTTAATATTTAAGACATACTCGAATTTAAGAGCCGCCATATAGGTACACATACGACTTTTACATTTGTATAATATTGTTTCAACATAAGTACTTATAGCATTAGTGAAAGTGACTGATGTAACAATTACATAAAAGTTACTAGACAATGTTAAAAGTTAACAGTAGTTAACGGGTGTCCATAATACCAAAAGAAACCAAAAGCACGACCTTTAAAAACAATGGTTCCTTTCGTGAACAACGTAACACAAAGCTTGGACAAAGCGTATGCAAACGCATACACAAACATTTGTCAAAACAAAACACGTTAAGCCATTGAACGTCTCAAATTTCACAGCCTTTTGAGGCTACGCGCATTCTCCCCGCTTCAGTCATGTAAATATGAACCTTCACTTTCTAAAATGTGAAAATATGCACGTAACGCGATCCCTGAATTAGCCACGGTGAGGACCGATGTTGTGCAACAATTTTACACGTCTATGTTAATTTGTTTCGCATTACACGCGAGTTCGGAAGTCTTCCTAATTTCCGTTCTCTTAACTATTATGATAGCTAGATTTGCGTAATGGATTAGATTCCAAGTGCACGCAAGGAGCTAGACGCATACAAAATGTGATTACACGCCACACAAGAAGACGAAGACATTATGAAGAACACGTATAACACATTTCTCCGAAAATAAAAGTTCTATGAATTATATCAGAATATTAAGCATCTCTAACAGAAATGGGAAAATACCAAAGACTCGAGAATCCAATGTCAGGTTGATATAAGTAGGTTTAGATGATAAATCTGCAGTGAGAGCATCATTTATCCACCTGTAATAAAACTCATCAACTGCAGCTACAGCTTCGAAGTCGATAAGAAATATGTAAGAAGAAATTACTGAAAAAATTAAGGTTAACACAATCCAAGACTCCGAAGCTGTTAACTGTATAGTAATTGTAAATATTAACGGTGCTCCCAGTTAATTGCTCCAATCCGCAAGTGGAGCGAGACGATCGATTGGTTAGCCACCAACTTGCGAACATTCAAGATCAAGGATGACATTATCTCACGGTTTCAGATCAAGTGCAGCCGACAATAGATGAGATTCATTCAAATTGTACACTGATTTCGGAAAGCGATAACATTAAACTACGCTAGAGCATTCTCAAACTTGCTACTTTGCAATGAGCGTCTTGCTATTTAGATGTTTACATTTCATTCATTTTGATGTCATTAACCTTTGCACTAACCTTTTCCATTCATTCGGATACAACAGCATCGGAAATGTAAAAGGTTTTCTTGTAACATCGCATAAACTTCGCTTATAATTGTTTATCTCAAACAAGACAGTTAAATTTTGGGTTACTTAGATAAGAAGTGCTAACTGTACATATTCGTACTGTAACGTTATCACAATTTATAGAAAAGTAAGAAACTTTGTTGCTCAATTTGTTATCTAAAAGCTAATAATCGGACATTATTTTATCGTCGTCATTTATGTCGGATTTATTGTTTGCATTTCTGAAAATTTCTGGTTAATAGGGTAAAAATCATTGTCTCGAATTAAAACTCGTAAATACTTAACTATGTTTTGAAGCTTATTTACATAGGAACAGGTAATCGAATGTACTACAGAAGCAGCATAAATTAAAGAGTGCCTTCTTGTTCTATTTATCAAGATCATATTTTGAAGTCTATATCAGCACACATACAACATCAAAGTGCTTTCATTCTACTTCAAGGTCAATTACTTTCATAGACATTTTACACCTTCAAAGAGTTCAATCACTCTTAGGGTAATACGACTTCATCGCAGCTATCTGATCGGGGTTAGAAAGCATGCTCCTTACGTATCGGTGATCTCTATCGGCTAGTATCTTGTAACCGACACTCCGGTCCATTGATCCAAGGCTAACTTAATTTGAGTTTTAAGCCACTGGTCATTTGTCTTTCTCACTATTTCAGCGTGTTAACCACATGTTTGCAATAAATTGTTTGAATTCAGGTAGATCATTGGTTAAACATTCATAATTTAAAAACAGATGGAGTTAATTTACCGGTACAATCAATGGTTATTGCAAATTGACACAACTTTGAAAATTAATTTGAAAAGGTGGCGTATGAATACGCCAAACTTTGTTACAATCAATTTGAAAACTTGTCTGATTAGAGCGACCAATCAGTACGTAACATGTTTTTAAAAAAAAATATTTCCTCTGCTTGGAAATCATTAAATAACTAACAAATGATATTCATCATCAAAAGCTTGCTTTGCTAACCGCCAACTTATGCCAAAATATCCCTAATAATTTTATAGATAGTTATCTACGTATGTTTGTCAATAAACCAGCATTAATTTAATCAGCAGTACCTACCTCAAGGTACAACTCATTACGGTGTGATGGCGTCGAGACAGGTTCGGTAATTAAAAGTCTGGAAACGTGCGCGCGTCGAAAGTGGCGAGGAAAGCTGCGATCGGAATGGTCAACGGTCTTGCGTGCGACGCCGGCGCAGTTTCTACTTAGGGCTGCCATCTTCACACGAACTTGCACAACTTATCTTCCATCAAGAGAAATTTGAAGAAGGAAGTAAAACGGAAACGCGGCCATCTTAAACAATTCTGACGGCGGACGTTTATTGAAGCTATGGCGATAGGAATGACCTGGCGGCGAAGTGAAGCCCGAAGCTCAAGACCGCATGGGATGGTGACGTACTGTGGAGTGTGGATGCCCTCTGTCCCATCCAGAGAACATAGGACAATAAGTCGAAACAGCCAATTAGTTAATCCATGAATCTCTTAGCCCGGTATGTTATTCCTCAAAACGTATAAACATTCCGATATTCAAGTTGCACCGGGGTCAACGCTCTGCATCCTAGGTAGATTACGGACGGTATACGGATTCAGTCGAAGCAAGCCAATCATGAATGAAACAAATGGATTACATATCACTCAAGTTGGTTTATGGCTCACGGTGTCTGTTCGCAAATGTCATCCTTGTATTGATATTCCGTGAATAGTCCCCATAATAGCCGCAGATAACGGCCTCAAAGCATAAAATAGGACCGTAAGTAGTGATCTAATAACGCATCCTTACGTAGAGAATTTTTGTCTAGTAAATCACTACGTCGCGTAAAGGAAGATTATGGGCAGAAAATAGATGTTGTCATATCTTTAAGATAGTTTGATTGAAATATGTTACTATCATGGCAGTAAACGAGTACCAGACACAAAAGCAATCATGTCCCAACTTGACGCGAAGCTTAAATGCGTTAACGAACCCTCGAGTGACGTATAAAGTGACGTCACGGTCTGATACAGCTGTGACCGTCAATACAGACTTTGACCCGACTCGTCCATCACCTATGACGTGACGTCATGGCCCGATAGACATCAGTGTCTATCAATAAAGACTTTGCCCTGACTGGGCCATCACCAATGGAGTTTAATGATATCAGAAACGCGATCTGATTACATATCCTCGGGATTTAATGGATCGGCATCAAAAATTATTGCATGTAGATATTTATATTACTTACTATTAAAATAGATGACAACCCTATAATACACGCCCATCGCCTATTTCATTTCATAGGTTTTTAGTAACTAAAGAAATAATTCGAATAATACGAACGAACTATACTTATCATTATTTGTTGAAAATGTATAATTAGTAACACGTATGTACAAATTGAAACATTGATGCAATGCCACCTATGCATGTCATTTTAAGTAATGTTTAGATTTTAAACGCATAAAATCATAAACAGATCATTTTAAATCTATAGCTCTCGTTGAGAACTATTTTGTTATGAATGTAGCGTGATATTACTTAATCTTTTAAAAGGTCAACTATTAAGTATGACAAGACCATGGAATTTAATTGAATACAAGCGTGAGAAAAATGGCACACGCATATTCAGAGTTATTTTATAATATCTCCATTGTTATCTTAATATTTAGATTGGTATAACAAATTCCACGAATATCTTAATGTAGCTAATAATTAAAGGTATTCCATATGATTGATTGCTTCACAAAGAGTATTTGTAAAAGGGTACCTATATGGATAATCTTTTAAAAACATGTATTAAGGCATTCTTGGATTTCGCATCGATAATTTTCCTTTAATTTCTCCATGGCAGTCAGTATACCCACCCATAACCCTCTACTCAATTGTTCAACCGTTTACGAAAGGTTGACTCACGATAAAAGTTAACCTGTCTACGTAGCGATTAATGTCATCAACTGGGCGTCCGGCATGTCCAAAATACAAGTGAAAGTAGCCGAGAGCGAGAGGCGTCACTCGCTAGTTGGGTAACCGAAACATTTTAAAAAGAAAATTATAAGCGCCGCGCGTCGACTTCCCGTCGCCATCTTTGTTTTTACCGACGAGGAATGTAGGCGTAATAATGAGCTATCGAAATAAGGTGTTGATTGCATCTATTAATGCACTCACGCTGGGATCGATTTGACTAATAAATGAACTGTTAAATGAACGTAGAACGAAACATTAAAAAAGTATCAATTGATGGCGACAATCGTACGACTATAATAATAAGGAGCGCCTCGGAACAATAAGATATTTGTCGTATGAATATCTATCAGAAATTGTGAATCTTGTCGTTTGGGTGTTTGCTTTAGTCACCTCACCACGCTTGGCAGACGGTTTGGGGAACACAGTGGTTTTGCAGACCGCGTGTGTCGTAGGAAACGACTAAGAAAATAATCAAGAAACGGACAGTAGCGTTTACCTGGGTAATAAATATTTTAAAAACGGCTCCTTAAATTCAGGGGACAATATAGGGGATATTAAACGACAAAACATTGACTTACAGGATCACATGAAAGTTTGCATGTTACAAAAGATTACCCGTGCCACATTCAGTAAGTATAGCTAACTTACAAATTGGCGCACTTGATGATAGGTAAGCGTTCCACGACGATTGCCAATATATAATTACCTAAATAACGACTAAATACATTGGCACACGAAAGGTTGTTGGTTTCCGTTACAAAGTTATTTACCTTTACCCAAAACAGAAGTTTTACTTTTTTCATGTAAAAGTATCTGTCATTGCGGTTGCATTATTAAGCTAGCAAATGCATTTTAAAACAAGCAAATTTGCACAAATCTCTCAGAGAGACTTCGTCGAGTCAGTATAGGTCTTTTGAATTAACGTGCACGATATTCAGTAGTATCGAAGTATAGTTTTTTCGAATTAACGTGCATCGAACTCTTGTAGCATCGTATACTTAAAACTTAGGCACTAGGTATAAGTATAGATAGGTATTTATTTATATTTTTATGGAAGTCCATTATTTTTAAAACCCGATATCCACGCGTGCGAAGCCGCTGGCACAGCTAGTATCCAATAAATGTTTCTAGCTCGGTATTCAAGCATCTTTAATACCGCTATTTTTGCATCCGAGGCGAGGACCCGATCTACGTATATGCTATCATCGAATATTACCACCTTTCCGCCACAATAACCCGTATCGCGTGTGGTGAGCTAGTGCTGTTATCACACCACAGTCATTGTTCTAATGTAACTGGGTGTCATAAACGAGATTTCTCGTTTCACTTCATCCGCCAACGGAAATAGTAGGTCGTCACTTAGTCGCTTCACTATGAAATTGCCATCATGTAGATTAGGATCATAATCTCTCGATACCAAAGCGTTTCGCACAACAAAAACTTATACAACACTTTTTAGATAAATAAACGAAAGTATGCTACAATATCGTCTTTATAACTATTACCTAAAATTAATTTGTCCGTTATTTATTTATCTCCTTAATATGATTCTGAAGTGTTAATATACTTTTTAAAAAAGTATTTTAAATGGGCTAATTAACACGCTCTTGGGTACTAATTGCGATAACAGATGACGTTAGCATCTCTGTTGCATAATAACTATGAAATGCATATTTAAGAATGCACACGAAAAAAAATATTACGCTTAATTTATAAACTTTCTGTTTGGTGATGATATTTAGATTCTATTTCTTATTCTATATTGGCATATCACCAACGAGTGTATGGGGTGGTAAATACCTACCTGCTTGTACCTATTCATATCCAGACCAGCCATCACAGTGGGTAACTATTTTAACAGGTTTAATAGGTAGGTAGATACGTGTAAGTTTAAAAGGTAGAAAATGATAATAAAGGTAACATCGTTGATTAAGAAATTTTTCTTCTCCTAGCATCAATGATACCTCAAACAAAACCATTCCAAAACCTGGAGACCTGGATACCACTGTCGCTCGTCCTGCAAAGGTCGTCTACCGTGCACGTAGTGGGGCACAGTTGGCATTAAGAAATAGCCTATTGTTATTTTTTTGTCATTGGTACTTGGTAGAAACCTGTGTCCAGCTATGACGTTTGCAGGCTGATGATGATTAAAGGATGGCCGAGTCTTGGGTTGGCAAGAGCTTCCAAATTTAAATCGCTTGCTTTGTTATTTTGATTCCTTTTCACTTGCAGCACACTTGCAGTGCCTATCAATAGCACTGAGTGGATGCATCTCAACGTGTAGGTACCGTACGTTGCACGTTCGGTCCACTTCGGCGCGTAACGGTCGCGCGCACACGCATCCGACGCCGATAGTGGAACATGGGTTATTGATCATAGTTTTTAGTAGAATACACGTTTTCCTTTTTTAAATTAGAACCGGGGAATAATAGTAAGTGATCACTATAGCCTACAATAGCTGACATTATCAAGGAGACGCGATTAAGATGCCAACTTTAAGGTTAGGATCACAGAAATGGTTACCTGTTCGCGAACACGCTTGACGGCATGCAAGCTTAGAAGAAGATTTCATGAAATTATCTTGACGGCAATTAAAAAATCAACAACTAAATTAACAAAATAACAACCAACTTAGTAAATGTACTTTGTAAACAGTAGGTACGATAGCTACTTATAAAGTAGCGATCAATCTTTTGTATTTTTTTGTTCCAATAGAACCCCGTTATTAAAAAAGTGTAGCTGTGAAGTTTGTCGCAAAAAAGTCACAAAAATTGACTGTTATAAGATCCAAGCGATTTTATTTAACGGCCAAACGAGAAACGTTGGCTGGTTTACGGTATCGTAAGAACATTACCTACGTTATTTCAAAATTTAAGGATATATTTTGAAAAATCATGATGGAATATTAAACACAAATAAGTATTTATTATCTTCATTTATTGAGGCACCGAGTTCACCGTTATTAATCATCGTAAAACCGATTCTAATATGGGTTCAATGATAAGATGTATTCCCCTATTAATGAGGGTTTCCAACGTAATTTACCCTTGATATTTGTGGTATCCAATCAACATTCATTGCTTTATTAACACCTATTGAATGGACGGTCGGAAGTAATACGTACACATTTATAGCCCTTTGTATCTTCGCTCGCTTACATTAAAGATGCCGGCATACTTACTAGCATAGCTCTACCTTACTATGTATGTGTTAATGTTCCTATTTGTAATGCAGAACAAGTTTTACAGTTAATCATGGCCCAAATAAAATGCACGTTAGATTTTCTAATAGTGTTGTGATACTAGGTATACCTATCTACTTATTGTAGGTAGTTTGTTTAGAAGTAAGTTGATAGTTTAATACAACTTTAATTAGGCAAAAGTTCAGTAAATTCAATTAAAGAAAAGAATCCTTAACGAACCACAGATAACAGCAATTCCGAATGTAGATTATTTACATTGTTCCATTATTAGTATGAATCATTAACTCGAGATATCGTTTTCTAAAGATAAATCGTCTGTACGAAGAATATCATGACTGCATAAGTATCAATCCACGTTCATATCCGTGTACAAAACACGCACAGAGTCGGTTTAGAAAGCCGACTGCTCGCTGGACCGGTCACCGAGTGGGCTAAAAACAACCCAAAAAACACGGAACACGCCGACGGACGAGAAAACGAAACTATTTATTTTTCTCAAACTTCACGACTTGGGAACCATAGCGAATCGCTGGGTATAGCCAGTCAGCCTGTTATTGAAGTTTTGTACGCTAAGGCTGATGCTATAAGTAGAAAAACAATACTCGCGTTAGAAGTTTGATGTAACTTCAGAATATAACGCGCTTACCGATGGTGTGCTTTCCAAATCAGTATCTACCGAATATTTTCGGTACCATTCAAGATAATTACATTACACGTACAAATGTGAGATCAGGATGTAGTCTGATTGAATGACGAATTACGAAATCTAAGCTAATCACGCAACCAAAACAATGAGCAAATTCTTTAATGATATAATACGAGTAGGTATACCCACCTACTACCAAACCGTGTGTGGTTATGATTCCAAATTATTTACGTTAGCATTTTACAATAAAGATTCCAAAATTGCTCATTAAGCCCGGCGAGTAGTAAGCATGGTGGCACGATTCTCATAGTCATCACAATCGTAACTATGACAAAATTACCCGGCGATTCGCTTTCGGTCCCATCCTCGAGCGCATCAAGAAAACGGCCGGCAGAGAAGAAAATTGTCGCGCGGGTGAAATCTGCGATTCTCATTTTTCCACGGTGAATTTCCGATGAAAGTAGGGACAAGTTGATCACAACGTAATAGCAGGTCCGAGTGGTGGAGTCCTCGCTCCGAAATTAGAAAAACGTTAACCTTCCTTGGCGGCGTGCACGCGACGCGACTTGCTTTCACCGACATGTTCGCTGCGCCCGCGTTCTGCGTTACTAGACAATATAATTATACTTCGCTACTACAAAAAATGCCTTTACTATTGATCTAACGTATAAATAAATCGTAATCTTCAAACTAGCCGATCGTCTATTACATAGCCCAATAAAAATTATATCAAAATCCGCTATATTATAGTTATCTAAGTTTATAAAATATTCTGTCACGTTACGCAGCTATTTTAACACGATCTTAAATTTGTTATTATTATTTCATAAGTCTGTTATTTTACTGAAATATTAGGTATCTCAGAGTCGGGATGGTGAAATTCATATTAACTTTTGTGAAAATGTATCATTCACATTGACGTAAGTATATAAAACAATCGCACTTTCACGCAAGGTTGAATTATGCCCTCAAGTGTAATAATGACGGGTAAATTTGTAAAAGGCAACAAATACCTTAAAGTAGGCCACCAATGGCGAGATCCGTGTAAAACGAAAGTGAGGTTAGTTTCTCGCTGCACCGCGAAGTTCAATCGCATGCGCCCGCGCACCAAGGTCACTGGGTCAGCGGGTCGTTGCCCTGCACCCCGTAAACAAGCAAACGTCCCTTTCGAAATTAAAAAAAATTGATAGCCAATTGGCTATCACAAGCTTTGGTAAACCAGTAGGTATAGTTAATCATGCGATGAAATCGTAGATGTCATTAGAGATAATTGTCGCAAGACCAAATATAGCAAATATACAGGTAGCAAAGACTAACCCATATAACTATCAGTTGAACGCTTTTAAAAAATTAACGTTATGAAACTTTACAAGCATAACGTAAATTGACTGCACAGCATTATCTAGTAGCATACATAACGCTACCAATCCCGCTTTCTCCTAACAAAGTATGTCTCTACACTCAAATGCGGCGTTAGATGAATGTAGCATTGTAATTTCGGAAGTGTCCGTTATGCACAAACGGCAGCAAGTAAACACTGCACAACAAAGCATACATAAAACATAAACTACGACGGTTCTCGACGCTTGTGGCGACGACAAATTTCTCCGGAAAGAATCTCGAACGCGCTATCACCCGCGACCGGTACGAATGATACTCGATAAACACGACTGCTACCGAGGTTCTAACTAGAAAACACACCCCAGCGGACATGCTTATTCTACTCAAAAACATTTTCTTACACCAACATGAGCTTTACAAAAATGTGACGTAACAACCATTGTTACGCCTCAAGCCCCAACACGTGCTTTGTCCAGTTCAATCGGCCAAAGAAAGTCGCTCGTTCGTGACTAACGGTGTTTGCGTCAATTTATATAACTAGCGCCTTATTAAACAGGTGCGAGAGGTGACATCCGAACTACAGTTAGAAAGACCGGGTCACCTGTATTCGAGAGTTGTCGGACAAACCGCTAACATACTTGCACACCGGATAGGCACGGGCTAGTCAAGTGCACGTATGTGTTAATAGCAGAAATTAGATGTTCGAGAAGTGTTTAGCCGTAATAGCTGCGGCAATTATGCACTAGCAATACCAACACGTCCTCTAATTAGTAGGGACCTCGTAAAAATGCATCGCAGGCGACACAAGGGGCCACTTTCACGACGGCTCTAAACGATCAATTGCGCGAATCACTCATCAGAACACTTTCTAATCGACGGCCGGCGCGAGAGCACAATTAAATTAAAAGAAAGTTCGTTTATTTTAAGTAAATACAGTCTTGAGATGCACACAACTTGTTAGGTTATGTAATGTAATGCCTTTGTTAATGGAAATACTTCTTTACTTACGGCTTGTGTTGTTGCAGGATGCAACAGAAGGTGGCAGGTTGGGCGTTGCTGGCCCTCATCAGCTCATCGTCGATTCTGCATACGCTCGCATATCCGCAGCATGTTCCTCTAATATCACAGGTATTTATGATTTTTAATACTTACCTCATATTTACTTGCGACCCGATATACCTACTTATATATTATCCCAAGTAAATAGGTAAATGTATAAAATGCTTTGCATTGTTCTAAAACGTAGGTAATATAAAATTATCATCCCAAAGATTTTTTCTGGGAAGTAATTTCTTCGTACCTTTGTTTATAATAAGGGTCTGAGAAAGTAATAAATAAGAAAGAGATTTTTCCAATCTCCCACTTGGCTTTCGAATATGTATCTATGTATAATTTATACAAACCTTTTTGTTTATTTTCAGGCAACGAGCAATGTCAGGACACAAAACACGCAATACTATAGCAACGCGTTCCCGGTCCCACAGGAGCAAGTCGCGCAAGAACGTAAATTCGCGGAAAAATCCAATGCTTTGAAGAAGGTCGCTTTGGATGACCTCGACGACATTCAGACCAACTCGATATCCGATGGAGGCTTCTCGTGGTCCAACATGCTCGGTTAGTAACATTAAGACTTTAATTGATAGATGGATAAAAGAACCATGTTGGGCGCCAATTTTAATTTAAACCATTTCAATGGGACTAAATCATGATCCTAAAAAGACTCGCTACTGCTTATCATTAAAATTAAGTGGAATTTGTTTTAGACGTTCATTTTTCAAATAAACAAAGACAAATACTTAGCTTACTAAGTTAAGCAATATTGAGGTCAACGATGGTAAGCACCCGCCCATCAAAAATCGGTGCACTATCGCCTTGAAAACCGGAAGACTATATCTCTCGAGGAACACGGAATCCGCCAGACTTGCACAGTTTGGCCATCCGCACTTTGAAAGTAGTTTTTCTGAAACGCCCCTATATTTCACGTTTACCTACAGGGTAGGCGCCAATCTGCATTTTTGATGTAGCCTCGTGGCAGGCATAAAAAAGTACATTAGAGCGATGATATTCATTTGCTCTTTTGTCTATTCCAGGCATGATTATGCAAATGATCTTCAACCCTGGCACTACCACTGGCCCCAACAAGAGCGACAACCTCGACACCGACTCTGTCGCGCCCTCGCCGTGGGCTAACATGTTAGCCATGGGGCTCAAGATCCTCACCGCCATCCTTGGAGGAGGAGGCTCCAGCGACGGCATCGACAAAGTCGACAACGGCTCGTCACCCATGCAGGTACCATGACCCTCCAGTCTTACTTCTCCGCATGTTTCAGAACATGACAAAACATTAAAAAAACACCGCACTTGGAGTGGAACTATGTATTTCGATTTGAGAGATCTAATTTTGTACAAATAGAGAATACATTAATAATTTAATTTAATATACATCCATACTGATCTACTAACATCCATATAATATTGTAGATACTTATTAGAGATTTCAGTCACTTCGTTAGTGTAAAGCACCTTGCAAGTTACCCTCACCTGTAGGCATTGTTGTATCCATCCAAATGGTAGTTAATAGAAACCTTAATTCACTACAAAATAATAATGAATTCTTGCGACTGGATTACCTCGTCAGAATTAGTCATTAACCGAGCGACTGAGGTACTCCTGTCGTTTTGAATGTAAATAGTAAAGTTTGGTTACGGATACGGTGTCGCTTCTCGCTTGCTTCAGGGTATATTGGCTGCGGTACTGTCGACGATGCTCGGTGCAAAAGACCCCGACCAGGTCGCCTCCATGGCAAAGCAGGCTGGAGAGGTATGCCACCCACCCTTCCTATTCCTTTAATGAACTGATACGTAAACGCATTTAACTGTTTAACATTAGTATTTTTGTACTTTGATACATTTATTTATTAGATGCGCCCTTTGCTTCTAAAACGTTTGCCATCTATTTCAATCCCATTATTTTTCTTATGATTCTTTTCCTTTTCTAAGGTTTGACGGTTGAATTTCAGACTGTTTGATCTGTAGCAGAAGCCGGAAACGATATTTCTGTCAATATCTTCAACGCTTTTACCCAGCTCTTCAGTTTATAATTGTGGTATCTTCTTGCAGTTCATCAACATCGTCATGAATCTGTTGGACGCCCTGAAGACCTCATTCTCTCACCGGTCTCTGGCCGCCCGCTCCATGGGACGCAAGGACTCCGTCAGTGACGCCGCCATTGCTGGCATCGCGATGTTCAAGACCTATGTCAGATCCTTCGGGACCAACGACGACAAATGCCTGCAGAAGTACCTGTGCGACGCCAACACTGAATGCTCAGCCGATATCGGACCCAAGAGCATCTTCTGCCAGTTTGGAACGTGAGTACAAGTTTCATTTAGTCAAACCACTACGCAGCCAAGACACCAATCTCAAATTATAGTATACCCGATGATAATTAGGAGTTCACTTGGTCATCAAATTCTTTTATTTCTTTTTAGACTTTAATTTTGAATCCATTTTTTTTTCTATTCACATTATCACGTATCATCATATGGTCTAATCAGATTCCGTACACAGTTTCGTTACATTCTTGTTTACAGAGTTTTTTACATTCAGAGTGTAAAAAATAACGTCCGTTTGTATTACAGAGTTACTTATAAAATTTATATATCATTTACTAGGAAGTTAAATTATTTTTTAGGTTTGATCCACACTTTAAGGTTTAGAAGTCAATTTGTGCAAGTTTAGAGGTCTCCAGATGTTTGGCCAAATTAGCGAAGAACTGGAGAGGCTGCGATAGGGTGATGATGATTAAGTTTAAGAAACTTATAAGTCAAACGGGAGTGTCCCATACTTCTTCGTATCACGAATCTCCAACGTATCCTTATCTATTCCAGTTACGCAGCAAGCCTGGTCCTTGAGAGGCAGTCGGGAGGCACCTTCGAGCAGTTCACGGAGGCCGGGCGCCGCGGCCGCGCCGGCGTCGACTGTCGTCAAATGTACCTCCAATGCAACGAGGTCTAACCGCACCACCAGTGATAACGATTCAAAATCCGAACTAATTGGAGACACAACTCAAATTCCAATTGATTCCAGTGATTAGACGTAACGTAGTGAGCTGTAGATTAGTCAAAATTGACATTATCAGCGTACTGAATTTCGTTTTAAAACCAAATGAAATTAAGTACACAGGGGTATAATCTACATTGGTGCCTTATCGGAATGTGCTCAAAACATATCCCATCGGTTAAGAGCGCGAAGTTTATAGTGTTCTATTAATTTATTTAAATTATTTATTTATTTAACTTATTTTAGAAGTTAATGAGTAGACGAACAAATACGAAGTTTGGGTGTAGGTGCCCAATCGTTTGTTGATCCCGTCCAGTAGATCCTTGCAGTTAAATTTCATTTAATTGGCACATCAGTGTTTATAATATAAATATTTTTAAACAATCAACGATTCCGCCAGTTTCTCGATAATTAACGACTGATGTAAAATAATTCTGTGTGATATGAATGGTATGAATACCTATTATTTGTATCACTTTATAGTTAGTAATGTATATTTTGTGTGATCGTGTGATTGAGGACGTCCTTGTATGCTTGTGATTGATGTGTAATAAAAAAATATAAAATTATTTCAGTCTTTTTTTTTCACATGCCCGTAATACTCGTAGTCGAGATGTAGTTTTTATATTACATTCTCTGCTATTTGTTCTTGAAGCGTGACAGAAATAAAAGGTAAGGTTAAGCATTAATTTGATGAAATCACAGTCACAATGGTGAAAATACCGCTATAGCAATGTCACATGCATCTGACTGAACTAGAGCGTAAAAGGCGCTACTTAGTCGCTGGTGAGCGCGGGCGCATCTCGAGCCAGTCAAACCTTGACATTCGAGTGACAAGACGTGTGACATTGCATCCAGCATGACATTGGAAAGCATGCTCGCCAAAATGGGAACAGGGTACAAGCAAATGGCTGACAGGTCAGTGCAGTTTTGTGTCTTTATACATAAAAAAAACGAACAAACGGTGCTAAACAAACCGATTCATTTTGATAGTGTGCAGAAATGTTGTCAAATAGGTACCCGTTGCATCGCAACGCAACTGAATTAATGAACTTAAAAAAAAATCTTACCTGAAACAGAACAGCCAAAAAATTATGAACGATGCTTAAATAGAGCACTAAATTAAATATTGATATGGATCTATCTTAATGAACATTAAATAAAAAAAGAAAATATACCGTCATTTTCAGTAAAGATCTCCTATACCCAATCAATTTATACCTACATTTTTTCATTGGATATGATTTTAGTCAGTAACCAACCTGGTACCCAACATTCATGACTTATTAATTACCTACTATTTTGGTCACATGCATTATATCTATGGATATGTGGCCCTAAGCGAGTGGGTCTTTTATGTGTAGTCGTCTTGCCAGCACACAGTTAACTTTTTTTTGAAGTACAATACGGTCTACACAATCCGTTATGTGCCATCCAGCGTGTTAATTTTCTATGTAACTACCATGGATGTCCCATGACAGGCCGCCAAAACCGCCCTGGGGTTTATGATCACTGAGCGGAAGACTGTCGGAATCTGACGTTTATCAGATGACACTTAACGCGTTGCGTAAATCATGCGCGGTCTGCTAGGTACTGAATCCCGTGGACAATACGACTGAGCAGAGTGCGCAGGCCCTGTCAAGAATAATACACACAAAAGGCGCTAGTGCTATTTTTAAAGAGGCACAGCTTGTGGCTTCCTCTCGTCTGATGGAAAACGAAAGAGAAGCCCAAATCAATGAGGCAAAGGACAAGTGACCAAAATACGATGCGATGCGAATATGCGTATAGCAATATTGCGCAAAATAATATTGCTATACGAAATGCTTCGATGAGATTTTTTGAAGACTTCTTCCGCAAACCCTTGCGATGCGACAAATCCTCGCAGTTTTGTGTACAAGCTCTATACACCGACTGTTCCGCGTACCTAACCCTCGTTAGGTACGTGGAATACGAATATTGCTATACTAAATGCTGTCATGCGATTTTGTGCGAAAAGACGTCTTCCGCAAGTTCTTGCGATGCGACAAATCATCGCAGTTTAGTACACAAGCTCCATACACTTATCCTGAAAGCGTTACTGTGATGCTGATAACTGTTAACCCTCGTTAGGTACGCGGACTACGGGCCGCCCGTGCAGGAGCAACCGTTTTTCTACTCGTACGAACCACAGCAGGCCCAAGCACACCAAGAAGCCTCCTCGAAACAGTAGGTACCATAGAAGTAATGACGCCACACTTTAACGGAATAATGCAATATTTGACAGCACCTATTAAGAAAACGAAAAGCTTTTTGACATCACTATACGTTTTATGAGATTCGTATTTCTACGTCTGTAAGAAAAAAATACGAATCTCAGCTAAGCTTAAACCTAAACACGAATTTTAAAAAATATATAATTAATAATTTTTTATTACCTGTTTAATAATTTTTTTGGAAATACATAGATTATTTATCTATAAAATATTTTTTAGTAAATAATAATAATAAAAATGCTATTTCCGAAAGACACATTTACGTGATAAAACAGGACTTTAGCAATGAGACCCAAACTAGGAAACCCTGTATCAATTATATTATTAAACAATAATTCAATAATAAATTATCAAAAAATCTAAATATAGGTACCTATGTATGTCCAATATTTAATTAGTTTGTGTGATTACCAAATTATTATTTACGCGAGAGATAATTATTTTTAAACTATGTACAACGTAATTATTCCAGCACTTACGGCGGAGGTCACAAGAGCAACGCGGCGATGTCAGCACTGACTCTACTGGCGTTCCTGTTCTTCCTGCACATCCTCCAGCAATGCATCAAGGATCACATGGACGTCATGAACACGCCGCAGATCACCATCATGACGGCGGGCCGGGAGGGCGAGGCCGCGCTCAAGAAGGGAGACGCGAAGATTGACAAGACCGGATTAACGGACACGGATATCGAAAATAACGATGACGATAACAAGTATTTGATGAAAATAAACACCGCGCAACCGCCGAGGTACAGCAATCAGAACTATAAGAACGCAGTTCAAAGTTACACTGACAGGAGGGACGGTTCGAATTTGTAGGGTTAATTTCAGGGTTGCCAGAGCTCCCGATTTTGGTCAATATCTCCCGATGTCCTGGATTCCGTACTAAACTCCCGATTTTTAGGGTTCCGTAGCCAAAATGGCAAAAACGGGACCCTTATAGATTCGTCATGTCTGTCTGTCTGTCCGTCCGTATGTCACAGCCAGTTTATTCCGAAACTATAATAGCAACATTATTGAAATTTGGTACGTAGATGTATTCTGTGAACCGCATTAAGATTTTAAAATAAAATCAGAAAAAAGGCCAAAATGTTTGGGGTTCCCCTTACATAGAACTGAAACTGAAAAAAAATGTTTTCATCAAACCTATACGTGTGGGGTATCTATAGATAGGTATTTGAAAATGATGTTGAGGTTACTAACATCATTTTTTTCTAAACTGAATAGTTTGCGCGAGAGACTCTTCCAAAGTGGTGGTTGACACTTTATTATGTAACAAAACGTGTGATGCTAAATAAATAACTATTCTATTCTATTCTAAAATGAGTGTCCCCCCCCCCCGTCCCCCCCGTAACATCTAAAATATGGGTATGATAAAAATATATCATGTGTATCACTATGCAAACTACTAACGAAATTTGGTTTGAATCAAATCTAGCCAGTAGTTTTTTTTTAAACGTCATAAATCAAATTACCTAATTTTTTCATTTAATTAACTCCAATATAATAAAACGTAAAGAAAAACATTTATTTAGCTGTATAGTGGTACGGAACCCTACGTGCGAGAGTCCGACTCGCCCTTGGCCGGTTTTTTTATCTCCCGTATTGTATAAATATAACCAATTTTTAAAAATATAACCAAACTTTTTTTTGCTCTCCAAGCAACTAAATGGGAAAAAATTTAGTCGGTAATCATCATTCCTAAGCAATAAGAATATCTCCCGATTTTTCCACAAGTATTGTCATACATCTCCCGGATTTTTGATTATACACCCGAAAGTTAAAATTTTGATCTGGCAACAATGGTTAATTTGCAAGTTGTCACCGATGGTGGGTATGTCGCTGAAAATACACTAGCTTTAAATAAATTTTTATCTTTTAGTAAACTTGGTAGCCATGCTTATAATAAATAGGTGTCTAGAAAAACATTTTGATTTATCGAATTTCGAATAGGCATAACTTGTTTGTAAAACTTTGTATTATAATGCCAGTTAAAAATTGTAGCAGGCGTTATTTATTATGATAAATTAATGTATGAAACATGGAGAAATTATATAGTTTTGTAAAAGGAGCAAAATAAAATATAAGAGTAACTTCGAAAAGTTTAATATTAAGCGACACTATAATTAAAATACACATACATTTCACAAATGCGAAATTCCATATTACCTAAACGATAACTTTACCTACAATTTGTGAACAGATCGTCAAAATCTTGATATTATTTCATACTTAACAATATGCTTTTGTTGTATAAAAATGTCTGATTGATGAATAATTAAATACATTTTTCAAAAATCCTTTTTTAACACAATAACTTTTGTTCAGTTTATTCAACTGTTATTATGCCGAAATAACGCCCCAACAAATTATTTTATCAATTTTTAACTACAAACCGAAACACATCCTAGTAGATAGATAATATTATATTATTATAATATCAATTCTTTGTAATTTCATTCATTTTTTAATTGGGATCAAGAAAAATATCTATTACTTTGTCGGATGATAGTAAGTAATCTCATTCATTCGCTTTCTAGAAGGCGGCAATTTATCTTAAACAAATAATTATAGAGGCTATCCTGCTTACATAATATTATGTCCTACGAAATTTATCTGTAGTAAACTGAAAACGTCAAATTAATATTTATTTATGGTTGCCATTACAAGTTTATGAAAAAATAATTTATATAATAAGACTATACCAATACTATATACCTATTACACCTACGTGTATTACGGGTATAGAATTAAATTATCAAGCAAAACTGAATAGGGGAGTTGTGTAAAACGAAGTAACATTTCATCTGCTTATTTTAGTAATGAATATCTTAAACTTTATAATCAATACATAAGACTTAGTTTTGACAATCACATTCACCTACTCTAGTCATTCTCCACAAGCAGTGCCGGTTTTAGCTTTTGAGGACCCAGAGGGACGCCAACCTTTAAACAATACAATATAACGTTACCGGCCGTATGGTGCGTTTACGTCTGACAAATATACATCGCGAGTTGACACTTCAGTATGGTGACTAAAGTATCCATAATGTTGGAGTGGCAATGCATATCATATCAAAAAGTTGATCCGTTGCGGTACTTGCACCTCGCCGCGTGGCCTACCTTTTACGCGGCCTAAGGCCTCACGCCTATTAGTTCTGAGGCCTCACTTTTACAAGTCCTCAGTCCTTACCGTGCCTAAAACCGATACTGCATGTGGAGATTGGGTAAAATTAACCGATTGTGTGCCAGTCGGCGTGCGACCCTCCAAAGAGTTCTGTCCTAACACGGGCACTGTGTCTAATCCTGTCGATCCTGAGGCTAGGTGCGCCGCACACGCTCTATGTACTTAGTCTGCGTGAGGGCGCTGGACCCCATAGTAGGGTCCGTCATCCGATTCCAGTCGGTCTGTCCGACCACAAAACCGATAGCGCGCATCTTCTCTTGCTGTCTTCGCTCTTCTATATCCGCCCACCGTACCTGTTTTAACGACAACATGATGAAACCCTCGACCACTTCAAGTCACATACCAATAAACAAACTCACCTTTAAAACTTTTACGATAATCTTATACGGTACAATAATCGCGCCGAAGTCGGATCCGAAAATAAATCTTTCGGTCCTCGACGGTTAAACTTACAATTGAATGAAATCCATGATAAAGACGAATGAAAAAGTTCAATCCAATTTGGACTTGTACTTTTTTTAAGAGGCGTAACTCCAATGGCATAAGTTTCAATTTCTTAATGTTGCAATTTTAAATCAGACGCGACAACGCCGATAATGGTAGGGTTAAAAGTAATAAGAGTTAAAACTCGTCAATTTAAATCGGTCTCAAATCTGTAATCCATCTCGGATTCTCAACGTCAACGCATTGCAATGATCGATCGTCACGCAAAAATTATGTTAAAGATGTTTTCAATCAATTGAGATGTATTAAAAATGTTAAAATTTTCAATTTATTCAACAAAAATACCCCAAGAAGTCGGGGTGCCAACGTAAAACATGAGTAACAAAACGTATAAAAGGTGGTTTCAACATACAAAACGGACATAGTGAGCAGTGAAGAGCGACGGCGCGCAACAAACGTGGCCGCTGCTACACTTCCACACCCACATCGGCAAAGGTCAATGACATGTGTAACATATACTTACAGTTTTCTTCCCCGGCTTCGCCTTGTTCGGAGTCCAGTCGTCTAGCTGTAGGTAGTCCTCCATGGAGAATTGCGACGGCCGTAGCGGCTTGCTGGTGCCGTCGAGTTTGGCTGCAACAATGCAATGGCGCACTCAGTCTAAGGTCGTCGACGCGTGCAGACGTATATACAAAGTCTCTAATAAATAACGTTTTTTTTTTTTTTAAGAGTAACGTTTGAACATATTCGCCTATATTTCTGAGAGCTACGCTTGCTAAAGCGTAAAAATTGATTGGATTGGTTTCCAACTCCATTTCAAATAGAATAAAGTTCAATTTTAAAAACGTTAACGTTAAGGGCATAACGACGGATTCGTTTTTGTATCTTAATAACAAAAATGTTATGAGGATACACCACTCAATTGAGTCGTATACCGACGTCTTCAGACCGCTTCATGTAACTAAACTTAAATCTAAATACACTAACAAATATATAAATCAAAGTCTCTCGATAACCTACCTAGCTGCGCCGCGTCGTCCATTCGCTCCCACTTCGATGTAAAAACGCTTTCGACCTGTGTTGGCAGCACCTTACAAGTTTAGTTACAAGGCTGGAATAGAAATTATTAGCCCTACCCTGACATAGATAACATAGCAAATGTTCAGTATTCAATCAAACATAATCTGCAGTACAAAATATTGAACAATAGTATTATTCAATCGGACAGAAATAGTGTCGTAAGAGACTCGAGTCCTGCAGTCTTACATGAGACTTGTGTCTTGAGTCTTTTCAGACTTCGAGTCATGACAACAAGAACTCTCACTCACTCTTTTCAAAAGAACTCGAGACCAAGTCCTTAGTTGAAGTCAAACAAGGTAACAAGTAATCCCTGCCGAAGCATGATTATAGTATGATATCTTCTCGGAAGCCTTTCCCAGAATTTTGGTGCTTTAACACCACTCGTCGCCGGCACTGGAGGTAAATGCTGCAGATCGAAATTTCAGTGGACTTACTTCACTAAAACTCGATATAGATTTTTATGAAGGAAAAAATGTATTCTCGTTCATTCTCTCCTTTCACCAATAAAAATCAATCTTTTTCATTCCTACATTCCAAGACTCTTGAGGACTGAAAAAACTCAAATGACACAAGGACTTATGACTTGTGGCTCAAGTCGCGAGTCTTGGGAAATGACTTTAGTCTCGAATCAAGACTTTCAGAGCTCAAGTCTTTCACTACACCGGTCAGAACAATCAATGCTTGTCATGGCAGCTTCGGTCGTCTCCGTGCATCGCCTCACCTCTGGCTCCTGAGCATCCTCCATTATCACCACATCTTCAGCATCCTCCATATGCACGTCCGGGATAGCAGCGCTCTGCAGCAAAGTGGTCGGGTCCAGTTGTATGTGGTGAGAGGGTGTCGCGAAGAAACAGGAGCATATCACTTCAATGTCCTCCAGTTTACGATTGTGGATGTTCCGCTTATAGCAAATCTGTGGATCTAGTTCCATTGTACACACATATACCTGTAAATTAGAATAATTTTACACTTTAATATCCTATCTATAGGAATTTTTATGTAACTAGTTATCTAAGTAGATTATTGCAGCAATCCAAAATGGGTCTTGGCCTCCTATAAATATGAAAGCTATTCATTATACATTTTCTAAACATACAAATAAAGTACAGTGGTAATCACAGTCCGGAACTGTTTACACAATTTGAGACTTAATATACATTAACATGTGATGTGTATTATGGATAATCTAAGTATGGACTATGACTTGGGTCTTATTTGTCAATTGCTATTTCAGAGACCAATAAAGGTGAATGATTACACTGTTAAACTTTATACACCTGAATAAAATATCAGTAGTAATTAATGTTACCATTCCTTAGCAAGATGAGATCACAGAACCAGAAGAGACTAATAAAATAATACAGGATCTTATAGATTGCTGTCTTAACTATTGTACATACTTGGAAACCGTTTTGTCTGGCGAAATTCCAAACGTCCGCATACGTCCTCAGGTGTTCGTTGACGGCGTCGTATATCAAGAACGTGAAGTAACCGTCCGTTAAACTCCTCTTGAAAGCCCTCTTTAGCGAATTGAGATATGTCTCTTCTTGTTTCTCGTCATATTCATACTTTAGTGTGGGCTTTTTTACCTAAAATAAGGATAGATTAAAAATGTATAAAGGCAGAAACTTTCGGTTCTATCATAGGGCTAATTAATATCAGATGAATGTCACATATAAAACGTATATACGCATATGCATTTCTTCCATTTAAAGATTCTTTGGAATAAGCTTCTAATAGCAGTGTTGACTGATACAATCCCCAAGAACAGAATCAACTTTCTCAATCACTTAAATTTATAATTCCTCATGTTTGTTTTGTATAGGCTGAAGTGATAAGTTAACATCAAGCGATTTTGAGTTTGACTGTCATAAATACACATGCCTCACTAAGAGCAAGCTCCACCAATGAAGGACCTGTATCTACCTAAGCCGTGCGTAGGTACGTTTTATAGAAGCAGACTGCATGAAACTGTGCAAAGCTGACAAAAATTTGTATGAAACAGAAATATCATTGGTAAATTTTTGTTTCGTCCTGCAAAGTCCTGCTTCTGTATAAATGCACCCATAACGTTGCGTAGTTACATGTGACCCTTGTTCCCAAAGTACAAAATATTAATATACATACAGTCTTTCCAGTAGTAGGATCCTTCTCTTCAATTTCACCCTCCTGCATGAAGTAGTCGTCAATGGACATGATTCTCGCGGTACCGCCGTATTCGGCCTCTCGGTCCCTTATTAACTTTGCTAAATATGATTTGCCACTACCAGGTGGACCTGTCAATAAATACAATTTGTTACTCTTCTAATCTTGTAAATGTTACCTCAGAACTATTTTTATAAACCTTTGAATAGCATATATAAGCATCATCACTTAACTAGACCTATTGACCTTCTACTTTTTGAACTTACAAAGTTTGTACAAACAAAAAAAAATTCATTATTACCTCTAAGAATCACCACAATTTTATCAGGTCTCATTTCACGGCCCGGCGACTCCAAAATATCGTCAATCATCACAACATGTTTGGGCTTATCATTATCACCAGCCGATTCTTTAGACTTTTTCGAGCCAGAATCCGTTTCTCTACTGTGTTCTCTCTTACGTGAATCCCTTTCCCTGCTTCTACTTCTATGTCTAGTCTCGTCTCTTCTGCTTTCTCTGCCGTAATTATCCCTGCTATACCTATCTCTGTGAAAATCTCTATCCCTTTCTCTCTCTCTTTCCCTGTCTCTATCCCTATCTTTGTCATCGCGTCTAGTGTACTTGTCACGGTCGTCACGTCTCCTATCGTCATAGCGGTCGTCAGGCCTTCTTCTCTCCTCAAAGTCTTCTCTAGGCGGCCTGCGATAATCATCCCTATTATCGTCTCTCGGAACTCTTCGTTCAAAATCTCTGCTATAAGGATCTCTATTATATCTGTCAGAATTATCTACTCTATCCACTGGATACTCATTTTCTCTATCCCTTTTTGGTTTCCTAGAAAATAATTCATCAACTTCTTTCTCAAAGTCCTTTTTGATTGTATCGCCATCTTTTGATTTGTGATGGTATTCAAACATGTGTACGGGTTCAATGAAGTCGCGAGCTGAAAACCGATAACACTGGATTAACCATACATATCATGGAGTTAAAAAAAAATTAAAGGTGCCACAAATGGAATGTAACAGAAAACTTCTTCCTTTCTTTCTTTATCAACCTATGCTATCCCACTGCTGGACAAAGGACTCCCCAAGCTTTTCCACAGTTCTCTGTCTAAGGCCAGAGTCTGCTAATCGTCTGATCGCTATCGACCAGACCTTTACGCCATCATTTCCTGGGCCTTCCCCATCGGCGATAGCCTTACCCATTGTGTGACAAACCTGACCCATCTCTTCTCCTTCATCCTGATTTCAAACATAGATTCCCCAATCTAAAACTATCTATGAAAGAATACAGAAACTTCATTTTGTCGTGCTTTGACTAAGGTTCTAAATTAATACACACCTAAAAGTATAGAAACAAATCGAAATTAAACATCATATTTCTAGCCGAATCAAAATTTCGACACCCATTTTATATACGGTTTATACTACAACAGGCATAGATTGTTTCAAATATAATGTTAAGCTAATGAAAATTTTATAAGTAAAACCATTCTATTTTATTCCAATTGTATGATTTTTAAATGCATCCGTTATTAGCGTCCAACGACGCCATGTCGTTGGCAAGTGTCCAAAAGACAATGGATCTTCAAATGGTTCTTTTACATATTTATATGTCCTTGTCCATATATGTATTTATTATGAAAATAGGGTAGAGTCAGAGTTACAAGCACAACAAAATGTTTTCGCAGTCAAACATGTCAGAGTGTATTCAGATTTTGTATGAAGTAATCATATAAACCAGAAGGATGCTCAACCCAAAATGCTCTACATATCTCTTGTGATCCCTTATTAAGAATACTGACTACACAACCAATTCTGATACAATAAAGTTATTATATTCAATTACCTTTTAATCTGAGAGGTTTGTGTTCATATTCGACAATAAAAGATGGCGTGAACAACGGCTCATCCATCCATTTCGGTCTCGGTGGCGGTGGGGGCGCATTCGAAGGCACATTCTGAGCCATTCCAATGTTAGGAGGTCGCCTTTGAAAATGATTCATTGGTGGAGCTTGCACTGGCAAATCCAATAGAGGTCTAGGTGCCGATGTGTTTTGTCTTTGTCCCTGATCATTCCTCTGAGGCATGTCCTGCCCACCATATTGAGAATTTCTATCATAAGAATCACCCTGACCTTCTTCGTACATGTTCCTCTGGTTAGGAGGATATCTGTTCTGATTTTGATTATGTTGCATAGGATGATTTTGATGCATGGGGTGATTTTGAATCAATGGATTATTTGGTTGCATGGAACGGTTTTGATCCATTGAATTATTTTGTGCCATAGGGCGGTTCTGATTCATTGAATTATTATGTTGCATTGGATAATTTTGATTCATTGAATTATTTTGTTGCATAGGATGATTCTGATTCATTGAATTATTTTGTTGCATAGGATGGTTTTGATGTTGGTGCATTAAATTATTAGGTTGCATGGGAACATTTTGTTGCATTGGATAGTTCTGATCTTGTCTGTTATTGAAAGGCATATTGTTTTGCCTATTACCATACTGCTGATTATAATTATCATTCCTATTCCACTGATTGTTAGGCATATTTTGATTATTGTAGTTGTTTTGAGCATTATTCTGATTTTTGTTTTTATTAGAAGTGTCTTGACTCCCTTGCAAGGAAGAAAGTATATTCATAATCTTTTCATCACCCAGAATATTATTTATTCCCTTGGAAATGGTTGTGTAATCCGGCCCTTTTGGTGGCTGTTTCTTGGCAGGATGTTCTTCAGTAATATCAATGACATCCTGCTGGTTAATTGGGGGTGGAGGTTTATCTGTGTCTGGAACTAAATCTAGACCTGGTATATTTTTAAACGCTCCACTTGTAGGCAGAAAGCTGGAATTATCCGGCGGATAATCATCTGCTGGGTAATTATCCGCATCCTCATAGGATTCATACCTATCCTGCGGGTCGATATTGCCTCTGTTCGCTCTATTGTACTGCTGATTGTGCGTCGGAGGAGGTTCACTAAATTGCTGATATGAGGCATTTGGATTTGAGTAACTCTGATCTTGCTTCTTGTTGAAGCTTTGCGATTGATTGTGATAATCTTGCCTATTATTGTAGCCCTGTGATTGGCTCTGGTCGTAGGGACTGGCCGTTTTAATCGGCGGAGGAGGTACGGCGGGAGGTTTATTACCTGCCGGGGGCGTCGGGGCGCTCGACAGGAGGCGAGCCCGCTTCTGGTTCATCTGCTGGCGGCGCTCGAGCAGCTGCGCGCGGCACGCCTCGAACTTCGCCTCGTACTCCTTGTAGGCCTCCTTGTCCGGGTGGTTCACGTTCTCCTTGCGCCACTTGTCGATCTCCTCCTCCCACTTCTGAAACTGAATATCAAAAAGCTTCTCCTCCTCGGCGAGCTTCCTCAACGCTTCCGTATTGACCGCCGGCTGCGATTCCTTCGGCTCCTCGTGCGACCGCTGACTCTGTGCGTTACCTTGCGTGATGTTGACGGTGGTGAGGTTGGATCGGGGCGTGCGGGCGGAGTTGGGAGGGGGCACGGGGGCGGACTGGGCGGCGGGCGGGGCGGAGGCGTAGAGCGGCTGGTTGTTCTCGTGCGGCGGCGGCGGCGGCTGGTCGGGCGGCGGCGGCGCGGGCGGCGGCGCGCTGTTGGGCGGCCGCGGCGGCGCAGAGTTCGCCTGCATTGCTTGCATTTGCTGAGCATACTGGAAAAATAATTATAACTGAACCATACAAGCTATGGTTTAGGTACTTTAGCTATCATTGGCGTGTAATCATCATCATCATCAGCCTATTGCAGTCCACTTCTGGTTATAGGTCTCTCCAGTTGGTTGAAACTTAGGGTAAACATCTGGAGGATATACCCATAATCGCCACGCTCGGCAGGCGGGTTGGTGATCGCAGGGCGTAGCTTCTCGCTCCAGTGACGCTACTGCCCGTGATCTGTCTGTGATATTTAGCTATGCCTTCAATTGTGAAGGTTATACCTCCACCAGTCGGTGTGTAATCAACCATTACGAATTTTTATAAATTATTTTATTTACTCAGATAACACAGAAGCAATAATACTATATAAAATATAGTATAATAGAAACAGTTTAGCTGGTAAGGTAAGATCACACAGAATGGAGCAATAAAATACAGAATATACTTGATGCTAAAGAAAAACCTTTCTAAAGATTTAGCACATCAAAGGACAAACCAAAATAGTCTTCAAGTACACAGATGTGACAAAAAAGTGCTACAACCACTGATATGAAGTAAATGTACATAACTTTACTTGAAATATACTGATCACATGAAATAGGGCTGAGCAGTCATATTGCGGAAATAGGCCTCTTCATTTACTAGAAGTAACGAAACCGTAATCCTAAATGTTTCATTACTTGCATTCATCTACACTAATATCATAAAAAGATTTTTATTTTCGTGTGTATGTTTGTAATTAATAAACTCAAAACTACTGAGCCAATTTTAAAAATTCTTTCACCATTGGAAAGCTACATTCCAGTTCAACATAGGCTATATTTATCACTAGAAAGGATTAGACATCATTACTAAAACACAAATAATGCAGCCTGAAATACCTGAAGTGAAACGAGGATGGATTCAATTAAAAAATTTGCATTACCAAGGTGGTTGGAGTGTAGCCTTAGGGGCACTATGAGATTAAAGACTTAGAAAATTTTGGACCAAAAATTTAATTTTAAGTTAGCTCGTTTTTTTAGGTCTATATGGATAAAATGTTTTGTGTCCTGTAAATGAATAAGTTATTGGGTCAGGGTAAGACTATACTCAGACCTAATAACTTTACGAGTTTATCAGTCTAGAACCCCAGTAGTTGTGTGAAATATTAAGACTTCTCTCCTCGTTTTTAAAATGCTTTTATTTATTAACAGTTATCTTAATCAGACACATATGTATAAATTGTGACCTGGTACCTAAAGGTTACAGAAGCGTGTATGTTCAGAAGTGAACAGAAAACTAACCATGAAGCTTCCAGAATCCAAATGCTAAATAAACACTAAGTGGGATTTATACAAAACCATGTGGTCATAAAGCAGGCATTACGTTAGAGGCCGATACTATAAACCAACACTCAGTATACTGCATCTTGAGCCAACATTCGTATGATGAACACTTGTGTTTGTTCCATGTCTGGCTGTTTATAATTTGTATTTAAGTATTTATTTGTGGTGTATTTAGTTGTTCTGATACCCATAACACAAGTGCTTAAGCTACTTACTTTGGGAATGTATGCGATGTCTGTTATACATAGAAGGTTCATAAGTGACACGACTAAAATTCTAAAAGATCTAAAAAAATTATATCGGAATAAATCGGCTTACCTTTTCTCCGTACTGGTTTTGCCACTGAGCATATTGCTGCTGCCATTGGGCCCATTGTTGCCAATTCTGCTGCATAACAGCCCATTGCTCAGGCGTGTAAGAACCACCAACGTTCATCATATCGGGGGTCATAGCGACGGCAGGCGGCCATTGACCCTGAGTCGGCATCTGCCACGACATATTGTTTATTATAATCGCTTCTCATCAAAATACTTCCAAAGAACTATCCAGGCAGTTACTCCGATACTCAATAACACAGTTCAACAAAATAAGCCCATGACATTTTTTCACAAATTGTCGGCCATTTTGAATTCATAGGTTTGCGCTGCGTCGCATCGCATTTACACAGTGATGTGCATATGTCGATGAGCATCATTAATCGATAATTTAAGTGACCTCAATACTGCACTTTTGATTTACCAACTCAAATTACATGATCGATAAATATAAATAATTAAATAGTAGAAAGTACTTAAAATCTCCGTTCTTATAATATCTAGCTAATAACTAAAATACTTCTCGTAAGGAGATGGTTCGATTACCCACCGGATGATAATTCGGACTGTGCTTTACTTACCTACATTTTCTTCAAAATGAATATATTTGTTGTATAAAATCTATGAAATAATTTAGGCGTACCAATATTATTTTTATTTACAGCGCGATTTTTTTGTTAATCGAAACAATCATACCTAATTAAGTTCGAAAAACTATATAGACATTTTTTTACTATAACTATTAATACCACAATACAATACATTTTTTAAAGCCGGCATTGTTTGGTAATCTTAGGGCTTTTATAATGAACTAGACCACAGGTTCTCAAGCTTGGTATAGGTATTCATTTTATAAACAAAACTCTGTTAAAATATAAATTTCATAGGCTATATACGATCAAGCAGGCAAAATTTGGCACTAAGGGAAACCTTTGGGCATGTTTGAGTTCCCTTCGCATCTTTGCATTCAACATGATGTTTCTACAATAAATAAATAAAAATGTTTTAACTTGAACTTATTTGTTTGTGTGTGTGTGATGCGTGTGTGTGAGTTTCGTCTGTGTGCATGCATGTGTTTGTGTTTATGTGACGATCACATAAACACAAACACTTAGTTTAGAGTTATATCGCTATGTGAGTTTCTTGGAGACCAATCTTCTCATAAGCAGATTTCAAGTCGTCATGATTTATTCCTAACTAGCTTTTGCCCGCGACTTCGTCCGCGTGTTTAAATTTATACATACAAAAGTTTTTTCACGCTAACTCCCGTTCCCGTGGGAATTTCTCAAAATACAGCCATAACTAAACTTTATATTTACTAAGGTACCTGCATGCCAAATTTCAAGCGTCTAACTTAAGCGGTTTAGATTTTTCATACAAAAGGATTTTCCCGCTAATTCCCGTTCCCGTGGGAATTTCGGGAATTCCTTTCTTAGTGCACCCCTACGGTACCTAAGCTACGTCCCTTCCAAATTTCAAGTGCCTACGTTTAGCCGTTTGGGCTGTGCGTTGATATGTCAGTCAGTCAGTCAGTCAGTCAGTCAGTCAGTTTCTCCTTTTATATATATAGATAATTTTTGCTCAAATTGTTAAAAAAAATTACAATAGTTATTGAATAACTGCTTTAGATTAATATCGGTAAACAAGTAGATTACACCAACATGTATAAATTTAATAACCCGTTTTAAGGTAAAAATATAGCAACAAAATAGAATAATCATGTTTCCCATTCAACTACCCACCAAAACATTCCGGCTTCGAAGTTATTAGGTATTAATTTACCTTCTCAGGAAGTCTATTTTGCATTGACCCACCAGATTCATATTTTCTCTAATCTCTTATTATTATAATTTTAAAGTTTGCGAAATTCATGACGTTAATTCCCCCCAATAAAATAATTAATTCATCAGTACGTTCCTTTACACGTATAGATGGTAAGTTAAATTGTGCTTCGTCCTGCTCATTGTACGAGTAATAATTCATATCTTAAGGAAGCTTAATTCTTTAGTATGTCAATAGTAAATACAAACGTTACGTAAGAAAAAACCTTTGTAATTATCATTTTAAAAATAAAAAAATATTCAAAAAACCTACACTGATAATGAACTTTACGCGAAGTCTTCCTGAATCCAGCGTCAGGACTTGAACTTTATTTAACAAGTCAACCAACAAGATAAACACTGATATATTTTCTTCTGTACCACTAAGGTGGCAAGAAGCCTACGGCCCGCCTGATGTGAAGCGGTTACCGCAGCCTTTAGCAACACCAGGGGTGTTGCAGGCGTCTATAGGCTGCGGTCTACAGGCAACACGCGTTATCGAGAATCCGCTTAAGCCGAGTGCGTATCACCATACTAAATTTATATATACTAAATATGTACAATCGTTTCGCTGTCGGCCGGCGTCGCGATGCGTCGTCCAAGCCGAGCCGATGCGAATGGCATTAGTAAGTAACACCCTTTCATAGATATAAAAGCGTCGATAAAAGTGTGGGTCTCCTTAACCACCGACTGCCGATGAAGCACTTAACCCATGACCTCTGGAAACCCTACTCACCTGCAGAAACATGGCCCGAACGTCATTTAGCCGCGGTATACTCAAGGGTGGAGGTGAGGAGGAGGCTTCCCAGGGCTACTCCTAACAATCATCGTCATCTACTCGACAAATCGATCTACCCTTTCAAATTGAAATAGGTAAATGTAATCTAGTTGGATTGATAGAGGAAGAGAAGAGGCGGTTAATCCATCAACTCGATCCATGCATACGACGGCGACCCGAAAGTATGGAATGATTACGTTTCATAGAAATTATATCCACTTTTAATGGAACCTCTGTGCACTAAATCGTACTTGCCGTGTCTGATTATGGCAAACGGAAATATTTACCGGTTGCTTATCATCGAGGCTCACGACTTACCACATCGGTAGATTTAATGTCTACACCGATCTGGACGTAGAAAAAAAATTATATCACTTTACAGAGTTTTACTAAAGATTTTTACTTTATTATTTACGTGCTAAAGATTTTTATGTAAATAATAACGTAAAATATCTACGAATTAAAAATATTAAGATAACTGATTGATGTGTTGGAAAAGGGTTAATGTTATCTCCAAAACTAGAATGTCATGTCACAATGTCGACCTATCGATCAACTTAGTCAAACGGAACATCACTAGTCGACGCCATTTTTGCGTTGAGTGTGGTTCTTGCGTGTGTGTCATTTTTTCGTAAATAATTTTGTTTTTCGTTTCATTTTGATAATATTACGACATTAAATTATTATTCAAACTGATAAATATCAATTGACAATTGTGAGAAACAGAAAAGTGGTGCTGTTTATTGATTATCGGCAGTAATATTGCATGCGCGGGAAATGTGGCTGTGTCTGATATCACACTCCTCATACAAACATTAGTGATTAATTAGAATTTGTCCGTACCAAAATGATTTCTCATCGCATGCGTGAGAACAGGAGAGTGCGGGCTCTGAAATTGCCTAAAAATATCGAACGTTTGTACAAGGAAGGGAAATGCCGCGACTGTGCAGTGGTTGTGACGCGAATGGACTTTGCAAAAATATTAGGCAAGTTCACCAAAGTGAAGATTCAATATGAAACCAGTTCAGGGAAAACAAAAAAAAGCTCCGAAGTGACTTCACCAAATTCAAATGCTAGGTTAAAAAGCAACGAAAATGGCATGGTTCTCATACACAGGAATGCTTATAACCAACACCCTGTGAAAGAAGTGCAGAATACTAACAAAAAGTCAAAGGCAAATCAAGCGACGCCTCGACAAGTGAGTAACGTACTAAAAGAGAATAATAGATTAAAAAAGACTCCTCTAGTGAAAGACAAAAATTCTAATATAAGCATTTCCTCTTGTAACATAAACAAGAAGCAAACCAATTCAGAATTGAAGCAATATGGTATAATATTTATCAAGCCTACTACTAAGAATAAGAATGATGCCAAAAGCAAGACCTCTTTAGCTTCATTGTTGCCTTTAGTTGACAAAAGCATACTTCCGACGGAAGAGTGGAGTATAGACTATTTGCCACGTAGCGAGGAACCTATGGATGACAAAGTGTATGATAGAATAGCAGCTGAGCTGGAAGACCTCATGTCAAATGAACCAATCAAATCGAAAAACAAACCCAACATAATAGACAATAAAGTTGATGATTTCCCATCGATAATGGACATTTTAAATGATAATACTAGTGATAGCAAACCAAATGACAGTACTTCCGTAGAATTTAAAACAAGTCTAGAATCTAGTGATGTAGAGGCTATGCTCCTAGGGAAGCCTGGTGCAACAAATAAAGAATTAACTCCGATGGAAGTTGATAACACCGTTATGACCAACCTAATTGAAGATGTAGCAGAGTTGAATGCTGTGACGGTGCCGATTCCAGAGCCTATTCCAGAAATTACGCAGCCCGTCATTGAGTGCTTTGATAACCCTCATAGTCCATCCATACTAGATGAAGCTCTCCAAAAAGGTATTGAAGAACATTTGCCATGCAATCCATCCCAGGAAGTCGAAGATGTAAAAATAGAGGCCTCTCTGACTGATCCCATTACCACACAAGTCAGCGAAATCAAGGAAAAGTTGTTAAGTCCTGGTAAAAACGAAATAATACCAAAACTAGATGTAAAACCAGAGCAAAAATTGTCTTTGCCTTCAAACATCACACATTTGCTTTTTAAGAAAAATGTTAATGGAAAATGTTCCAAAATGGTTACTTGTCCCAAAAATTTAAAGTATAGTATTGAATTAAATGAAAAATCAGTTGAATTCTTAGGAGCACCTAAAGTTATATCAAGTTTAGAGGATCTCCAAGTGTTGTTACAGATTGTAAATGAGACTGAATTGCAGAACTTGTATGTCTATCATTAATATGTGTAAATTACATGAAATTGCAAATCCGTTGAAGCATTTGTTGATGTCTGAAAGACTTGCCCCTTACCAATAAATGTTGAATTGTATCTTCTAGCATGCAAGTATAGCTTGTTACTTGTAATCCAATATATAGGGCCAATATTTCAGCTATATGCTTTCCATTGCAATCAAATCTAGTGTTGATAAACTGACATTTAAGAGCATGGAAAGCGAATGGCCGAAACTTTATGATTAATGTACAGGGGGTTATCATTTTGAGCAATCAAAATAATATTCGCTATAAACTTTATCAAAAGTTTTTTAATGTGCCTGGATAAAGAAAATACATATGTTTTATTGGTAGGTGGGATATTTAAAGATTATGAAAGAAGGTGTAGTTATACAATTAAATTGACCACATAATAAAATATAAATTGTATTGGTACCTAGGTATTATATTGGACATTGTATCAAGACAGGTTTGCCTTAAAAATAAATATTATTAGGAAAAATAATAGAATGGTGGTTTCTTTTGACTGGTGGTTAGATAATAAGACCTGCTATAAAATTTACTTGAATTTAAAGAGACAACCAGCCATGAGCCAATACATATACATATAATATAAATGTAAAATAAAATACATGGCTTTTAATAAATGCCTATGAACGAAAAAAAATAAGTAATTTGTTTGTGGTTGAACATGTATACCAAGCTTTTGCAACTCCTGCACTGAGACATTTGCCTGCATGTGATGTAACTTATACCTACCTATGTAACATTTTGAATCTGAGAATGACATCAATAGAAACAGACTTTGGAAGGGAATTCAACTTAATCTTGATGTGGAGGCTATATAAGCCAGCCTTGCACAAAAAGAAATAATTTATTCTAACTGATTAAGAATGATTAATTTGATTGAAAATGTTGCACTCGTAAATACTGTAGCAGCGCCAGTGAGGTAGCATATACTTGAATCAGAATCTAGATCACATTACAAACAAATATTCTCATTGAAGAACTACTATTATGCTTGTCCATAACTAAAACAAAATTTAAAATTGTAATATTTTTTAAATGTAGGTACTTATGTAATCAAGTTGACTAAAAAGCAATGGGGACTTATCTGTTTTATAGTTCATTCGCGTTAAGAAAATAGTGACTCATCACCGACTGCCGGCCAAGCCACACCCCCTAGCCAATTAAAACGCTAGAAATTATAATTTCTAGCGTTTTAATTGGCTAGGGGGTGTGGCTAACGCTAGAAATTATAATGCCAGCGTTTTAATTGGCTAGGGGGTGTGGCTTGGCCGGCAGTCGGTGATGAGTCACTATTTTCTTAACGCGAATGAACTATAGATAAACATGTTTAATATATACAAAAATATTATTGTATGTTTGTGTTTTGAAAATTGGATTGTGGCAATGAAATTCTTAGCACTTATTGTAGAGCTGTATCCAAATATCAAAATATACCTTTATAATTTAAATCTCTTTATTTCTATCTTCCATGCTGTTAATATTAAATAAATACATAACTTAAACAAGAAAGATTCACAAAGATTTTAGAAACCTTAATTTATATTCCATCATTGGCTCTTATTAAATAGGATAGGCATACCCTGTATGTACTTTAAGTACCTCGCACGGCGATTTTAAGGAGTTAAAAATATCAGAATCTAATCTCGAGCTTTCTATAAGAAACGTCAAGAATTCGTCAAAAAACGTCTAAATTTGCACCATTTACATCAAGCAAAATTGCCTTTACCATGCTTCATTGTAATATAGCATTTTTGTTTAGTACAACTATCTCCTAAATATACTATTATTATAATTTATATAAATAAAAGCTCTAATTAACGTAATAGAACAACAATTATATAAACTTATCAGGATAGTGTTACGCAATGTAAATTTTAGTATTTAAGTGCATTATTATAGGAACCTGATGGTTGAATGTAATTATTAGATACTTTAAACCCTTTTAACATCTTAATTAGCCTAATAGTTTTCTAAGTCTCCTGCTGTGTTTTATTTATATATTACACTGTAGTTTCTTATTATGTTCCAATTTAGTAATGACATGTTCACATTTATGTAAAACTGATTTATTTAGTTATTTCTGTTAAGGCCTTAAAATAGGGTTTATTCAATAAATGTGAAGCTTTGATGGTTTGTAAATAATTTGTTTTATTTAATTAACCCAATCGGGAAAATTCGTATGCGTTTTTGAAGGGAGTGTAATTTGTTGGATAGCTAGTCTGAGTCCCCTCCTTGGTCACTGATATGGAAGCCACCTCGCATGCAGCGCCGATTATTTGGTGCAAGGCTTGGTGCTTGTGCGATACCAAGAATGTAGCCAGCGCTCCGACAAAAGCATCCCCTGCCCCCTGAAACAAGTCAGCTTTTTAGGAACATAATCATAAGCGTTTATTGCATTATGTGGTTACAAAAAGATATTATAAGGTTTATTAGACCTCACATAAACCCTGCAAGGGCACAACAACATATTAAATCACAAGACATTATATACAAATGACAGGAGACACGCTTTATTCAAAGTGTCGATGACACACCTTAGAAATGGGTCTAATAATGTGGATATTACACAATGCATATACTACCTATAGGTATCTTATAAGAATCCATTTAGAGTTGACAGTCTGAGCAGACAGCTTGAATGTATGAAAGTCTAGGTAACAATAAAGACACTGATTTTCTGAAATTTTCGATTGTGAGTGTGGCTGATTAGGCTTGGCGGTGTGCAATACAATCTCTTAAACACCACAACTCTGCACATTATGAAGTTAACTTACTGTTGTATCCACAGCAATCACAGGTTTACAGAGTACATGAGTAGGCTGCTCCTGTTTAGATGCGTAAACAGCTCCCTTCTCTCCTAGAGTGATGATGACTGTCTCACAGCCTGTGCTTAGCAATTTATTCAGAGCTATAGCAGCATTTCTAAAAAAATTACATACATAATAAGTAGGTATCACTTTACTGTTCAAATTAAAAGTGCTATCAACAACCATTTTGCACTGCGATTTGGTTTATTTTACTTGGTATTATTATGTAGATCTATACTTACTCAATATCGACATTGATGTTAGTTAGCATGGAAGCTTCAGACTCGTTTACACACAATATAGAACAGTATGGCAGTATTTCATCAATACCCTTTAGAGCTGGAGCTGCATTAAGTAATTTCACCTGGTAAATAAAAAAATACTTAGTGGTATAAAGTATAACAATTGAGTTAGTACCTACAACATACTTTTTAAAGTTTCACAATATGAGGTGAACTGGCTCTACCCTGCATAAATAAAATAAATAATAGGTAGGTTACTTACCCCTTGGTTAATTTTAAATGCTTCTAAAGTAGATTCAAACGGTGTTTCCAGTTGACAGATTAGTACATCAGCAGTTTTAATAAGGTCTTTCGAGCTCTCTACATCCGCTTTGCTCAAATGCCCATTAGCACCAAGCACAATGACTATTTGGTTCTCTCCACTCTCTGCAACGGATATTTGGGCGATTCCTGTACTAACGCCTGGCGTCACAATCACATTTGAAACATCTACACCAGCGTCTCTTAGGTTTTGTTTGTATTTTTCGCCCCACTGGTCATCACCTGTAAAACAACTTCATTTTAATGAATAGGTCCAAGGTTGTTGCTTTAAGTATTGTTGAGAGTTCTCTTTCTTCATGGTAATTTTATGAGGTTGTGGTCATCGAAAATCATACCTACTCTGCAGATCATGTAGGAGTTTCCACCCAGTTTTGCTGCAGCCACACATTGATTGGCTCCTTTACCCCCAAAACTTGTGGTAAATTTAGTGCCATGAAGGGTCTCTCCAGGATTGGGAAGTCTGGGAGCATATCTGTAGAAAGTTTGAACATTTCAAACATGTTGTGAAAGCTAAGGCGGCGAAAAAAAGATGGAAGAACAACAAATACAGGTAGGTAGGTAACCGTATTTTTTTTAATTATAATAAACATTTGTTTAAGTTAAGCTAATTGATAAGAATTCTCTAAACTCTAAAATTTTAATGTTCTACCTATTTAGAACTCAGGCAAAATATCTATCTCAGGCATTCCATAAATACATTAGGTATTTCAATAACATTACGTAATGCCATCAAAATTTCATAAGTGATTATTTAGTAGCTAGGTGTAAGAATATCTGAAGCGTTTATTCCAATGCGTTACACTAGGGTACTTACGTGGTAAAATCAACACAACATGATCCGAAAACAACAATTTTACCTTCTTTCTGGCTAGAAGACATTTTTATTGCAAAAATTGAACACACAACCAAAATGGATGGATAGTAAACTATTTATTGCCATAATAAAAGTTAGAGATAACTTCTACGACATTATAATCAAGGTATTGTTTGATAAGCGCAATGATAATAGTTTTGCGTAAGTAAACAAAACAATGTTGACAGAGAAAATGTCAAACCATCCGTCAAACTAAGATACATGGTGTTATAGATTATTGTTTGTAAGCCACAGAGTATTACTTTTGTATCGTGGGGTACCTACGCTCCAAAAACTGTAGTGGCGACCCGTTTATTAGTTGAACAATTATGTATTAATTGTAAAATATCTTGCGCATAATTATTTTATTAGGTTCATAAATAATTATTGACTGGCTCGGTGGCTCAATTGAACCCACAACCCCTGCCTTCTGAACCAAGGGTTGTGGGTTCGATGCCCACCCGGGACAAACATTCGTGTGATGAACCCTTGTGTTTGTTCCGTGTCTGGGTGTTTATTGAAGAATTGATAGAACTCACCATGACCTTTTTCATCAAGCTTTAAGTATGAATATTATATTATTTTAATTAAGAATCAATCAGAAAACTATCCATGTTACATTACATACCTATTAAGTAAAAAGTAATAGTGTTTAGTTTAGAAACTTGTTACATTGATAAATGACATGAAGTCAGAAATGTATAGCAAACAGTAATAGGATAGCCTATTTGGGAATCTTAACTAATATTATAAAGCTGAAGAGTTTGTTTGTTTGTTTGAACACGCTAATCTCAGGAACTACTGGTCCGAATTGAAAAATTCTTTTTTTGTTGAATAGAGCTTTTATCGAGGAAGGCTATATAACATCACGCTGCAACTATTAGGAGCAAAGAAATAATGGAAAATGTAAAAAAATACGGGGAAAAATTACTATTCCATGCGGACGAAGTCGCGAGCACAGCTAGTAATGAGATAAATAAAAGAAAATGTAATACTAACACTCTATTTACATTAAACTTTTATTTTATATTCCTTAACTTTAATTTACATAAAAGATAGATAAGTAACAGATTTGTTTTGAAATGCATTTTTGAAAGTTGTTTAATAGGAATTTGAGTTAAATTATCTGAGAAAAATCTGAAGAATTGACTATTATTATTTATTAAATGTATTGTGAATTCTGTAGCACTTAAAAAACAACTCTCATTTGGTTTAAAACAATCCTATTAATTCAGGTGTTCACATTCCCAGGCATTATCTTTCTGATTAACTCTCTGATGTTTTGGTTGACTCATTTGGCTTAGACGCTGCAGCTTTCGATTCCTCTTGTTTAAGCATTTTTTCTGCAGTCTCTGCATATTTGGACTGTCTATAATCATACTTGGCAGCATCAAGTAACACATTCTGGATAAGCAGTCTGTTGTGGGCCTGATGATTAACCAGCGATGGATAGGGGTTACCCCTCAATTCGAGGACTACTTTGTTGTCAAACCGCGCTGGTAATTCCCTCGGCGCGTTTAGTATCCTGGTATAAGATGTATTGCAATGTTCGAACCTCGGAACTAAGACTTTAAACAATTTGTGAATGAGTTCTTTTTCCAGAAGCCAGTAGTTTGCAACGTCCATAGTAGGTTTGTGACAATCTCCGTAACGAATAGCTTCTGAAATGAGCTGCAAAGAATAATTCATTATTAATAAGTGCACGAAAAACATGATAATGTTTCAGTTATTTAATTAGCACGATACTAACTCTTTCAGCGTACTGACGGGCTTCATCGCCTCTGTTATGATTGAGCTCAATTCGTTCGTATTTAATCAATCCTGTTACAGTTTTACGTAATTTATCTAGTCTGCCTTCAGGACCTTTAGGGCTTCGTAACCTTCGTGGTTCAGCTGGAATTTTGATTCGTAGTTTTGAAACTAATTTAGAAACTTCGGCTTGGTTCATGTTAGATAAATCGTGTAAATATTAATTTAAAGAAAATAATACGACCCCTTGCTGCAAGGCGATTAAAATTTTAAGGTTATGTTTGCAGGATTTGACAGCTCTATAACTTTTTTACAACTTTTACAGCTTTGGATCTTCACGTTTCAGGTTTCAATAGATTCCTCTGCTGAGTTTATGTTAAAAAAATAAAAGCTTGTAAAAAGTAATACTGTCATCACCGTCTGCCACTGTCAGTGTCAGAAGTGTCAAGGACAAACACTATAACCTTGCTTTTTGTATTTTGTCAACAAATACTGTTTAATTTAATTTTTAGAGAATAATAACTATGTAATGAGCTGATACGTAAAATTCTATTACAATTTACATGTTAGTTTGTTTTTCTGTTAGAAATGGCGTCACAAAATGCGAGTTCCGAAGACGGAGTCTTCGATCTTATTACTCAGTTATGTAGCAATATAGCTTCAAAATATAGCTCTCAGAACCGTATATCACAAAAACGGCTTACGAGTAAAATGAGGACTCAATCGTATGAAATTATTTTGAAGAAAACTACTAAAGAAATACCTACAAGCGAAAGGGATCCTATGGTCGACTTGTTGTCCTATTATTTAATTGCTCAGCAAAATGCTAGGAATGTTGCTGAATTTAAAAGATGTACAGAGTTGAAGAAAGTTATTAGCAACATTCGCCGTAAAGATTTCGGTGAAAATAAAGATAATGTGCACACTGTGTTGAAGTTTTTGGTTGGAATGAGTAACTCTGTAAAGGAGGACTTGTCTCCTGAAATGTACCAGGTAATTTAATAAACATACATATCCTTAGAGCATAGGCTTTCTGTAAAACACCTGCAGTCATAACTTGGTACCTACTCAAAGTAGAAGGCAAACCTTGGTTGGTGTCAGTAATTTATTTAGTTATAAGAAGATTTTGTATGTGAAAAAGCCTTTGATTGTGAAGATCTCATACATATATCTACTCAAATTCTTTTATTAAATTTACAAAGAACTCAAATGTTTAATTTAAGCAAAGCCACACTATGTTTATGCTATCTAATAGAGCAACAGTTCTTTTATGTACTTTTTTATCTGGCTCCTTTCAACTTTTCTTGATTTATGAGAATCACCAAAATTAAAATACTTCAATTTCAGACCCCATTTTCCTTTGGTGTGTTCAACGAAATGTTGCCAAAGCCTCCTCGGGAGACATTCGGCTCACCACAGCCATACCCATACTACCCCTCTCATGTGTTTGAGTTGCCATTCTCTCTGAGGAGGCAGGGAGGCATACTTGACAGTCAGAAGTCACAGACATACACAGAATATACTGTTGAAAGTTTTGAATCTAAGTCATGTAAGTATCTACAGTAAATGTACTATATTTATTGCTCAGATGCAACACCCATGGAATACCAATGTCCCTTTTCACCGACAGCCCTAATGACTTATGTTAAAGTTATGTAACTTGAAAAATAATTTACACTAAGATAAAATAAAATAATAAATAACCCAAGACATGCCATGCTGGGCCACACAGCGCCACCTAGCCCCAAACTAAGCCGAAGCTTGTACTATGGGTACTAGACAACTGATAAACTTACTCAGATACATTTTCTTTTTTGCAAATAAATACATATTATACATAGGAAACACCCAGACCAATTTAAACAGAAATGTTTGTACTGTGCGGGAATCGAACCCACAACCCTTGGCTCAGAGGGCAGAGGTCACTACCAAATGAGCCATTGAGCCAGTCGATTAGATTTTTTTCATAGTAGCATGGCATAATGGTTTCCCTACATCTGATGGAAAGCGAAAGAGAAGCTTAAATCATCAGCCAAACGCAGTCCCCTGCTGGACACAGGCCTCTCCATTGGTTGGCCACTTTCTTCAAACATCTGGAGGCTTTACCCATAATTGCCATGCTGGGCAGGCGGATTAGCGTGGCGAGCTGTAGCTGCTATTCAGCAGAATGCACCAAGGGCTGGCGAGGGTGGCTCAGACCGAAAAGATGATGGGTGGCTCCCTTACATCCCATATTAACTTACTAAGCTATAAATAGAATAATGCGACAGTTTAGAAAACATAAAAAAATATAAAATGTATCTACCAAGTAATTTTTTCTATAATCCAGTATTAGCAGACACAGCATCACAGATGAAGACAGAGCTGAAAACATTCCTGAGTCCAATGTCTCTGGCGTCTATGACCTCCACGCGCCTCTCTCCTTACTCCGAGAGTTTGATGATGAACTATCCCAGACTGACAGAACCTAGAGATCTACAGATTCCATCTTTACTATCTGAAGAAGCAGATGTGAAGGTAAGCTGACAGAATTGAATCAATTGAATACACTGCATCGCGTACCGTCATGTATTGTGTCGCAGGTATGGCGAAATTTAAGCACACAGCCACTCCTCATTCTATTATAGTATACTATCTAATATAGTAAATTTTCTGCAATTACATGTCTTTACATACTTTAAGGAGATGGCAAAATAAAGTAAAAGTGATTTGACCTGTGGATTTATGCCCTATGCTTCTTTCAAAAGTAAAATTTCCAGGCACAATAGTCATTGTATTGAGGAAGCTGTGTGTTGCGGCTGGAACTGGCGTCTAGGGGTGTGGAATCAAAGCAAAGAACGGGAAACCACAAAAACACTTTTAATGGTCCAGCCGTAGTGGACTGTATATCTTAGAACAATAACAAACAAAAACCATAGCAACTAAAATACTGTTAAAAACACTTCCAATTATAAAACTACGTACACTATCAAAAAGGTAAAAGTACATAAAAAAGGTCGTTCTGTCCACAACACTGTGATAAAAATGTTCAACTGGGATGAACTTATGAACGGTTAAAATTTTGATAATATCATGCCAACATGTGTTTACATGTTTGAAACTAGCATAACAGAATAATAATTTTACATTAAAGGTATCCTTCATGAGTACAGATGGTAAGCCAGATGTGAAGGAAGTGTTTCGAGCCAAAACAGATAATGAGTCTCTGGATATTTGGGAGCTCGCCACACAGATAGATAAGGATGTACCCGAGGATATCTGGGATATTGTGTGTAAGTATTTTAATTAAATAAAAAGTACTTAAATAAATGTTTATTTCATTCAAATACGCACATTGAAGACACAGTTACTGTATGTAAAATTAGGTTTCATTGGTAATGTTAATTTGGTAGTAAATCCTTTTTTCATAAAATCCAAATTCATTACAGGCTAGGCTATAATATGCTTATAAATTATAGCCTATTTGTTATATTTAATTATAAGCTAGACTAGCGACTCGCTTCGCTTTGGGTACTTTCAAAAACACATTAGAAACATACATGTAAACCTTCCTCTATCTATTAAAAAACCGCATTGAAATCCGTTGCGTAATTTTAAAGATATAAGATTGCTTATATCTTCCTTTGCTTATAGCTTCTATCTCTTCCTATGTATTGACATAGGAAGAGACAGACAAAAGCGACTTTGTTTTATACGATTTAGTGATTACTATAAAATTTAAATTAAAAACCGCTCACTAGTTTTCTGATAACATACATCCATCCATAAATCCAAACAAATAAAAGCATTTATTATAGTTGGCTACCTGTTTACTTTTATGCAATCAATTTTGCAGCCAAATTGCCTCCGATTAACGAGCGGCAGCTGATCGCAAGCTCGCCCCGGGAGCTGAACTTGTGGAAGCGGATACACGCCGAGACGATGTCGCGGCTCGACGTCATCACGGAGAAGCAGTTCATACGACACGTCATGTACCTGATCAGTTAGTAGCAGATTTATTTATTAAACAAGCTGTGCTAGTGGCTTCGCACGCGTGGATATCGGATTACAAAAATAACGGACTTGCATAAAATGGTGCCTAAATCTTTAGACCTCTAGCAATACATTGGTGAAAACCGCATTCAATTCCATGCAGTAATTTTCGCGTGACGCGCGTTCAAACATACAGATAAAATTTTCCCCCGTTTTCCTAACACTTCCCTTCACTGCTCTGGTCCTATTGATTGTAGCGTGATGAAAAGTATACTATAACCTGCCCAGGAGTATGAACAATAATTTTACCAAGTTTCGTTAAAATCCGTTGAGTAGTTTTTGTTTCTATAACAAACATACAGACGAGACAGACAAAAATTTTACTGATTGCAGTATCGATCACTAATCACGCCCTGATAGTTATTTTGAAAATATATTTCATGTACAGAATTGACCTGTCTACACAATTATTATATGTATAGATTATTTGGTTCAAACAAAATGTGACCAATGCTGGATATCCAGTTGGCTTTTTAATGTAAGTATTGTCATCATCTGAGAAGGGGTATTTTAAATCTGGAAATCACACAAATAAGAAGACCTATTTACCGAATTCGATTTCGCTATCGCAGTCAACTACAAAAGGAAACTGGTTGGTTATAGCCAGAAAACTCTCCTTCCAGTTGGCGTAGAAACCTCCTCGTTCCCATACAACCCGGAGTCCACGCGCTTCTTCATGAGGGAGGACCTGGTCATCGAGGGTGTGTCTCCCGCTCGTCTTCAGCGGTATGCCGCAGATCTGCTGTCAGTGGGCACATACTACCGGCGACTCTATCAATTCGCCTTCAATCATACATTGGAACAGTTTCATAGCCGGGGACTGGTTTATGAGGTGAGTTTTTAATAGTTTACCAGTCATCATCATCATTCAACCTATGGACCTTCTTTGGAATCAGCTTCCGGCTGCAATTTTCCCGAATGGATACGACCTAGGGACCTTCAAGAAGCGAACCTAGAGATTTCTCAAGGGCCGGCAACGCGCCTGTGACTCCCCTGGTGTTGCCGTGTCTATGGGCTGAAATGACTTACAATCAGGTGACCTTCAGACCTGTGAGTCTGCCGGTGAGTAGGATTTTCGGAGCTCGTTGGGGGTTAGGGTTGGGTCGGCAGATAACTGACCAGTTACTTACCCGTTGTGACAGCGACTTGGGCTTCCCTTTCGTTGTCCATCAGGCGTATGGTAGCCGTTAAATCGAGCTACTATAAAAAAAATACATTACAAGAAAACACATTGTACTTGGTACTTTCGTATAGATCGTCAATCATTCAATTGTCCAAATTGGCAACCATTTTTTTTGCTTTCTTTTTTCGGACAATGACATGTACTATTTTGCCGGTTCATACTATATTTACTTATTAGAACATTTAGTTGAGATTTTTTTTTTCTGTTTTTATGTCTTAGTGATGTGATGTGTGTATGCCCGATTTTCTTTCTTTCTTTCTTTCAATCTAAAATGGCGCGCCCCACCACCGCTTTACGCGCACAAGCAAATTTCAAATATGGACGCAATTCTAGGGTTGTCCCAACTCACTGGCAGAAACACGACCTGGAGGTCATTTCGCTGCGGTATTGTATAGGGTGAATGTCCTTCCCAGTACAGGCGGCTCAATTCGAGCGTAGATTCGCTATGGCCTACCTCTCTTAGCCCAAATGCGTCTGTGTTTTTTTTTTTTATAGTGGCTCGACGTAATGGCTTCCCTACGCCTGATGGAAAGCGAAAGAGAAGCCCAAGTCGCTGTGACAACTGGCAAGTAACTGGTCAGTTACCTGTCAGTTACCTGTCAGTTACCTGTCAGTTACCTGTCAGTACCTGTCAGTTACCTGTCAGTTACCTGTCAGTTACCTGTCAGTTACCTGTCAGTTACCTGTCAGTTACCTGTCAGTTGCCACCGCCATGATGCCGGCCAAACCCCAACCCCCCAAGAGCTCCGGAAACCCTACTTACCGGCAGAAACACGACTCAGAGGTCATTTGACTGCGGTATTCTATAGGGTGGAGGTCCTTCCCCGGACGGGCGGCTCAATTCGAGCGAAGATTCGCTATGCCCTACCTCTCTTGTTTTTGTGGAACAAAGAGTTTGTATCTTCTATCGAGAATATCAACGATTCTCAGGCGGCCAGAGAGGTGATCAGACGCTATCTGCTCGAGTTCCGACTGCAAGCGACCGACATATACGAGGAGTGCTGCAAGAGTAGCGCAGAGGAGATCAACTGTATGCCCACGCTGCTGCAGATCGCGTACCATATGGAGCCGCTCAAGTACGAGATAGAGACCGTCGCGTCTGTATACAAGGTGGTTGATCCGGGTAAGTAAAAGCCTTCCGCTCCCCCAACAGTCCGGTGATGATGACAAGGCCGCCCTGGCCATCATCGTAGTCATTTAGAAAAAAAAAAAAAAAAAAAAAACGGGTAAAAAATGAAAAAAGAAATATACAATGTATTTACATTGTATATTTCTTTTTTCATTTTTTAATAGTAGCACGACACAATGACTTCCCTACGCCTGATAAAAGCGAAAGAGAAGCCGAAGACTATGTGACAACGGGCAAGTAACTGGTTAGTTGCCATCGCAGTGCGTAGCTTCTTGCTCCGGTGACGCTGCTGGCCGTCATCGGCCTGTGGAGTAGCTAAGTATAGCTACGCCTTCTATCGTGATGGTTTTACCGCCACCAGTCGGTTTGCCAGAGCCTCGTTTGTTGTTCGGCAGGATGCACCACGGGCACGTGAGGATGGCTTGGAGCGAAAAGGTGATAGGTCGCTCCCTTACATTTGGTAAAGTTTGACTGGCTTGGTGGCTCATTTGGTAGTGACCTCTGCCCTCTGAACCAAGGGTCGTGGGTACGATACCCGCACAGTACAAACATTTGTGTTCATGGAGATGTCTGTTTGTATTGGTCTGGGTGTTTTCTATGGATAATATGTATTTATTTACAAAAAAAATATCTATGTAAGTTGATCAGTTGTCTAGTAGCTATAGTTCAAGCTTCGGCTAAGTTTGGGGCTAGGTGGCGCTGTGTGGCCCAGCGTGGCATGTCTTGGGTTATTTATTTATTTATTAATATTATCTACTAATTGGAGATGTTTGACCGCAGAATCCAGAACGACCATCCCGCACGGCGCTGAGTTGATGTCGTACCTATTCTCCGAAATATCGATGGTGACGCACAAGAAGACGGCTTACACACTGTTCACTTCACTGTTCTCTATCTGCAGTGTGTATTTCAAGTAAGTTGCAATAGCCAAGTTATCATCATCACCATCGTCACATCAGTCCACTGCTAGATATAGGCCTCTCCCAATGCTCGCCACTTCGATCGGTCCCGGGCCTCTCGCATCCAGCACTTGCCAGCCGTCCTGCGCAAATCACTCCACCTGGCCTGAGGGCGTCCTACACTACGTTTGTCGAGACGCGGTCTCCACTCCAGAACTCGTTTACTCCAACGGTTATCGGCTCTGCGGCTGATGTGGCCAGCCCACTGCCACTTCAGCTTACTGATCCGGTGAGCTATGTCGGTAACTTTGGTTCTCTGCCGGATCACCTCATTTCGGATCCAATCTCAGCTAAGTTATATTGACTATGTTTCATTTTTGCATGTTATAAATCGTCCGATCTAAAATGACGCGTCCCTCAACCGCTTTACAAGCATATTTCAAATGTACGCAATATACATAAACATGCAATTATGATTGGTCGGCTCGCATCTATCGATCTCAAAAGTACCGTTAGGCCTTTAGTAGAGCCAGATAGATAAAATATATAAAATCTTTAGAGAGTTAGAGTGTAGCGAATCTTCGCTCGAATTGAGCCGCCCGTCCGGGGAAGGACCGCCGCCCTATAGAATACCGCAGTCAAATGACCTCTGGGTCGTGTTTCTGCCGGTGAGTAGGGCTTCCGGAGTTCGTGGGAGGTTAGGGTTGGGCCGGCATGGCGGTGGCAACTGACAGGTAACTGACCAGTTACTTGCCCGTTGTCACAGCGACTTGGTATTCTCTTTCGCTTTCCATCAGGCGTAGGGAAGCCATTATGTCGAGCCACTATATAAAAAAAAATATCCTAAAATTACCCTGAGGATGAGTGGCTGGCAGGATAACCTCACTCTACCGAATGCTCTCTACGAAAGCTCTTTTTATAAAAAAAAAACATCTTTACATGATGCTCATTGTTACGGCTGGAACTGGCGTCTATGGGTGTGGAATCAAACACAGGAAACAGGGAAACCACAAAACACACTTTAATCCCAGCCGCAGATGGACTGTATAACTTCAAAAACTTACAAAACAATAAACAAAAACCATAGCAACTAAAATTCTCTTAAAAACACTTCTAAATATAAAACTATGTACAAAACTGGTAAAAAGGTAAAATCATATAAAAAGGTCGTTCTGTCCGCAACACTCATTATCATTCCAGGTTCATAGAGCGTTTCATCTTCGAGGGTGAGCTCGACGACCGCTACCACGAGTTCTTCATCCGCAAAGACTCGCAGTACGTCAACTGTCGCTCCAAGCGCTACTGGGACAAAGGGTTCCACATCACGCAGAGCGTGGCAGTGCCGGAGTTCCTTAGAGCCTTGGCAAAATACATACTGCTTTGTGGCAAGTCGCTGAGGCTGCTTAAACTGTGTAATCCCAGCGTGAGTATATAATTTTTAACTATAGTTATAGGCGATGGTTGTAATAGATAGTTGTGATAGCGATGTAAGGAGTAAGGGCGAAGGAGATCATCTTCTCGCTCCAAGCTCTGGCAACCGACTGGTGGCGGTATAACTATCACGATTGAAGGCGGAGGTAAATACCACAGGCCGATGACGGGCAGCAGCGTCACCGGAGCGAGGAGATTAGATACAAACTCGAGCGATAAAACTGTTATCATATTAATTATACATGTGTGCGCTTAGTAGACAATAGGGCATTTGTCTATGATTGATTTTGCATGTTAGTTTCATAGCTACCAGAAAGAATACAATATAACTTCTTTGAAAAACCGCTACTAAAATTTGATTGCTTTTGGTGGCATTATTTGTAACATTTTTGTTATGATATTAATAACATAGCTGCCATACAAATTAAGGCGTAAAATACAACAGGCAATATGCCTAAAAAGGCTGGGAATTATTTAATCATGCATATTGCATGACGTTTTTTTATGGATTTATTGACATCTTTTATGTTCCAGATACTTACGTATCTTTTAATCTTTTTTATTAAGCGAGTTATGAAGCGTTAAAGGTATTGCTTAGACAGAGAGATCCGACGTGGCGGATGACGTCACAGGTTCAAATCCGGCTCGAAGGACCATAAAGATGTACGAGCTGCTGGCTGTACAATCTTTAGAGGATGATAAAATGATAAATTAGATTTGATTACACGATTCATTTGTTAAAATGATGATTGCTATGAGTACGCGCCGTCGCGATTGATTACGTACTGATTATGCTATATGATATTTAATGAAATTAGGTTAAAACGCTGATGATACAAAATGTGCGGTTGTCGAGACCGTACATACTGTGTGCGCCATAGCCATAGCGCGTGAGAGACGGATATTTAATTTCAACGACTGTATTTTACCCATTTTTCAGCCAATTTTGGTTTAGTTTTCACTGTTCGTAGTATATTTTTTATCTATTTTACGATAAATTAGTAAATACATGAATATTTTTCATGCAATATTCTCTAGAAGTTTTAGTTTCATAAATTGTGCAAACATTGGTGCCGTAATCAGTTAACCGGCCGGCATGGCGGCGGCAGCTGACAGGTGACCAATCGGTTGCTTGCCCGCTGTCGCAGTGACTTGGGCTTCTCTTTCGCTTTCCATCAGGCGCGGAGAAGCCATTATGCCGTGCTACTATAAAAAAAAAAAAAAAAAAAAAAAAACATCAACAGGACCCGCTCGTGCTGCTGATATCGTCGGACCACCCATCAATAAAGTGCTGCAGCAGCTTCACTGAGCTGTCGCGGCAGCAGCGCGTGCTGGACGTGTACCGCACGCGCTGCCTGTTCGTGAGCGGCGCGCCCGCCACCGTGCGCCAGGCGCTGCTCAAGCGCGACGCCGAGCGGAAGGCCTTCGCCGAGATGGCCACGCTCAAGCAGGCCGAGACCTTGGAGAAGATTGTCGGTGAGTCTCTTCGTCGCCTTTAAGAAGATCACACTGAAGAAGGGACTCATTATAACAAGCGGAGACCACGCTCAAGCAGGCCGAGACCTTGGAGAAGATTGTCGGTGAGTCTCTTCGTCGCCTTTAAGAAGATTACACTGAAGAAGGGACTTATTATAACAAGCGGAGACCACGCTCAAGCAGGCCGAGACCTTGGAGAAGATTGTCGGTGAGTCTCTTCGTCGCCTTTAAGAAGATCACACTGAAGAAGGGACGCTGAGAGATAGCCTCATTATAACAAGCGGAGAGATTGTCGGTAAGTGGGGAAGAGTCGCAGTAAGCTTCGGGCATACTGAAGAATCGACACTGACAGATGGCGTCCTTAAAACGAGCGGAAACTTTGGAGAAGACTGTCTCGGTAAGTGGGGAAGAGCGGCAGTAAGAATCTGGCATACTGAAGAAGCTACACTGACAGATGGCCTCCTTAAAGCTAGCAGAGACTTTGGTGAAGACTGTCTCGGTAAGTGGGGAAGAGCGGCAATAAGTGGGGAAGACTGTCTGTGGGTTGACAAGATTGTCGGTAAGTGGAGAAGAGTGGCAGTAGCGGGAGAATTTTCACGTAAACATCCAAACTATGTTGGTAAAGTACTTCCAACAGTGGATTACGAGAGTTTCTAGTGTAGGGAGAGAGTAGTAGAGATTTCAGTGGGCCTTCAAGGTGAGGGCGCGTGGTAGGTTTGTTCTATTATGCCCGTTCGATCTAACTTTTAGACGTTACGACCGCCTACCATCAGCTGATGGTGCACCTGAATGGTGGAAACAATCGATGGAAAAAGTTGATGTCATGACGTACAGGGAGTTGGAGGTGCTGGCGGAGTTCAGGGAAGAATGGAATTGCTTCACCGGCAAGGGCGAGGTTCTTACATTTTGAATGAATGAATAAAATTAAGCCTGTATGTGCCGTTCATATGAGCGTTGAAATAAACCGCCCCAGTATTATTGCATAACATAGTATCAAGAATAGAATAGAATATGTTTATTTGGTACACACAGAATAATAAATTACACAGCATTTAAACAGCTTAGGTCTAAAGTACCAAAATGGTCCCCGCTCAGTATAAAGCCGTAATGAAGTTTATACATCACGACCACTGGTATTCTGCGGAGCCAGTTAATAAAAAATAATAATCATTAAAAAATTAGAAAACAAAAAACAACGGACGGTAGCGGCAGTAAAAAGATAATACTAAAAATAACACTGCATATTGGACAATTATTATGGCTCTGGAGTAAGTACATAACAAAACTAGGAAAGTTACATAACACACACACACACACTCTTCTGGACCAAGAGTGCTGTATGCAGCATCTCTGATACCAATTCCCGTTTCCAGCTGAACGCAAGAGGCTGGCCCAGCTGATAGTGGCAGAGAAGCAGCACTCCCTGCGGGTGCTGGAGGCTGCTATGGCGGAGGCGGCGGCGGCCAAGCAGACGGCGCGGCGGCGGGAGAGGCGTCGCTGCCAGCTGGAGCGGGAGGCCGAGCAGGCCGGGGAGGAGGTCGACGCCAGGCTCAGGGACCACGAGAGGTAGGGCTCCATACCGGCTTACGGGCGCGCCATACTAACGTACTGTCGGACTCACTGTCAGACTCCTTGATCCTCTTTAAATAAAGGAGATCGCCAAGCTCAGGGACCACGAGTGGTGAGAGACTCCTTACTACAGCCTAAAGAGAGGTAGGGCATAGCGAATCTTCGCTCGAATTGAGCTGCCCGCCCGGGGAAGGACCTCCACCCTATAAAATACCGCAGCCAAATGACCTTCGGGTCGTGTTTCTGCTGGTGAGCAGGGTGTCCGGAGCTCGTGGGGGGTTAGGGTTGGGCCGGCATGGCGGTGGCAGCTGACAGGTAACTGACCAGTTACTTGCCAGTTGTCACAGCGACTTGGGCCTCTCTTTCGCTTTCCATCAGGCGTAAGGAGGCTACTATGTCGAGCCACTATAAAAAAAGAACTCCTTGAGAAGCCTCGAGAAAGTTATTAGTTTGTGTTTCAAATGTGTAGGTATAGGTGTAATTAAGGTGCCTAGGTTGATAGGTCCATGTCTATTCAGAAACACTTATATTTTTTCCAAGTATACTTTTTCATACTAAAATCACCTTATTTCTGTTTCAACAGAGATAAAATAATGGAATACTACTCCAAGCTGAACATGGAAGTCGAGAAAAGCAAAATACACACAGAATGGAAGATAAAGAGACTGCAACTCGACCAAAGCAGGATGCAGCTACTATCTACAGAGGAGAGGAATCTTAAAAGAGAGAAACTAGAGTTAGAACACCAGAGGAACGAGGAAATGGCCATGTCTATACAGAGCATTGATTATAACAACGATGACAGTGAAAAGGAGGAATTGATCAACGTAATAGACCCTAAAATGACCGAATCCGGCTCTTCCGTTGTCGAAGATATGGGCGAGAGTTCACAAGAGAACGACAATGCGAAAAGCGATATGTTCAGCGTTATATGCAACGCGGCTAAAAGCATATTCGGCGTTTCGAAGGCGGAAGACAAGAATTGCGATAACAAGAAGACGTTAGACGCTCAAGGGAACGTTTTGGGAATGGAGAAGGAGACTGTTACGTCTAGCGAAGTAATTGGAAACAAATTGGATGGTGATTACGATAACTTGCAGTACTTGAAAATGAGGCAGGAGGCGTATTTGAACAAGCAAAAGGTGATGGCGCATGAATTCGGCCAGCTGGACAAGGAAAACAATCAGATGAAAGATCCTCCGTTGATAAATGTGCCGGTCGATGAGGAGAATAACGTTCAGGAGTGGTCCACTTTCGCCGAAGCTAAGCGGAATAAGTTGAAGGTTTTGGGGGCGGAATTCGGTGTTGTGAAGCCTGAAGCGAAGGTGGCTGAGCCTAGAACTGACGCTCAGAAGGAAGCGTTGATAAATAAGCAGAAAGTGTTGGGGGTTGAATATAATCTGCCCGTGGAAGTGGTTAAGAGGGAACCGGCTACGGAGGCGCAGGAGGAAGCGGTGAGGAATAAGAAGAGAGTGCTGGGCTCGGAGTATGGGAAGGTGGAGGGGAGTCCTAGGAAGGAGAGGTCGGGTTTGACGCTGGATCTGAAGCCGTATGGGGAGACGACGGCGCAGTCTTTGGCTGTTACGCCCAACGCGGGCGCGGTCACACCTGGCGAGTTCTATTCAAGGGTAAGGGTAATTCATAGGTCGTGTCATTACTAGAATATTAATGGATTTATATCGTTCCCGATATTGAGGGGATCCTTTCATATCAATATTTACTTCTTAAAGAGATTTCTTTAAGAAAGAATATTGCGATCCTTTTTAGAGAGGATTTTTCCAATAAAATAAGGTATGTGTATTATTTTAAAATTTTTGGATCTAACAGTCATTTATAAGATGTAGAACTTAATCAGTCCATTTTGTAACAAAACTTTTCGATTATTGTCCTAGTTGCCAGAAGCTAAGAAATCAAATGAAAATCGTAACATAATTCTTGTCTTGTCTATATTGTGATAATCATTTATCTTAGTCCCCTCTGACACAAAAAAGATATACATCACAGAGATATATTTATTGATAAAATATAATTCAAACTCAAATATTCAATTACAGCTGGATCTAGAAACGCCGACCACAGCGGACGTGCCACTCGAAAGCGCTCTCACAAGCGACCTGTTCACGCCGCGAAGCGAAGGCGGCAAAGACGTTATCGACTCCAAGAACGCGGACAAAGCCTTCATAACATCCGAAGGGTTCAACTTCCCAGTCATCGACGACGAAGCCGCAGAGTCAGAGGTCACAAGCGACATACAAACAGAAGCAAGCCCAGACAATTCACCTTCAAAAGTCAACATGGAAACCAAATACTTCAAGCAAAAGTTATCTTTCTTCAACTTATTAGACGGCTCTTACAGTCTGGACGAATTCGACCCGTTCGGCGTCAAAGACTTGAAGAATTATTCCAAAGACCATTTCACGAGCAAAATGGACTTAGATATGTCAAGTTCATGTTACACCCACCCAGCGGCAATTATGGAGGAAGTCAAGAAACGACCTTACACGAACATATTCGCGTCTCACTTTGAAGAGGAGAAGAATGAGAGAGTGACTTCCGACAATATAGCTACTTTGACGGCCTGCCTCCAAAGATCCGTCATGCTACCACTGACGTATCAGCTGGAGGTTGTCAACAATTCAATTTTGACGTATTTCCTTGTGAATCTCGATATGTATGAGCATTTGAAGAGTTTGAAGGATTATTTCTTCTTGATGGACGGGGAGTTCTCTAGGAGTATCTGCCACAACTTGTTCGCGAAACTCACTAAGACGTTGAACCCTCAAGAGTTGCTGAACTTTGCTACGCTTCACAATATACTTGATAAGGCCCTTGGATCTTCTATATCACGTGAGTATGCCAGTACTGGGATGGTTTAGTCCACTGCTGGACGTAGGCCTCTCCGGTTGTTCGCCACTTCGTGTAGTTCGTATCGTCACCGGAGTGAGAAGTTACGCCCTGCGATCGCCAACCCAGCCCAGCGTGTCGATTATGGGTCTCCTCTAGATGTTTGTCCAAAGTGGCGAACAACTGGAGAAGCTTATTTTGTAGTGGACTGGAATAGGCTGATGATGATGATTGATAATTATGATGATGATTAATGATTTTAGATTATGTTTGATGATGATGATTGATCATGACGATTGGATGATGACGATTAATCATGACGTTTGCTGATGACTGTTGATGATTGATGATGACGATTGGTGATGACTGTTGATGATTGATCATGACGATTCGTGACGACTGTTGATGATTGATGATGACGAGTGATCATGACGATTGGTGATGACTGTTGATGATTGATCATGACTAATGATCATGACGATTGGTGACGACTGTTGATGATTGACGATGACGAGTGATCATGACGATTGGTGACGACTGTTGATGATTGATCATGACGATTCGTGACGACTGTTGATGATTGATCATGACGATTCGTGACGACTGTTGATGATTGATGATTGATCATGACGATTCGTGACGTCTGTTGATGATTGATGATGACGATTAATCATGACGATTCGTGACGTCTGTTGATGATTGATGATGACGATTGGTGATGACTGTTGATCATTGATGATGACGGTTGATGAAAATGATAATTTCCGACAGACGTGCACAAGTTCTCGGAGAACCTGTCGTTCACGATCACCTCGCCGCCGCTCAGCTTCCAGCACAGCTCGGCGGACGCGCTGCAGTGCCTGTCGCTGTCGTACGCGGTGCGCTGGCCGCTCAGCGTCGTGCTGTCGCAGGAGGCGCTGCTGCGGTACGCCAAGGTGTTCCAGTTCCTGCTCAAGTTGCGCAGGGTCTGCTGGGTGCTGAACGAGGACTTTGAGGTGAGACATGACAGGCTCGGTGGCTCATTTGGTAGTGCCCTCTGCCCTCTGAGCCAAGGGTTGTGGGTTCGATCCCCGCACAGTACAAACATTTGTGTACATGAACATGTCTGTACTGGTCTGGGTGTTTTCTATGTATAATATGTATTTATTTACAAAAAAAAAGTATATAAGTAAGTTTATCAGTTGTCTAGTACCCATAGTACAAGCTTCGGCTTAGTTTGGGGCTAGGTGGCGCTGTGTGGCCCAGCGTGGCATCTTGGGTTATTATTATTATTACATCATCAGTCCACTGCTGGATATAGGCCTCTCCCAATGTTCGCCACTTCGATCGGTCCCGGGCCTCTCGCATCCAGCACTTGCAAATCGTCACTCCACCTGGCCTGAGGGCATCCTAAACTACGTTTGCCAAAACGCGGTTTCTACTCCAGAACTCGTTTACTCCAACGGTTATCGGTTCTGCGGCTGATGTGGCCAGCCCACTGCCACTTCAGCTTACTGATCCGGTGAGCTATGTCGGTAACTTTGGTTCTCTGCCGGATCATAGGGATGAAGTGAGACGAAGCGCAGTAACTGGCCTGGCAAAAAAAGCGTCCCGCAAACTCGGAATCCTGTACTGAGTGAGACGGTTTTTTACTCCGGTGCAGCTCTGTGTCTTATATAAGACACAAGTTCGTCATCTCTGGGACGGTTCTGCTAAGTACCTATTGGAGGTTCTCGACAGGTTGCAGCGACGTGCTATCCGTGTTGGGGATCAAGAGGTGACTAAGACACTAGAACCTCTTAACCCATACTTAAAGGGGGCCTTTTATTACTTTATCTCATGTTCATGTCGACCGTACGCAACGACCAATCAGAATCCAGTATTTTGTATGACTGACTTGATAGAAAAAACGGTGCCTGCGCGCTGTTCCAGGTATCTCACTCGCTTACCTCGGTTTATTTTATTGTATTCCATAGTTCAAATTCCGGAACTTTTTCCGGTACTTCCGATAAAATGGCATGTCCATATTATAAAATCTAGACGCAAGTATATAAAATCAATCTACCTACGCCCACCCCTGCTTATCACTGTATGATACTAAAAACTTGCTAGAAGTTTTTTGAAAATCATCTTATTTTATTACAAAATCCACAGCTCTTAAACTAACAATTACAGATTTTATCTTACAGCTAATAACGGATTTTAATTTTATTAATTTAAAACAATGACATATGGAACAACGGATTGATCGAGTGAGGTTGATGCACACATATACACAAGATATTTAAATAAATAACTGAAGGAAATTATAATAAATAAATATGCATAAATATACCTACATAAAAATACATATGTATAATCTATTAATATATATTTTATTAATACCAATATATGATTTATTTACTTATAATGAAAGAATGCTGACAATTTCTTTTCTGAAAGATTGCAATGACGAAGAGAATAAATCAACTGAGCCAAACTTATCGTTAAATGTTTTCTGCATACGACTGTTACATCTGTTGCAGTGGTTGAAGCTGTCTCTCAAGTCGCTGGGCCGGGTGCGCGGTCGCCGCCTGTCGCGCTCGGCGCAGTTCGTGCGCGCGCAGGCGGCGCGGCGCGGCATGGCGGCGCTCATGCGTGCGCTGGACAACTACATACTCACCACCTGCATACTCAGCTCGTGGTCGGAGTTCGAGAACGACCTGATGAAGGTACGTCGCGATGAACATCTTTTTAAAAAAAAAATAAAAAAAAAAAATATTTCGGGCTCAGAGCCATGTCTGAGCTCAGACAAATGATTTTTTTTATTTTTTTTAATGGTATTGGCAATGTACATCAAAATAAAATAAAAAAAACATACTTAAATAGAATAAAATTTACATTAAAATCAAAACATAATCATATTGAAATAAAATTGAAATAAAAAATTAAGTAAAAATTAATTTAATTAAATTTGAATAAAAAATAAAATTGAATTAAATAATATGCATTAACTTAAGTAAAATACATATAACCATGAAATGAAAATAAAGAAAAAATATATAAAATACCTAACTCAAAAATTAATTTAAATATGGGCACGGTCACTTGTGCGTGAATCCAGTGCCGCACTCGCGGGCTGTCACCAATCAACGTTCACCTCACCTTTGTCGGATGATTTTACGGCAAGACCCCGTAAAATGATCAATTTACTAAAATACATACGTCAAATAATACATTTCAACTGCCGTTTATTATTTTCCGGAAGGTAACCAACTACCTAGGAAATTGATCAACTTACGATTTTTGCTGTTTTCCGGTGATATATGCAAATCCTACTAATATTATAAACGCGAAAGTTTGTTTGGATAGATGGATGGATGTTTGTTCCACTTTCACGCAAAAACTACTGAACAAATTTTAATGAAACTTTACAGGAATATAGTTTGTACATCAGATTAACACATAGGCTATGTTTTATACGAATATTCACGCGGGCAGAGCCGCGAGCAGCAGCTATTAGTATAATAATTCCAAGTCCAATTGTGGAATTGGAATTGTTGACTTGTGATAGACTGGTGATGCCTGGTGATTTATTTTACAGGCGCGGACCCTGGATGACCTATACGAGTGTCACGTGGTATACATCAAGAAAGTGCTCTTCCGCTGTTTGCTGAACAACCGCTCGACGCCCGTCATGAAGCTGCTCAACGACATCTTCACGGTCATACTCAAGTTCAGCCGCGTACTGAAAGCCGGGTGAGTGTTGTAGTACAACTATAGGTATACCTTAAATGTATTGTTTGACGGATGTAAGGGAGCGGCCTATCATCTTTTCGCTCCAAGCCAACCTCACCTGCCCGTGGTGCATCCTGCCGAATAACAAACGAGGCGCTGGCAACCGACTGGTTTGGCGGTATAACCATCACAATTGATGGCGTAGCTAAATACCACAGACCGATGACGGGCAGCAGCGTCACCGGAGAGAGAAGCTACGCCCTGCGATCGCCAACCCGCCTGCCCAGCGTGGCGATTATGGGTATATCCTCTAGATGTTGGCCCTAAGTGGCGAACAACTGGAGAGGCTGTGGTGATGTCCAGCAGTGGACTGCAATAGGCTGATGATGATGATGACACTAGCTGTGCCCGCGGCTTCGCCCGCGTTCATGTAGGTGTGTCACAGAAACTGAAGAAACACCTTCATCCCTTCTTTCTTAATAAAAGGTAGCCTATGTTCTTTCTCAGGATCTAAAGATTGTCTGTGCCAAATTTAATCAAAATACGTTGAGGGGTTTAAGTGGGAAAGACAGACAAACAAAGAGGTAGAGCATAGATTCAAGAGAGGTAGGGAATAGCGAATCTTCGCTCGAATTGAGCCGCCCGTCCGGGGAAGGACCTCCGCCCTATAGAATACCGCAGTCAAATGACCTCTGAGTCGTGTTTCTGCCGGTGAGTAGGGTTTCCGGAGCTCGTGGGGGGCCGGCATGGCGGTGGCAACTGACAGGAAACTGACCAGTTCCTTGCCCGTTGTCACAGCGACTTGGGCTTCCCTTTCGCTTTTCATCAGGCGTAGGGAAGCCATTATGTGGAGCCACTATAAAAAAAAATTACAAAACAAAATGTGGCTTAAGTAAGTTTATCAGTTGTCTAGTACCCATTCTACAGACTTCGGCTTAGTTTGGGGCTAGATGGCGCCAGAGCCGTCTATAACCTTGGAGGCCCTGGACATATTAGGATAATGGGGCCCCTACTGTCTTTGAAAGAACACTATTTCGTCGGCCCTGACAGGAACTAGGCACTTTGTATATGAGCTGAGGGGCCCCATCAATCGCGGGGCCCTGGGCACTTGCCCATAGTGCCCACTGGGAAAGAGGGGTCTCGATGGCGCTGTATGGCCCAGCGTGGCAAGTCTTGGGTGACTTATTCATTTATTTCTTTATGTCTATCCAGGGAATGGCAGCAACTGGAGCCTGACGGTGACTTCACGCATCCCAGCTTCGCGCAACTGCAAGAGCTCCACCATCTGTTCGAGAAGCTGGCCCGGTATCTGCACAAGGTGATCGGCAAGCTGACGGAGTGCGGCTACCAGCGCCACCTGGTGGAGCTGCTGACCATGGTCAACCTCAACGGGTACTACGACCCGGAGAGGAGGGAGGACCACAGTGTCAGTGCGGTGTCAGCAGTTTAGACCCTGCTTTTGAGAGGGGCTGAAGGTCACCTGATAGTTAGGGTGTTACCGGATCAATCGATCGATCGTGGATGGAAGAATCGATTGGTCGACGTCGATCGATGGAAGAATCCATTGGTCGACGTCGATCGATGGAAGAATCGATTGGTCGACGTCGATCGATGAAAGAATCGATTGGTCGACGTCGATCGATGGAAGAATCGATTGGTCGACGTCGATCGATGAAAGAATCGATTGGTCGACGTCGATCGATGGAAGAATCGATTGGTCGACGTCGATCGATGGAAGAATCGATTGGTCGACGTGGATCGATAATGATCAGTATGGATGAAACTACCGATCGACGATTCTTCTATCGATCCACGTCGACCAATCGATTCTTTCATCGATCGATTGGTCTGAAATACCCTTAAGCTGGCCAGGTATCTGCACAAGGTGATCGGCAAGCTGACGGAGTGCGGCTACCAGCGCCACCTGGTGGAGCTGCTGACCATGGTCAACCTCAACGGGTACTACGACCCGGAGAGGAGGGAGGACCACAGTGTCAGTGCGGTGTCAGCAGTTTAGACCCTGCTTTTGAGAGGGGCTGAAGGTCACCTGATAGTTAGGGTGTTACCGGATCAATCGATCGATCGTGGATGGAAGAATCGATTGGTCGACGTCGATCGATGGAAGAATCCATTGGTCGACGTCGATCGATGGAAGAATCGATTGGTCGACGTCGATCGATGAAAGAATCGATTGGTCGACGTCGATCGATGGAAGAATCGATTGGTCGACGTCGATCGATGAAAGAATCGATTGGTCGACGTCGATCGATGGAAGAATCGATTGGTCGACGTCGATCGATGGAAGAATCGATTGGTCGACGTGGATCGATAATGATCAGTATGGATGAAACTACCGATCGACGATTCTTCTATCGATCCACGTCGACCAATCGATTCTTTCATCGATCGATTGGTCTGAAATACCCTTAAGCTGGCCAGGTATCTGCACAAGGTGATCGGCAAGCTGACGGAGTGCGGCTACCAGCGCCACCTGGTGGAGCTGCTGACCATGGTCAACCTCAACGGGTACTACGACCCGGAGAGGAGGGAGGACCACAGTGTCAGCGGGGTGTCAGCTGTTTAGACCCAGCTAAGACCGTCACTGAGAACGCTAGTGCTGACAAGTAACTGATTTACTACGACCCGGAAATAAGGGAGGACGACAGTGTCAGTGCGGTGACGTCGATCGATGGAAGAATCGATTGGTCGACGTCGATCGATGGAAGAATCGATTGGTCGACGTCGATCGATGGAAGAATCGATTGGTCGACGTCGATCGATGGAAGAATCGATTGGTCGACGTCGATCGATGGAAGAATGGATTGTTCGACATCGATCGATGGAAGAATCCATTGGTCGACGTCGATCATGAAAGAATCGATTGGTCGACGTCGATCGATGGAAGAATCCATTGGTCGATGGTAGTTTCATCCATCCATACTGATCATTATCGATTCACGTCAACCAATCGATTCTTCCATCGATCGATGTCTTCGATCGACGATCGATCGATTAGTATACCCTTAAGCTGGCCAAGTATCTGCACTCATTTTATGCCAGCCTTTTTTTTATGATAGAGGGGGCAAACTTTTTAAACTTTTAAAAGCCAAGGTTTTTAAACTCAATTTCACAATGTCTTCGAAATTAACACCATGAGAATCAGCCATGACAAAAATCAACGTCAATACTGACATTTTGTATGAGGCCCGCGTTTAGTACGTGCCAAAACGCCTTTAGTTCAAATCTTCTGATGTTGAATAATATTTTTAAAATCTATTTAAATAAGGATTGTCTGTAGTCTACTTGAGACCTGATTGGTGTACAAACATATCTGTAATTAAGGTTTTTAGCAAAAATGAAAATATCTCGTTTTATACTAGAGCAATATTTTTAATGTGCTTTTGTTCATTTAGTCCTTCGTAGACTTTAGTGTAGATAACTGGAAATGTTGGTAATGAAATTTATTCAAGAATAAACCTTACTACTTTGACTTAAGAAGCGAATTAATCATCTAGATTTTTGCAGTAGTTGTTGCTTATTAAGTACAGTCGATCATAAAAGTAGGCAATAGAAAACTATTGCCTACTTTTGTTGGCTGGACCTTGAAAAAGCATACTTTTGTATGCATATTTGAATTTGAAAAAACATACAGAAGTATGCTTTTTCAAATTCTAGCCAACCTTGTCTAATTCAGTTTATTTTTCTATTTCAGTAAAAAATAGGTATATAATGACAATATTTTAATGAAAATTTTAAATGTGGCACCTTAATTAGCTAAAGAATGCTCGAGAGAAAGAAGAATAAATAAAGGTAGTCATTTGCATTATTTGGAAACCTCCGTTTTGGGTTGATATCGTATTATAGTATTGTTTTGTCTGGTTCGATGGCTCATTTGGTTTTGTTGTTTTGGTTTGTTTGGTTTACCTCTGCCTTCTGAGCCAAGGGTCGTGGGTTCGATCCCCACACAGTACAAACATTTATGTGAATTAACATGTCTGTTTGTATTGGTCTGGGTGTAGTGTAGTGTTGTATAATATGTATGTATTTACAAAAAAAAATGTATCTAAGTAAGTTTATCAGTTGTCTAGTACCCATAGTACAAGCTTCGGCTTAGTTTGGGGCTAGACGGCGCTGTATGGCTCAGCGTGGCATGTTATGTTGGCATGTTGTTATAAGTCTTATATTTATTAAAGAGTTCCTTACTGCACGATTGATTTATGTACGAGGACGTCGATTCAGACCGATGCGATCGATTTTTACAATTAACGTCAGATTGATCGTAACGTTGAATATAATAGCACGCTTAAGTGCTTTTTTTGTAATTACTAAAGTAATTACCAATTAATACGGAACTTTCTAAAAAAAAGAATAATGTAATTTAAAATGTGATATTTATTTTCCCACCAAGTGTGTTAGGAGTATAGCAATATTTTAATGTTAATAGCTTATATTAGATAGTCTGATAACGGTATTCGAATAACAAGTAGCTGTATTGTGTTTATTGTTTATACTAGGAATAATAACGTTTTACTTAATTTTCATCAAACGCCTTTCTAACTTTTTACCAAAATAACTATCTATCGGGTTCTAATAATACTCATTTATGTTATTTTTAATTAGGAATGATTAATATTGTTGCCATTTTATTCGTTAAGCTTTTTTATGATCATGTCGGTAAATATATTGCGAGCGATTGGAATATATTTAAGTGAATCTGTTGTTGGATCTGTGGCATTTGAATGATAAATATAATATCATTATTAAAAATATAAATTTAGTTTTATTTGTTTTTTCGTACACCAATAAAATAACATTTATGTTTGTTTTTTCATTTAGCTTTCACAATAATTGCTCTCTTACAATATTTTTAATCTGAGTAGGTATTTCCTGCTTAAATATTTGTATTTTGATGAAATTATCTCCTTACTGACCTTCGCCTCGTTACGAATGACAACTAAATCCATTTATTAGATTAAAAGAAAGCATCAAAATAAGCCCTGCTAAGCATTAAAATATTGTATCCCCTTCAATATAGTTTATTTTAATGCAGTAGTTGCAGATCATGGAATGGATTAGATTACTTTAGCGCCATCTATTACAGCTACATTATACTTCTAACTAACAAAGTACGTTGTCCAAAGCATGCTAGATGTTAGCAGAAGCGCCATCTATTGACGAGTAGCAAAACTACCACACCGCTCCTATTAGCTACCAGATGGTGGTAACCTTCGTACATTGCGAACTACGACTTTATTTACTGCAAATACGAAGTAATATTTATATTTTCAAGGACAAATTAAGTTTTATTTATTTGTATAAAAATATACCTACACTAGCGTCATTATCATGCACAATTAGATCGCGATAAGGACGCATCGGCATATCAGAGTTTTCAAAACCGGCCGCGAGGACAGTGGCGCCGATATTTTCCTTATAATCAGGGTGTGTTTTCACGAATACTTCATTCTACCGCAATTCGTCCTAGGGTTAACACCTGCCCAAATCGGTCCAAAGTGCTAGTGACATTGAAGTGAAAGCCGACAACTATTAAACAATCGGACTAACCCCGTATCGGAAAGCATAACAAATAACATTTTTTCTATTGAAAATCGAGTTCCATCGTCTCGGAGAGCAGTGATAAGCGGAGCTCGAGCGATAAACATATCGATCGGCGTGCAATTTTCCGCTATCGCACCACTTTTCCGGCGACCGCGAGCCGCTAGCAACGAAAACGTCAAAGCGAGGGTTCCACCACCGCCGAGATGGCGTTCATGATGCCCGTAGTGAAGAACGACTGGGATATCTACAACTCCCAGCGGTCGCGGCGGACGTCCGAGTCGGCGGAGAAGGCCGGCGGCCGCGTGCGGAAGGTGTCGGAGAGCCGGTCGGAGGGCCCGGTGTTGGGCGGGCGGCCCGCGCTGAGTCCGCACCGCAGCGCGCCGGCCATGCGCTCGCTGTCGTACTGCCGCGCGCCGCCGTCGCGCGCGTCGCTGCGCGTCGACAGCCCGAAGGCCTCGGCTAGCCCGCCGCAGCGAGACGCGCCGCAGGACAAGTTCCACACCAGGTTGGTGGAGAAGCTGAAGCGGGCGCTCGGCCGCGAGTCGCGGCGGGAGGAGCGCAGCTCGTGAGCTAACGCGTGCTTGTGTGCAGGCGCTGCGTCCGCGTCGAGTCCCCGGAGCGCGGCCGGTGCGCCGGCTGCGTGCCCTACCTGTGACCCGACCGCCGCCGGCCGCCGCAGGCGACACACCATCTGTGATATCTATCCGATAGCGAGATGAGTACGAGTGTAACTAACATTGCGTGCATGACTTTGTGATTTTTGAGCGGAGCGTTTGAGCGCAAGCGGACTCCTTGACAACTTTCATCCATGACCTGAGTTTTGTTCACGTAAAGGAGCACCACTAAAATATGTTTAGTCACGTGTGCTTTGTTTACTTATGTTGCTTGACCTGTGGGTGCAACTGTGGGTCTTGTAGACCCGATCTTATTGGTCTTGTAAGGTCAGTATTAGGCAGGGTTGCCAATTGTTTAATGCTTGTTTGACGTCTCTAAGAAATTAGCATGCAACAGCTGTCACACTTAGAATTGTTTATATTCAATGTTATATCTCGCATCTGTTATGTTTTGATGTATAATTATAATTGGCAGCCCAGATTAGGTTGTATGAATGTAAGACTGTGCCTAGTTTAAGTCCCGGGTTGGTTCCCGGCCGTAGGTTTGCGTATGGTATCTGTGATTCGTTATTTGTAAGGATTGTAATTGAGAATGTTATTTATTTAACAGTGTATGTTAATTTTAACTCGAGCGCGAGGCGCGTTCCGCACCTGACATACAAATTCCATAGACTTTCTATAGAATGGACTTAGTTTTTGAAACATATTGTTTTGGAAAACTGTCGATAAGTATGATTTACTTTAAGTAGTCATCATCATTTAGGCAGTGCTAGCTACGCTGTAGTGTAGAGGGGTCTAGCTCCGCGTCGTGCATTACCATAATATTTTCGTTGACTCTCGCATGACTCTACGATGTTACGCTCGACTGTGTATAAGGACCAGCTTTATTGTACCTAGTATTATAACATTAGTATTACGTCAGTGAAACTGAACCAAAATTAAAGATTCTAGTGAGCCTCGGCGTCTTTGGCGTTGAGTAATTCTAAAATTAGGCATATCTCGATGAGATTTGACCAAATGTTATCGTTGTTTCAGTAGTATTTTATTTACAATTGAAGTTCCTTTTGTAAGTTATTGAGCTGAAGGTGAGATGAGGGTGCCACCTACTAAATATTGTTGTAAAAATTGTGTTGATTTTGCTAAAAATGTTCTGAATATTTTTAAAATTCTGTATATTTTTCATGCGCTTTAGAAATCATTCATGATTTCACAACACATCGGCAAGTTGCGTAAGTTCACAAAGGTGGCAGCCCTAGATAAATAAAAACTATCTATAAGGTAATATAATTTTACACTGTTGTAGATAGCAAAAATGTTGGTTGTTCATAATAATCAATTCTTGTACATACATATACACAGAAATTGTCGCCTGATCCACATGTAACTGTACCTATTAAGTAATTGTCATATCGCATGTATTGAAGCCGTGTCTGATCTGATTTTATATGTCTTACATACAATAAACTGAAGCTTATTCTCTGAACTCATTTCTTTTATTTCGTACGATTCCTCTTTGGTAACTAACGCATTTGAAAAGTAAAAATTAACACGTGTCTGTTTTGTTGCCGTCACTAACTTTAATATAATGTAAACAATAGTTCTCTTTAATATGAAATTTTATATGTACAGCATTTTATTAAGGTCTACGAAAACAATAGCAAAAAGCTACCAATAAACACGAGATAATGACTCGAAAGTTTCTATAAAGGTGGGTCTCTAACTTATGAAAATACTTCGTCAGCACATATTAGGGACAAAAGTTAACATTCTTTATAGATTCATCATTGAATATTACTTATAGAAATTTATGAATTAGATTACCAACCAAGCAAGATAAAATACACTTAATTAGCAATGTAAACAATTAATAAAAAGAAGAACAAGTCTACACGAACTTCATGCCCGTCTCTTCTCGGTAAATTACCTATTTATTTGAGTTTTCTAGAAATCTATATAATATTTTGATCGATTATCTAAATGATAAATGACTCGATATAAATACGTATATTGGCGTACCGGTCGCGTATTGAATAGGATTCTCGCATAACGCAGACGAGCCATAAGTTCGAATACCGGTCGTGTCAATTAAGGAAATTAATTACCTACCTTGGCTTTCTATGTCGGGGAGACTCCTAAAAGCCTAAAAGCATAGTCTGGTACCCATAGTAGACAACACACATATTTTTTTTCCATAAAATCTAGATGTAGCCTAAAAATCTAGGTATTATTATGATTTGTCAACCCTAACCTTATACCTTTATAATTAAAAAAAAATATTGAAATGTACTTAGGTATTTACAGATTGGAATCGAATCAATAAATCTCCCCAATGCATTTGGTTGTTTGTTCAACCCAACTCCTCAGAGATAATACTTTATGCATGGGAGCATGGGACACTTGATTTATAATTGTTTAAAGAAATAGTCAGGGGCCCTACTACGGAAAACGAAAACGATCGTTCGTTGAACGGATCGCGTATTTTTGCCCCATAAATCCTTCTCATTTGTCCCTCCCGTGTTATAATATATCAATTAAATTGGTGAAAATCGACGTTGACGAATTTTAGTTCGTATATTCGAGCACGGGAGGGACAAATGAGAGGGATTTATGGGGCAACAATACGCGATCCGTTCAACGAACGATCGTTTTCGTTTTCTGTAGTAGGGCCCCAGATTCTATCTAAGGGGGTACGTCGATGTGTTGTCGAATGTACGATTGAAAATCTCATGTTCAAACCAAATTGCTGAACATACCTAGCTCATTTTTAAAATTACGCATGGAGGTACGTATCTACAAATAATATGCAGTTTTGGTACCTAAATAATCGTTGGTTTATTGCTTGTTTACTAAAATGCATATTATTTGTATTTTTGTTATCGAAATAATACCCCAGCCGTATCATTAGTCGGCGCCACACCGTGTGATGTTATAAATTATGATAATCCAATTTATTACGATAAAGATTAATTTAATTTTGTATAATAGGTACGCTTTAGATTACGATTATGACCAATACATTTTTACACTTGAGTGTTAGCCCAATGCCTTGCATTTCAAAAGCTCCCAAGTTCGTTTCCAGATCGAATTAATTTAAAGTTGAGTCTGGGTGTTACTAATGACCCTAAAGAGTATTCTGGAGCTTTTAAAAATAGTAAAAATAGTAGTCCTTCATTTCATTTCTTGTTTTGACTATCAAAGTCCCAACAATTTTTAAAAGAGTGGTGAATGCATAGAGTCCCTATATTTTTTAAAAGTGACAATGGCTCGCGATGATGGAAAGCGAAGAAGCCCAAGTCGCTGTGGCAATGCACTAGTAACCAAATCATTACTTGTCAGTTGCCACTTTAATGGCATGGTATGGCCCCTCTCTTCAGAATATCACACTTCCTCTACCTGAAGGTTGTCTGGAAGAGATCGCTTACTAGCGATAAGACCGCCTAAATTGTACCACTTGTTGTCTGTAATACCTTGTCTATAAATGTTTGTATTTTCTGCAATAAAGAATATTTATCTATCTATCATGGCATAATGATAAGTATACCATACGTCTACACAAAGCCAATATTGTAGAGCTTTTGACGTGTATTGCATACTTTATGAGTGACGTAGCCTCGCGTAACGAAGCTGCGTCAAACAGGTGTCTGTTATGATGGTCTGCATGCGTCCCGCGGGATGCGTATCGATCGCTCCAGCCCAGTCTGGAACGTTCCCGAATCTCGAGGGAGGGCGTGTGCTTCGCTGTAAACGGTCCGGCTGTGGTCTAGTTTGCTGATTGACCTAACAACACTGGACAATCGTCAATTGTGATGCGTCAATTACTCAGATTATTTGCAGTTAACTAACTCGAGATTCGACTGGTGGCGGTGGTATAACCATCACAATATTGACATTAAAAAAATAGGGCAGAAAAATAGTACCTAAATGAAAATCTTAACTAATATTATAAAACTGAAGAGTTTGTTTGTTTGTTTGAACGCGCTAATCTCAGGAACTACTGGTCCGAATTGAAAAATTCTTTTTGTGTTGAATAGACCATTCATCGAGGAAGGCTTTAGGCTATATAACATCACGTTGCAACTATTAGGAGCGAAGAAATAATGGAAAATATAAAAAAAACGGGGAAAAAATAACTATTCCACGCGGACAAGTCGCGAGCACAGCTAGTACAGAAATAAAATAGCACGTGCAGGCGATTTAATGAATAAATGCATTATCTAATTGATGATGCATTATTGATGAAACCATATTTTTTGAATTCAACAACCATTCCTTGTGCTACCCTAATTTGTAGTGCATAAGGAATATGTTATATATAAACGGTTTTACTCCTATTAGCCCACAAAAGCTTAACGACTTCGCATTACCTAAATGCTAAATGGCTTAGTAAAATTATTTACGTAGGTACCTAATATTATTGCAACATCATAATTTTTTTATTGGTATTGGTAGCAGATGAGCAGGCAGCCTCATCACATCACAACATCAGCCTATCGTAGTCCACTGTAAGCTGTAATACATATTATATAGTATATTTATAGGCCTTTCCAGCTGTAGGCCACTTTGGGCAAGCACTTGGAGGCTATATCCATAATCGCCACACTAGGAAAGCGAGTTGGCGATCGCAGGGCGTAGCTCTTCGCTTCGGTGAAGTTGCTGCTTTTTTTTTCATAGTAGCTCGATATAATGTCTTCCTTACGCCTGATGGAAAGCGAAAGAGAAGCCCAAGTCGCTGTGACAACTAGCAAGTAACTAGTCAGTTACCTGTCCTGTCAGTTACCTGTCCTGTCAGTTACCTGTCAGTTGCCACTGCCATGCCGGCCCAGCTCTAACCCCTCACGAGCTCCGGAAACCCTACTCACCGGCAGAAACACGACCCGGAGGTCATTTGACTGCGGTATTCTATAGGGTGGAGGTCCTTCCCCGGACGTGCAGCTCAATTCGAGAGAAGATTCGCTATGCCCTACCTCTCTTAATGCCTGTCATCGGCCTGAGGTATTTAACTACACCTTCAATCGTGATGGTTATACGCAGCCAGAGGCTCGTTTGTTATTCAGCAGGACGCACCACGGGCAGGTGAGGATGGCTTGGAGCGAAAAGATGATAGGTCCCCTTACATTCCACGTTAATATTAATTGGAAGTACACAATGTTTTAAGTTACGCCTGTGCGTGATATCATTGTCTTTATATTACGGTTAAGTCCCGCTGTAAAGATTAGAATGAGGTGTCATTAACACCGTTAAATGTTCTTCGGTAATTTTCGTAAGCTCTTTTTAATGAACCAATTTTCATAAATTATAGGCATACAATAAAGATAAATGGTTGAAATGATGTCGTCACTGTGACGTATTGTGATATGTGCTATCGTTCCATATAACAGGTGTATTATGTATTTTACGATGGTACATAGGTCAATGATCTGTTTTCCACTTGATATACAAAAACATCGAGAATTTTTATAACAGTTTCAGCTATAATTTAATCTTTTAAAGCTTTCAAGCTAGTAAATAGTTAGTGGCAGTGGACGGAACACATCAACATCAACAATAGAACCGATAACGATTGGGCTAAAAGAAAAGAGTTCTGGAATGCAGACCGTGTCCCGGCAAACGTAGTGTAGGACGCCCTCAGGCCAGGTGGAGTGACGATTTGCGCAGGACGGCTGGCAAGTGCTGGATGCGAGAAGCCCAGGATCGGTCCAAGTGGCGAATATTCGGTGACCTATGTCCAGCAGTGGACTGATAAAGGCTGATGATGATAACGCTTTCAAGCTTATAATTAATCTATTTTGTAATAGATTTACAGTTACAACAGATTTTAGCCTCTCGATTCTGGAAAAGACCTTAACGCCGGTTTGTGGGTGTCACACTTTCCAGAAGGGTATGAAATGCCTATTAAACCCCACTGTGATGCCAGTGGGCAGCAACTTGCAAGGACTCGGGTAGCGCCGAAGCATAAGGCATCCCTGCCTGCCCCAGCCAGCCGCAGATGACAAGCGATTGGCATTCCTGGTCCGGGGAGGTCCGTTCTCCGGGGAGCAATAGGTTGCTTCTGTGGGGTTCTGTGCTACAGTGATGTGATCCTGTTATTAAGTCCACCTTTTGTACCGTTTTGCGTTGTCCAATATATAAACAGGTTATGACATGTTTAAGTACCCTGATAAGACGTTCAAATTATCTCACACTGCAATATATCAATCAATTAGCAATTAATGATTCTAAGAAACGCATTAGGTACTTATTATTAATACTGCGAATTAGGTCGGTATTAGGCACACTTAAAGAATTTAAGTAAGTATTTAATAATATTTAATCACGTATTTAGTCATACAATGAAGTGATTAAGATTATGAATAATATCGTCATGGGTTTCTACTAAATGTGTAGTACTTATAATATACCTATTTTGTAATAGATTGACAGTTTACTTTTTTGGTGATACGAGTAGAACATAGCTAAACGAAAAGGGTCTTTGGTGACGATTTTAATGAACGCCATCCTTATTTCGTAGAAAATGTCTTTTTTGATGGTGACTAGAGACTGAGACTATTAGACAATGCTTTCTGAAATTGATTCTAGTATTTCTGGGATGATGTATTGTTTGACAGGCTCGATGGCTCATTTGGTAGTGACCTCTGCCTTCTGAACCAAGGGTCGTGGGTTCGATTCCCGCACAGTACAAACGTTTGTGTGAATTAACATGTCTGTTTGTATTGGTCTGGGCGTTTTCTATGTATAATGCGTATTTATTTACAAAAAAAAAGTATTTAAGTAAGTTTATCAGTTGTCTAGTACCCATAGTACAAGCTTCGGCTTAGTTTGGGGCTAGACGGCGCTGTGTGGCCCATCGTGGCATGTCTTGAGTTATTTATTTATTTATTTAAAATGTTTTTGATGATGATTAGAGAGTGAGACTATTAGAAAATGCTTTCTGAAATAGATTCTAGTATTTCTGGGATGATGTATTGTTTGACACAATTGATGCAATGCTCTTACGCATTTGGGCTACACAATAGGTACTACACTGCTACACAAATGCGTTAATGTAGGAATTTTCCACTCGTACCCACGTAAAAAGCTATCGTTCCGATATGACGATAGCGCGTCTGTTCGTGTAGAACGAACTGATTTATAAATCTGTTTTCTCATTGATATAGTGATTTACAAATATTAATGTAGAGTTTGTTTTTATATCTAAATGTAGCTAGATAAATCTGTAGAAAGGTCAATTCTGTAAATTAAATTATATTTTCAAAGTAACTATCAGGGGGTGATTCGATGTTGATGCCAAAAATGCAATCAGTAAGTTCTTTGTCTGTCCGTCTGTTCGTTATACACGCGTGCTGCGCCGCTGACAAAGCTAGTAAATAAATAAATGGTGAAAGACCACACAGCGCCATCTAGTCCCAAACGAAGCCGACGCTTCTACTATGGGCACTAGACAACTCATTAAAGTGCAATTTGCATCGACAAGACCGGATAGAGATCATGCGCAGGATCAATTGTCTAACATGCTTATCGTTGCACGGGGGTGTAACGCCGCCATCTTTCTGACTTCGGGTAAGTTATTTATTGAAAGAATAACACAGTACTCGTAAAAATGTTTGGCCCGAAGCCGGGATTAGAACCCGAATAAATACTACTTCAAAAAGCGAGCTTACAGATTTCTCAAGGGCCGACAACGCGCCTGTGACTCCCCTGGTGTTGCGGTGTCTATGGGCTGAAGTATATGTCACAAGCTGGCACTTGCAACCACTAGAGGACTAGTACCACGAGACAGTAATATATCTTAACTAATATTATAAAGCTAAAGAGTTTGTTTGTTTGTTTGTATGTTTGTTTGTTTGTTTGTTTGAACGCGCTAATCTCAGGAACTACTGGTCCGAATTGAAAAATTCTTTTTGTGTTGAATAGACCATTTATTGAGGAAGGCTTTAGGCTATATAACATCACGTTGCAACTATTAGAAGCGAAGAAATAATGGAAAATGTAAAAAAAAACGGAGAAAAAATAACTATTCCACGCGGACGAAGTCGCGAGCACAGCTAGTCATTCATAATTAGTATTGTATCATACTCTTTCATGATGTAATGTTACTGTAGAGTAATCACCAGACTGAAACATTTGGGTCCAATAACCTACACGGCATTTAGAATTAGTGAAAGTATAAAAAATGTGCTAACTGACAATTGTAATCAGCCCACGTGTAAAGAAACATTACATGCATAGGTTTTTATGATGTTTTTCTGATTAAAAGACTCGTATACTCATTCTTGAGGACAAAAGGTGCAGGTAGATAATGTTTTAACTTTGTAGTTCTAGATCTAGGTGGGTACTATGAGCGGCGGTTGAGTGAATTCGACCGCTGTCTAAATGCACGAATCTAGATCAACTAGGAGGACAGAGTATGAAAGTAGTTGACAGGTTTACAAATATATGTATACCCTTTTTTATGACAAAGGTGGCAAACGCGTCTGAAGATCACATGATGGTAAGTGATCACTTCCGACCAGACACCGCAACACCAGGAGAAATTCGTACTTTAGGCTAGACACTTTTTGGAGGTCCCTAAGTCGTATCTATTCAGAAAAGTCGCAACTGGTAGCTAATTCCAAAGAACAGTTTCACGAGGCAGAAAATTGCGCGCAAAACGTACCTGTTTCAGTATGTAAACAAAACCAAAAATACCATTCGAACTCTTTAGTCATTATTTCTTTTACTGATAACATTGTCACGGCATCCTTTTTTAACAAAGCCGACAATACCAGGTCTTCATTCACCGCCAGTCAACAAAAAGCTACTTAATTAACACCCCGTAATAACTCACTCGAAATCCAAACAAACAAACGGACACGATAACCTGCCACCAAACGCCACAATGAACCCATTATCATTCCGCAGAAACATCTCGATGCTCAACCGCTGCGACAGAGGCTTAATATATGCATTTCTGCATGCGGCTATAGACCTTATTGAGTCGTCTTTTATTAGCATTTAGATGCATTTTGCTGTGCAAGAGCTCAGTCGAGTTCGCATTTCTAGAAAGTTCCACGTGCATTGTAGGGTTGGCAGCCTTATAAGCCTTTACTATTGAATGTAGGTCTGTGCAGACGACCTCACATTAGATTACCAAATCTGCCAAATCATTTAGATGGATCGTAGAATCCATTATTCTAAGCATTAGACACAATTGAAAATAGAGTTTGGGGAAATGGTACCGAATTTGTAGTAGGTAAAGGGGGTTAGTTCATATATTGAAAAGGCCGAGATCATTCTCATCATCATATTCAGCCATAGGGGATCCACTGCAGGACATAGATCTCCCGCAAAGGCCGAGATGCTCCGATTCTTTCCGACAGACTTTTTGAAGAATGTGGAAGTTCTGTTATTACTCGTAAGTATGGATTATTATTCTTTATTTGCACACCATACAGTTGAATTAAAAACTATGTTTGATATACATTGTACAAATTTTCGTTATACGCGATCAATTACATACAACCATAGAGGCAAGAGGTCTTAGCGCTATAAGGATCTGTTCCATACAACAAAGAGTTCTACTCTTTTTTTAAGTTGGTTAAAACAAATGGTGAGAAAGCTTATCGCGTGTTTCAGAATTGGTAATACGAGTAGATGAAATGCAAGTACCTACTTATATGTAACGGTCGACTGACAAGGGCTGATGATGATGATACCTAGGTATATGATCCTTTCATATTCATATTCATATTCATTTATTTGCAACCATATTCATACATAATTAAACAACTTAAAACTAGTATAGAATATAGACCCTGTTAGGGTATGGCAAAACATTTGTTACATTAATATAAACAATTATATTACTTAGATATTAAATTGGCAGCAATGGAAGTGTGACGGATGAGGAATAATAATAATTATGCATTACTAAAGTATTCATTAAGGCTATAATAAGATTTTAGAAGAAGCATATTTTTCAATTTTTTAAGGAAGATTCTTGTGTTCAGTTCCATTCTAATATCATTAGGTAAATTATTAAAGACTTTTATTGCACTACAATATGGACTAGAACTATATATAGCTAACCGACTACTTGGTATTTTATATTTATATTTATTATTTCGTCTAGGGATATGCAAACCTGACCATGTCGCACTATCAAAAAGCTCCTTGTTATTTTTGATAAATTTACATATTTCATATATATACATAGAAGTCAGGGTGAGAATTCCCAGTTTAGCAAAATGAGGTCTACATGTTTCTCTGCGTTTAAGATTGACTATTATTCTAATACATCTCTTTTGGAGTATAAAGAGGTCGCTTACGTTTGTACTATTACCCCAAAGTATGATACCGTAACTAAGCCACGAGTGGGCATACGAGTAGTAAGCAGTAATAGCAGTTTTCCTGTCAGTACTTATCTTCAGTTCATAGAGGGCATAGGTAAAGCTTGAGAGTTTTGTTTTAATCTTCTCTACATGCATTTTCCAGTTTAAATGTACATCTATTTCTATTCCCAACAATGAGCAGCTGTTTACCTTTTCTAGATTGACATTTTCAAACATGACATTAACATCTAAGGGAGATTTTTGGTGAGGTCGGAATTCAATTATTTTTGTTTTCGAAAGATTAATTAAAAGATTATTTTCACTTAACCAATCTACAATTTTTAAGAATGTTTCTTGTATCTTTGTGTGGAAGTCAACTGATTTTTTAAATTTGAATAAAAGTGAAACATCATCAGCAAAAAGAACGCATGGTGTGTTTATTATTTTAGGGAGATGGTTTATGTATATTAAAAATAAGATACATCCTAAAACACTGCCTTGTGGTATTGAGCAATTCACAGTCAGCGGATCAGATCTATAGGTAGTAATTTTTCCAGTTTGTGGGTCACGGTAATCAATTTGCACGTATTGAACTCTATTTTTTAGGTATGAACGTAGCCATTCATGAGCTTTTCCTCTAATTCCTGAATGATATAATTTACTTAGTAAGGTTTCGTGTTGAACCCTATCATAGGCCTTTGTCATATCCAATAGTATTCCTATAGCATACTTGCCCTCATTAAAATAATTTAATATCTGTTGTATATATTTGTAAACAGCCAAGTTAGTCGATCTTTTTTTCCTAAATCCATATTGATGCTCATCTAAGATGTTGTATTTCTCAAAAAAGGAGTATAACCTGTTCGACATTGCCCTTTCAAATATTTTAGAGACAGTTGGAAGCAGGGCAATTGGACGGTATTTACTCGGATCCGCTTTATCTCCTTTTTTAAAAGCTGGTTTTATGATTGCAGTTTTTAATAAATCAGGAAAGGCTCCTTCGTTGAAAGATTGATTTATTAAAATTACAACGGGTAGGGCCAGTTCTTGTGAACATTTTTTCAGTAATGTGGATGGCAATTCGTCAATTCCAAAGCTATTTTTGTTCTTAAGATTTTGGAATAAAGTATTTACTTCTCCAACACTTACTGGCCGCAAATATATACTATTTTCAATGCTAGCAACAAAAGTTTTTCTTTTGTCATTTTTTCCTTGATTAGATAAACCAGTCGTAGCAAAAAAGTTATTAAATATATTGGCAACTTCTACGGGGGATTCGATAAGTGTGTTATTCTTATTAATCTTTATATTTTTATATGCCCTTTTGGAGTTTTTATTTGTTTTATTTTTTATAATGGCCCACATTGCTTTCGTCTTATTATCAGCCTTAATCATTTGTTTAATATATAATTTTTTCTTAGATATAGTAATTGCTTTCTTTAATATTTTCTTATAGGAGTTGTAGTATCGCTTTATTATTTCATTATTTGTATGGTTTATCATTATTCTTAAAAGTCTTTTATGCTTGCAAGATATCTTTAGACCCTTTGTAATCCATTTTGGATGTTTGTTTGTTGGGTTAGACTTTATTTTTATTGTCTTTTGGGGGAAATGTGCATCTAATAGAGATTTTAATTTATTATGATAGATTATATAATTTTCGTTTATGTTATTATCTCCTTTTAGTAGGGTTTTCCAATTTATTTCTAACAACTTACGTCTAAAATTATTTATTTCACTATCTGAGAATATTCTTTTACATATTATTTTTACTTCTTCAGTTTTGTATATGTGTTCTGTATCTATAGCCACCATTACACCATTATGATCTGACAAACCTAAGTCTTGGACGTGTGTTTGTGTCCATTTAAAGTTTGTAAATACTAAGTCTATACATGTGGCTGTAGACAAACATATTCTTGTGGGCAGTTTGACTTGTTGTGTAAAATTATAAGATAATAAAAGGTTTTTAAAATCGATTGAAATTTTTGTATTACTTAACATATCAATGTTGAAATCACCCCCTATTAATATGTTTTTATTTTTATCATGTTTTAGTTTATTAAGAAGCACATTAAATGACTCTAAGAAAGATTCCGTCTCACGCCCATTCCAATACACACATATAATTAACATATCTAAGACCATTATTTCAAGACAACAGTATTCAACAATAAATTCTATAGAAAGATCTGAAATGTCTTTTCTTTCACTGTATTCTATATTTTCCTTTATTAATATCGCCACTCCTCCTTTTTTCCGTGTTTTCCGACAGTAGTTAGCTCCTATTTCATATCCACTTATGTGTAAAGCGTGTAATCTATCTTCGGTTAAAAAAGTTTCGGACATACAGATCACTTCTAGCTTCATTTCATGTAATATGTGTTCCAGGAGAGGTATTTTATTGTTTAAACTTTGCATATTTTGGTACAGTACAGTAAGTTTATCCACGAAAAAATCCGTCCGCCTGGTCACCTTCTGTTCGCTGCATCATCTTTGGTAACTCTTTTCATCTACTTACCTTCAAATCATCGGCCTATGAAGGTTATGGGAGAGACCGGAAATTCCATATTAATTTGTTTTATCGGTTCTCTTCCTTTAAAAGCTCTATCTAACAAGGGCTTACATTTTGTATGCCTAGGCTTAGACGTAGGCTCTTAGGCAGCCCTTTGAACAAGGCTTAACTAACTGTGTTTGTGTGTAGAGTTACGAGTTGATAGGGCTTCGCTGTATGCCGAGGGCCGTTGCTGCTAAGCCAATTATCTACGACTGTAATCGCATTAAAAATCTTCCTGGTTGTAAACTAGCATTTGTTAATTTTTAAATATAGAAAAAAGGTATTATTCTATTTAAGGGATGCAAGGGAGCGGCCTATCATCTTTTTGCTCCAAGCCAACTTCACCTGCCTGTGGTGCATCCTGCCGTATAACAAACGAGGCGCTAGCAACCGACTGGTGGCGGTATAACTATAACAGTTGAAAGTGTACTCGTAGCTAAATACCACAGACAGATGACGGGCAGCAGCGTCACCGGAGCTAGGAGCTACGCCCTGACATCGTGACCTGCCTGCCCAACGTGGCGATTATGATTGAAGCCTCTAGATGTTTGCCCTAAGTAGCGAACATCTGGAGAGGCCTATGTCCAGCAGTGGATAGTAATAAGCTGACAATGATGTTTAGCAAATATTTTCTTTTTTAAAGTAAAACTTTGCTGTGGAAATCGTCTTCGAGCTTACATAGAGTATCGAGAGACTTACCGCATCTAGACAACTTGTTTTGTACCCGTGACAACTTGAAATTTGCTTGCGGGAAGACTACTTAGTGTCCAAAAATTCCACGTTATAGTGATATATTTAACTACAACATAACATAAGGTGTAATTTTTTCAAAAATTACTTTGTCAATTTGCCAACGTTTTTACGGAAGTATTAAATATCTATCGAAGACATCAAAGTCTACCCTATCTTCAGATACCTACCTATCAAACTATTATCCAGATAACATATCGCATTAATAACGATAAATGAACAATTGAAGTTTCTAGGTCATTGTTGTTTACATACACATTGGATGTTATTTTGGCGTTGGCAAAAAGAATAGACTAGAAAAAACATTTATTGAACATCATCATGGAAGTGTCGTACGTAATTAGCTTATCGCAGTCAACTGCTGGATATATAAATAAATAATAAATAACCCAAGACATGCCACGCTGGGCCACACAACGCCACCTAGCCTCAAACTAAGCCAAAGCTTGTACTATGAGTACCTACTAGACAACTGATAAACTTATTTAGATAGATACATAATTATGCCTCTTCGGTTGTTCCCTACTTTAGCCTAAAAGGCAAACACTCGGTAGAACAATACACATGTAAGTATTCTATCCTTTTGTAAACTTTGTATGAGAACCGGACAACGGCGCAAAACCGATTCAGTTTTCCGTAGTTGTAAGTGACTCGAACCAATTTCAATGATAATAAAAGATGATGACTTTAGTTCCTTGATGACTACTCATTTAAAAGTTTCATGAGCGTCTCTACATTTGTTTGTGCAACATAGTTGTTGATGCTACGTCACCTTAATTTATGACAAGACTACCTTTTGTCGCGGCTTCACTCGCGTTAAATTCGGGGTGAATGCTCTATACAAACTTCCACCCCTCGTTTTAGGGAAGTGGGAGGTTAGAAAGGGGCAAAAAGTAACCTATGTTACTCTCTAACCCTTCAACTATCTCCACTTAAAAAATCATGTCAATTTGTCGCTCCGTTTTGCCGTGAAAGAAAGACAAACATACAGACAAAAAAATATCTATTTAACCACTAATGTCACAGGTATCGTATTACCTACCTACAATTTGTAACATTCCGGTAATCTCGGCTCTAACTAATGATTTTTTACGGGTGACCGCCCGTAGGCCGTGGCTGCACACGTGTGTGACTTAGGCTGTGTTGCCATGTAGTGAAATAAGTGTCCCTTAGGTCTATGATAATTTATTAGTGACATATCCCTTAGATCTATTTTAAGAGAGGTAGGGCAAAGCGAATCTTCGCTCGAATTGAGCCGCCCGTCCGGGGAAGGACCTCCACCCTATAGAATACCGCAGCGAAATGACCACCGGGTCGTGTTTCTGCCGGTGAGTAGGGTGTCCGGAGCTCGTAGGGGTTTAGGGTTGGGCCGGCATGGCGGTGGCAACCGACAGGTAACTGACCAGTTACTTGCCCGTTGTCACAGCGACTTGGGTTTCTCTTTCGCTTTCTATCAGGCGTAGGGAAGCCATTATGTCGAGCTACTATAAAAAGGATCGTTCGATTGATGTATCCCTGGATACATCAATCGAACGATCCTGCCCATTTTTCCCTAGTCGTATATTTTGAATCTGTCAACACTGACCGCACTCGCCACGTGCGCAAGCATGCGCGCGCGCATCATTGGTCATGAAACCGCAATTTGTTTCGTGCGGTTAAAGACACGAGTCATTCCATTCATTTCATTAACAAAAGAAACAAGTACCTTATCATCAGCCTGCAAACGACTACTGCTGGACATAGGTCGCCATCAATTACAACACATTTTACCACTTTGGAAGAGTCTCTAGCGCAAACAATGAAAAAAAAATATGTTAGAAACCTCAACATCATTTTATATGTATGGGGAACCCCAATAATGTTGGATTTTTTTCTGATTTTATTTTAAAATCTTACATCATCCAATTTCAATAATGTAGCTCATATAGTTTCGGAATAAACTGGCTGTGACATACGGACGGACGGACAGACAGACATGGCGAATCTATAAGGGTCCCGTTTTTGCCATTTGGCTACGGAACCCAAAAATGAAAAAATAAAATTTTGCAAAATCAAAATGTTATGTTTGTAACAAAACTTGACTCGTATTTAACACAGATTCAATCGAGTCAGTCAACCTAAAGACTGATTCACCGGCTTTGATGTAGTCATGAGGGCTAATAGGTTGATCTGCATAGAATAGATATTACATAATATAAATATTTAAAGGGGGCTCCCATACAACTAAAGCTATTTTTGCCCGTTTTAGGTGGAAGGTACGTTTAGGTGGAAATGAAACATTTCAGTACACCACTCTCAAAATTTGTTTCGACTAGTAAACTAATCAATAGAATCTCGATATTATCGATACATTTTCCGATTCCTCACTTCCAACGGCACAGGTGCGCATATTATTACAGCGGTGCATATCGCAGAAATGTGTCACACTCAATGTTGTTATTTTCTGCTAAGTGTGACAATGTCGCCTGTTTCATTGTTTATCGAATGGTCTCTATATCGAGACGAAACATGAGCATTATTCAATTACTTCAATATTGAATAGTTATTTCTACCGTGTACCAGGCTGAAATTACTATTCGCTTAAAAGAACCCCTTTGATTTTAAACTTTAAAGGGGTCCTTTTACATTATGGCGTCACTGAGTTCTATATAATGAAAATGTCAGAGGGTGTTTTCGAAGGGAATACTTACGGTGTGGACACTCAGAAAGAGGAGCAAGGATTTTCCAAGGCCGGCTACGCTCCTATGGATCTATAATCATCAGGAAAGGTTTTATTTCTTTGGCAGTCTATTTCAAAAAAAAAACAAAGGTTATTATAATGTGCATACGATCGTATGGATGTGTGTACCTACGTTAATTGTTATGATGATGATGTATCAAGATAGCGAACTCAAAATGCGAGTGCAAAAAATGCACTCTATTTGTACATGTAGTTGAAAGTTGATTGAGGAAAATTTGACAGATAAGTGTAGGTTGTTGTTTGGTCGTCTGTACATTAACCACCTAATTAAAAACTAAAGTCTCCCTTGAACCGACGAAACACTATCAAACGACACATTACAACTGGAGGCGTCTCCCGGAACTCTATTAATCGCATCAAGTTTGCTCCCAAAATTTACCCGACCTGACCGGAACATTACAGATCTTGGGCGCCTCGCCCGAGGTCGTATCTTGAATCAAATTGAACTAATCACGATTGTGTAGGCTTTCAGTAGCCACACAAGTGAAAGCCGGATAGTGCCAACAGCCGACTCGGTAGAAAGAAAACAACGAACCGATACAAACTGGTAACATCTGCCTTTGCGAGCGACATACGTTACAGCCAGAATTTTTCGTTTGATACTGTCCAATTGAGTTTAAACTGGTTTGTCAAAGTAGACAGGATGTTTTGAGAATTAGGGTGCGTTTCGATAGAAGCGGTGAAGCTAACAAAAATTTACCAATATCTTGTTTCACTGAAATAGGGTGCCGGCATAGTTCACTGGATTAGCAAGCTGAAGTGGCAATGGACAGACCATATTAGCCGCGGAACCGACAACTGTTGGGGTAAACGAGTTCTAGAGTGGCTTATCGGCAAACGTAGGACGCCCTCAAGCCAGGTGGAGCGACGATTTGAGCGGATTCGAAGGTGGCGAAACAGAAGCCTATGTCCAGCTGTGGATTGGCTTATGATGATGAAGTGGAGTGGAGATGATGTGTGATAATATGAGCGATATCATTGGTAACTTTTGTCTATGGTAACGCATCCTTATGCCGGCCATACGCGCTATGGTCTACCGGAGAGGTCCACCTGAGTATGTATATAAGAAGATCGACCGGAACGTGTGTGGGAATAGACCTGTTCTGTTTTTTGTACCTGCAAACCCTGTAACCTGTGCAGGCATACCTGCACAGGTGGCCTCTCCAGTAGGCCGCAGCTTGTATGGCCGGCACTAGGTCACGTTTTAGACACAGGCAGGTACTAAAATAGACACAGGGCATATGAAACCTGATACTTTGAGGTTAGCTAAGGCCACAGGCGCTGTGACGTCATCGTTCATTGATAGATAGGACAAGACAAACGCCACACGCTGACTAGTGTAGGACTTAAGTCACGTTTAAGACACGCGTAGGTATTAAAATAGACACAGGGCATACGAAACCTGATACTTTGAGGTCGGTCGCGGCCACAGGCGCCGACATGTCTTTGACGTCACATCACAGTATATTAGCATCGGAGTATAGTATACAAATAAGTTAGTAGAAATAAGTTGTCCTAGAAATGCATATAACCGGCAGAAATGGAGAGATATGGGGATGGAAATGGGGATGTAAGGCAGTAGTCTATCATCTTTTCGCTCAAGCCACCCTCACCTGCCCGTGGTCATGCTGCCGAATAACAAACGAGGCGCTGGCAACCGACGGGTGGCGGTATAACCATCACAATTGAAGGCGTACCTAAATACCACAGACCGATGACGGGCAGCAGCGTCACTGAAGCGAGAAGCTACGCGCTGCAATCGCCAACCCGCCTGCCCAGCGTGGCGATTATGGGTATATCCTCCAGATATTTGCCCTAAGTGGCGAATAACTGGAGAGACCAATGTCCGGCAATGGACTGCAATAGGCTGATGATGATGATGAAGCAGGAAAACACACAAATATAGGTACTTCACGTAAAATGTTTGTCCTGAGTGGGATTCTAACCCGGATGGATTAAGTCCTAAAACATTAATAAGGAAATACATTAGCCCTGTATTCAACGCGACGTTTAATGCCTATCCAAACATCGCTTTACGACCAAAGTTACCGAAGTGATTAAGAACTGCCCTCGGTACAAATATTACGTGTGATTGTGTAAACGGTGACTAATAGTGACAGCACAGGTGTCTTTGCGTCGTCACAGAGGCAATTATAAATGTTATAACAATAGCCACTTGAGTTACATCAGATTACGTAGAGGCACGAGATCGAGGCATTACATCTATGTGATTTGATTAAAACAAGATTCAAAGTTTGAAATTTACAAGCATGTATCAAAGATAGAACGGCCTACTGTGCTTTAAAAGTGTGAATAAATCTAGCATGCTTTGTAAAACGTCAGTTGGTGTCGGTCCACTGGTAAAATTTTTATACACAGAGCGTTTCATAGGACGATAGTCTTTTATTCGACGCGACCGGGTAGAGTTCAGGCAACCAAAGTCTTTACGTTCGTTCCTATGTATGGGTAAGTATATCACCGTCCTCTTGTTGATCTCCTATTGAGTAATTTCGAGACAAAAAACCAGCAACACTTACGGCCCCACCCGGGATTCCGACCCGTCAGCAGACAAGAGCAACGAGACAATCAATGTCAACTAGATATTTCTAGACAAAGAATAACTTACTTTCTAAGTTTCCACGTGAGATTATACTCAATGGACGTCACACTTATGAGTAAACCAGTAATTAGGGACGCGTGAGTTACTCGTATCTAAGTCCAACAATGCGTCAAGTTTGGCTATTGCACAGATAAGCGAGATAGTGAGCCAGGTTGACGCAATCCCGTTCTAGTGGTGCATCAGTTAATGACATGGGATATCCCGGGAATTCTGTGTTTGATCTAATTTGCTACTGAGTTTTACATAGAAGTGATTCAAAACCCGAGAGCTTAAGAAATGGATAAAAGACAAATGCATGAGACAAAAAAAAATGTATTAGAGATCCTCATAAAGAGTCTTTTCATTTGGGGATGTAAGGGAGCGACCCATCATCTTTTCGCTCGAAGCCAACCTCACCTGCCCGTGGTGCATCCTTCCGAATAACAAACGAAGCGCTGGCAACCGACTGGTGGCGGTATAACAGTCACAATGGAAGGCTTAGCTAAATACCACAGACCGATGGCGGGCAGCAGCGTCACCGGAGCGAGAAGGTACGCCCTGCGATCGCCAACCCGCCTGCCCAGCGTGACAATTATGGGTATATCCTCTAGATTTTTGCCCTAAGTGGCGAACAACTGGAGAGGCCTATGTCCAGCAGTGGACTGCAATAGGCTGATGATGATGATGATGATTTGATAGATACACTAAGGTTTGCAATTGTTTTTAATTATCATATCACTACAAAAAAATTGGTTGTTCAGATACACAGATGTGTCTGTAACGACCTCTAAGGATACCGATTTTTTTAAACAATATTCAATGAATTCTAAAATAAGCGAAGGATGAAAAAACGAAATTTCACCGGTCAGAAAAAAGTATGAAAATAAATGGAAAGGCTTTCCAACGAAAAAGGTTTACTCACAGGCCCCACAATTCGGTAGTGACTAAGTACAATGTAAACAGAAATTCCAATTGCTTTTTCACGCTCACAAACAAAGATGTTTACCCTCCGAATCCACAATGGAAATTAATTAAGGGCTTGCCCTTTACGGCTCGCTTCCGGAGCAAAAACTAGGGAAATTGTTTAAGCCATTGTTGTGCTACGAAAGAAATAGGTCATTCATAGATTAATTTACTTTTGTATTGATTTTCAACCTTCAATTGGTACTACATTCAGTCGTATCTTTTGATACTATGGTTCTGACTGTCCTGTTGGTATAGCGGTACAAGTGGTACCTAAAAACAGAGAGGGTTCAGAATCCAATTTCCGGATTTCCGAATTGAATTTTTACAGGGGTTTCTGTCAAAAACTGTTCAGTAGAAATTCCGGAGACAGAGTTTATGGTGATAGATCTCCGTGCATATCATCCCGAAGGAAAGCAAAATTAGACGCCTAAATCGATGAGGCATCGGGTAAGTAACCAAACCAATTACTGGTTAGTTTCTTCCACTGCCATGCTGAATTATGAAATAGATAGATAAAATTATTTATTGCCCACTATAGAATTGACTTAAAACTGGGAATAACACACTCTTGCTGCACAATTTAGGCGGCTTTATCGCTGTAAACGATGTCTTTCAGACAACCGTAGGGTAGGGGTAGTTGAAAAAAAGGCACCCCTTTTTTTCAACTATCCCCTAGGTGAGGTGAGCTATCAAGTGAATCGGAATTGAAATATTTGAAAAGTAGAACATATTTCCGTTTGTGGTACCCGCTTCTCTTAAAATATCAGATCCTTTAAACAAGATGCGAAGAAGCATCTTATTTGGTCCAGGATTACCTTGTCACCTTGCCTGTCGCCACAGTTATTTCGGCTTCGTTTACCGTTCGTATAATGGCTTTAGCCGGTAAAAAAAACTGTAGCCATACCTATATTCGAGTTTCATTATTATTTCAAAGCCTTGGTTACAGTATTGTTCAAATCGGACCGTTTTGTAACAGATAATATCGCCACTGAATAATTTATGTTTTGATTTTGGGCAAAGGAAAATTCCGTTTGAAAACAATGATGATATTTGTGCATTAATGAATACAAATGTGACAGACACGAGTCGTGTTGAAGCAGATTTTGCGGAATATCACATGAGGCGCATAGGAATGTGTAAATTGGCAATTCATGGTTTTATATCATTGTCAAAACAGTCAAGTAAAGGACATGAGTATTCAATCAAAGTGGACTGTTGCATTTCCTACTCGATTGCCTCTTGGGCCAAGAGGCAAGAGGCAATCGATTATAAAGACTCTTGGACCGAGAGGCAAGTTCATATTATTATTTTGCCTTCTTGATTGTGGATTTATAGCTTATCTATAAAAATTTGAGTTTCGATTTCAAAAGTGTCCCGATTTTAGCCGGACACTTTTAAAAGCCCCGGCCAGACGGATCCCGGACGCCCTTCAAACTAGGACAAATCCGGGTAAACCCGGACGGATGGCAACCTACTCTTGGCTCATCGGGCAAAGTGTTCTCTTATCAACTGGCCCCATGGCTAAATGGGTAATGATCCCTAACTTCTAACATAACCCACGACCCTTGGGTCAGAAGACCCAAGGGTCGTGGGTTCGATCTCCACCCGGGAAAAAACATTCGTTTGATGAACGTTTGGGTTTGTTCTGTGTCCACCAGTTTAGGTTTAAGTAGGTATACGTATATATTTTTGGTACACCCTCGTTATTCCGAGACCCATAATACAAGACCTTAAGCTACTTGCTTTAGAATCGGAGCAATGTAAGTATGTGATGTTGTCTGATATTATTTTTTATTACAGGTATTGACTATCTAGCTAGGTCAATTTAGGAATCCAAATTTTCGAAAATGGCTCCGTTGACCTTCGCGAATTGCACTCTTCACTGCTTGGCTGTTTTGCCAAATATAAGTACGGTGGTTCCCAGCTAAAAGTTGATATCTTGGATAACCCCTTAGTTGTCTTTAACGACAGCCATGGTAAAAGAATTGGGCTATACCTACTCGTATTTATTAGTCACAGCACGGAATAGTTTGGTAGACAGGTTTGTTTTGAACGTCAACAGTCACAGTCACAGTTAGTCAAATTTATCTATTAAAGCGGGAAAATTTTATGGAAAAATTCACGTCGAGTCGGTCGTATGGTCTAATCGATTCCTACCATTACGGGAGACAGAAGTGTGTGGTGTGGATAATTTTAATGTGTTGCTACGGTCAACAGTAAAATTTTACGACCAGTTAAATTGAAATATAGACTTTACTACGTCGACTGAAGGAGCAAATTCATTAGCTTGTTTTTAGTGCTTAGGAGTGAAGAGCTGTAAATAACAATTTTATTAGAACATTGGTTAATCAAGGTTGTTAAACTAAGGAAATGTTATATATGAGACGCAAGACTTTCCCTTATAAACTTTAATAGAAATATTAGTTCATTTTGTAAAAAAATATGCTGTGACTTCTCATATAGGTCCGATTTTATTGCTTCTATCACCAGGAAGCTACCAAGCAATCTAATAAAATGCAAAATCGAACATACTCGACTACGAGAGTGGACACTTCTCAAAAATCAAACGCATGCAGTGACGTCTTCTCAAATCAATAAAAATCATTGTCTCTGTAGCTGTGTTCGGAATCAAACCGATACTTCGACCACTTGCCAACTGTCGCACTGAGCACATGGGAGGCAATGTGCCCCAGTGACTAATGCCAAGTCTTCGAATGCTTTCGGCGTTATATCTTTCACGTCGCCATACATTCACGTTTGTGACTTAGGTATTTTCACGCCGGTCATTCCTGTCGTATTGTTTACTCAGTATCTATTAGTGTACCAGATGACAGTTACATTGCTTTTTTTTATTTCTTTTCTTGACGGCTGAATCACCATCATCAGCTTTATCGCTAAGCTTCTTACTCCAGTGACGCTGCGCTTCTTGCTCCAGTCAGGCTTCTGCCCGTCATCGGCATTATGTGGTATTTAGGTACACCTTCAATCCTGATGGTTATACCGCCACCAGTCCGCTGTCAGAGCCTCGTTTGTTATTTTGACATTATCACTAGTTGATATAAAAAAGAAACTATCATAGCATCGATCGACTTATCCATTCTAGGCCATCTTTTATCTGACCCGTTTCGTCTCGTAATCTGTCCTCATTATCATAGCCTACAAACTCACCAAAACAATGTCGTTGGGCTGTAATGGGCATGTTCTTTAACGAAAAATTAAAACGACGTGATCAGTACCACGCAATTGATTCTATTTTCCTGGGTTTTGTTTATCGGTCCTGCGGTTCTACAATGAGTAATGACATATAACGTGTTTGTGTTTTAACTTACTTAGGCAAAGACTAACATTTTTCTTTTGTTTTGTGTTACAGGAAATTTCCGGATTCTAAGATAATGCCTGTCTTATATAGAGTAAGGGAGATGCAATATCTAGCCACCCTCAGCTGCCCGTGGTGCGTCCTGCCGAATAACAGACGAGGCTCTGGCAATCGACTGCTGGCGATATCCATTACAATGAAGGCGTAACTAAATACCACAGGCCGATGACGGGCAGCGTTACCTGAGCGAAAAGCCCTGAGATTGCCAACCCGCCTGCCTAGCGTGGCGATTATAGGTAATCCTCCAGGTGCCCAAAGTGGAAAACAACTGGTGAGGCCTATGTCCAGCAGTGGACTGCGATAGGCTGATGATGATGACAAAATTTTCAAATTCACAATTTAAAATTTTTTTGACTCGCTCTATGGCTCATTTGGTAGTGACCTCTACCCTCTGAGCCAAGGGTCATGGGTTCGATTCTCGCACAGTACAAACATTTGTGTTCATGAATATGTCTGTTTGTATTGGTCTGGGTGTTTTCTATGTATAATATGTATTTATTTACAAAAAAAGTATCTAAGTGATTTATCAGTTGTCTAGTACCCATAGTACAAGCTTTGGCTTAGTTTGGGGCGATGTGTGGCCCAGAGTGGCATGTCTTGGGTTATTTATTTATTATTATTTATTTAATTACAACTCCCCGTGGTGTTGCAGACGTCCACAGGCTGCGGTAACCGCTCAACATCAGACCCCATTAGTAGTGGTATAAATAATTCTAGATATAATAACTTTTAAGCTTTCGCGTTGCATAATATATATAATATATATAATATATATAATATATAACTAGCGGGATTTAACGCGCATACCTTTTTTAAAAAACCCGACGTTTCGGCCGTGTTACAACGACCGTGGTCACGGGGAGTACTGGTGCAGCGATGTTACTCCGTCTGCGCGGTAGAATATTTTTCTACCCGCACATTTTTGTTTCTCCAACCACCATCACAAATCACACTAAAAGTGTCCACATTTTGACGCGAATTAACCGACTTCGCACTAAAAAGGGGGAGTGTTTTTGCAATCACTGGATTCCATGTTGTAGACAACTTTAAACCGTCCTCACGATTGAAATTATTTGGGTGTTTCTTTATCTCAACCGCCTCACGTACAAGTCTCGAATGGTGATGACGTTCGGATGACAGTATTTGTGTCCGGTAATAACTCAATCCAGTGATTGGTACCCGATTCCAGCAACACGGCAGTCGTTGTAACACGGCCGAAACGTCGGGTTTTTTAAAAAAGGTATGCGCGTTAAATCCCGCTAGTTATATAATTCTAGATATGTAGTTAGTTTTGTAAATATTTAGATTTGTCTTCAACAGCTTTACATCAAACTTGACTCATGTCTGTGTGTCATAATAGTGATGTCATGGTTTCCATATTCGTCGAAGGATCCCTACGTTTTTCATCATTACGAGCAGGTGTTTTTCCATTAATATAATGTACGAACCGCCTGTTTTTCCATGGCAGTATTTTTTGTAGGCACAGTGATGTACCTAAGATAGTGTTGTAATAAAACATTGTGCATGATGGCACAGTACAGTATGTGATCGGTAAAGTATCTTCCTTCTCTATGATTGGCTGAACCATTATGACGGAAAAAATACATATCACCGCCCTTTTTCTTCCCGTGGATGTCGTAAGAGCGGAGCGGCCTATCATCATTTCGCTCCAAGCCAACCTCACCTGCCCGTGGTGAGCAATGCCGAATAGCAAACGAGGCGCTGGCAACCGACTGGTGGCGGTATAATTATCACAATTGAAGGCGTAGCTAAATACCACAGACCGATGACGGGCAGCAGCGTCACCGGAACGAGAAGTTACGCCCTGCGATCGCCAACCCGCCTGCCCAACGTGGCGATTATGGGTATATCCTCCAGACGTTTGCCCTAAGTGGCGAACAACTGGAGAGGCCTATGTCCAGCAGTGGACTGCAATGGGCTGATGTTGATACATAGAAAACCCCCAGATCAATACAAACAGAGATGTTCAGTTATATAAATGTTAGTACTGAATGTGATCGAACTAACGAAACCTAACCCTTGGTTAAGAAAGCAGAGGTCACTACCAAATGAGCCATTGGGCTAGTAACTTTATAACACTAAAAGGAGGATGACTGGTTAAAAGAGAGTTTCCTTGCTCGACTATGATACGTTATGTTTTTTCAACACAAAAAAATTGCATTTGGCATTCATATTCGTAGTGTATTGGAATCGAGTTGGAGGCTTTCCTTTTTTTAATTTTGTTTTGTAGCGAAGGAAACCTGGTTTTTTGAGAGGTATGTACGTCTGAGCTCAGATTTATTACGCTATATGAATTTTTACCTTCGACTCTCTCTTCATAAAACTTTCATCGTACTTCAAATAGCGTCCTAGTAGTTCGTAAGTTCCAGATTCTAAAATAACCTTAATAAATTATTTTCTGATATTTTAAACATTGTTAATGGAAAATAATTATCTCCATCTTTCGTAACTTTATCCCTATTTATAAAGTAAAAAAAGGTAAAACTGACTGATTACAAACAAAGGTCATGATTTATTGAATTAGAAATAATACAAAATGCTTTTTACCTTTTATTAGATAATATGTTTAGCCAGCCTTTGGAGAATTAAACCTTACTGTGATAAAATCATTTAGTTAAGCGAACAATAGGGTAAATAGATAAAATTTTTCACTTTGCTACAAAATACCTAAACTATGTTGCTGGTTGTTAAAGGACGACTTTCAAAATGTTCTTTCACAATTACAATGATAGCCAGGGCACAAAAAAGTAAATGAAATGAAAATATTCACATAAACAATAGGTACAATACACAAATTCTACAATCGGTCAACAAAATTAAACTTCGTATTAATCACCTTTCAATGTTACGCACCAGTACAGAACTCATGTGTCCGCATCATACCGTTTGTTACCTCAGCGTCACGTTACCCTTCTATGTAGGCTTCGGCGCGCCCTACGACAACCGTAAGTCACGTGACGCTATAGAGGTCGATCAGAGGTCGCCGACCCCTTCACACTTGCGCAATTTGACAGCGACACAGGAAAATTACCGTCGCCATTTTGAAAACGCATGACTTTTTGTCGCTTAGCAACGCTGTTCGAAGTCAAAACTAGGTTTTTTAGTAGAACTAGGTTACTTAATAACGAAATCGATATCAGTGTAGTTATTATACCCATAGAAGTAATAAGTACTTGATACTTCCATGATTATACCCAATTGCAACGAGTATTAATTATTGTATCAATAACAACGCCTCAGTAGCATTATTATTGTATGAGGTCTTACGTTTGATAGAAGTCTTACGGCTGGGCCGGCATGGCGGTGGCATCTGACAGGTAATTTTCCAGTTACTTGCCCGTTGTTGCAGCGAATATTGCTTCTCCTTAGCTTTGCATCAGGCGTAGGGAAGCCATTATGTCGTGCTACTATGAAAAGGGGTAAAATTTAGGAAAATAATTTGTATCGGGTCTAGGTATTCTGGGAAATATTATCACAAAAGTCTCGTCTTACTTGACTATCATCTATAAGTATAGCTTAGTTTTTTTTATCAAAATTATAACTACCTACATAAAATATTAGCAAATTCGATAATGTCGTATCTTTATAAATATGATTAATTATGACTTTAATCAGGTGATGCGGCATTGTTTGTGGAATTTAATACTACGAGTACTATATCTCATAAGCCAAATAGAAACGTTTTCCGTATAGGTATAAATAATTAAAGGAAATGTTCTCATAGGTTCTAGAATCTTTATCGAAATCAAGGAAATGTTTTTTTTTCAGTTTAAATATTACATTTTATTCATTTAAGTACTTTTTTGAAACGCTACTTAATCGCTTGGACCAAGAATAAAAAGCCCTATAAAAGCCATTAGTACCTATTTTCCGATTGAACCGATCTTAGTTAATAGCTAACTATAATGTATAGGTGGGTGAAGTTTCCCATAAACATTTGTGTCAACGAGGTCATAGATACATTTCCGTGACCGACTGATCTGCACCCATATAAAGCCGATGTCAATCTAATGGGCTGTTTAAGATTACCTAGTAAATTGATAGTGTTATTCGACGAAAACGTGTTTTCCTTGACTTAGTCGAAATTCCATCAAAGAGACTATTATTACTAAAGAAAAACACATAGTACTTAAGTATGCTCATTATGCTCGAAATACGTTATTAAAGAAAACAAGTAGTGTAATAAATCTGTTAGTTATCATAACAAGAATAGATAACAAGGAGTACATGCTTTCATCTCCTAATAATGATAAGGATTGTTATTTCAGGAGGGTATACTTGCGAGATGAGTCACGTAAACCCATGATTCATTAGAGGAAAATCTCCTTAAGACAGGTGTACACAAGCGGATGAAAGCCGGCACCCGACGAGTTGTTCAAACAAACGCTGACAGAATCAAGCTATGTTGGATAGTTGTTTTATTTTTAGACTCGTTTGCAATGACAAAGGCTTTTTATCTTCCATTCATCTACTGGATATTGACCTCATAAATTGCAAAACTCAACATACGCAGTGCCGAAAAGAAAAAAAAGTGGAAGATTTCATAATAATGCTCCATTACTTATCTAGATAGCATGATGACATAGCACGGCGATTATGTTTTTTTTTAAATAACTTATATTCACGTTTTCTTGCGTTCGAAAGTCACACACACTTCGACGCACACATCACTTAACCTAAATTATACATATTATGAGTATAGCCCATTTTCCAAAGGGCACAAGAAAATAAATAAATACATATAATAAATCTATATGGCGGGTTAAATAATAGATTCACCCATTAAATTTTTACCAGATGGCTTTGCCGGCCAACTGACAAGTAATTGGTTTGTATTAATATCTATTTAATTGTCGCAAGGACTTGGCTTCTCTTTCGCTTTACATCAGGCGAGGGAACCCCACTATATTGAGTGTCTATAAAAATAGTTCTCGTTCCCATTATTGACAAACAAGGCTGCATGGCCTACGTTTCCCCAGTCACGTCGTCCCTCCACGATATTTTGACTGTGAAGCAAAACCCGGCCACTGGGTCAAGGGCAAAAGTCCTCGGGGAGAATATAGCTCCGCCCTGGTAAGAATGATACCCTTGCTCAAGAGCATCTGATAAAAATGGACTTTGTCTCCTATGTAATAAGGTAACTATTATGTGGATGGGCTGCCGGCTACTGTACTCTCATTAGGAGTATGTTAAGCCACTCGTAGGGGTAGTGGCAATGAAAACAACGTGTTTTCCTTGACTTAGTTCTATTTCTGTTTTTTTTTTACATTAGCTCAGTATAGTGCCTCGTTTTCGCCTGATGGAAAGCTAAATGTGTCTACTAAGTACCTAGGCTCTCTGAAGTCCTGAGGTCCAGACTTCCGGATACAAGTTTTAAAAAGTAGAGTCTTTAAACTGGTTATTACTCCTAAAGACCTATCTGTTTTATCTACATAATATAAAAACATTTACAATAGTTTGATGTCAGTATCGAATCGGAAGAAATGCACTTTTAAGTTTTAAATGAAACTTAAAAGTGCATTTCTTCCGATTTGATAGGTTTTGATAACAATAATACCTACCTAACTACTTGTTTGAGTAGGTACTAAGAAAACCCATGTTTTTGTTAGCAGTTGAAACATTTATTACAAATAATGAACTGTTTGAGATTTACAGTGCTGAAGTATATGAACAGATCACCACATTTGTTTCAAAAAGAAAGATAACGCGACGATTGCTTGTGTACACACGTCACACTTGAAAACCAGATGGCGAAAGAATATTTGCTACAGCGAAAAGGAAATGCGGTCACAATGTTAATTTATTGCATACTTAGCGTGTGAAACGTTCTTCTCGGACGAATTTAGATACGCTACGGAAATGACTACTGCCTCGTAAAAATTAGGTGACCTTTATATACGGAACAATCTATCTTTATCTATCTATCATTATCAGTCTATCGCAGTCCACAGCTAGACTTCAAATTTCTCAAATCTTCAAGAAAAGAGCATACATTTTTCTAACAGCACAGCTGTAACTCCTGATGTTGCAGATGTACATGGGCGGCGGTTATCCCTTATCATCAGGCAGGTGAGCCGTCTGCTCATCTGCCCCCTATTTCATAATTTCTTTTTTATGAAATAGGGGGCAGACCAGCAGATGGTACCCTGATGTTGCATCTACATCTGCAACATCATAGGTTACAACTGCGCTGCCGGCCTTTAAAAAAGAGGTACGTTCTTTTCTTGAAGATTTGAAGGTCGTATCGGTCCGGAAACACTGCTGGCGACAAAGCATTCCACAGTTTAGCTTGACTGCATCGAGTGACGATTTTCATCTTACGTCCATCTGCTGTCAAACAATTTTGTAAATCAGAGATCATTTTACGCTGGCTCGTCTAAACTTGGCACTGACACGGTCAACACGAGCGCACTCGCGGAATCTGTTTAGTGAAAAATTTAAACGACACACGAAATTAGATTTATTGCGACTTGCGTATGTGAAATGGTTGTCATATTTTTTTTTGGCGGAGGAGGCGAAGGCATCTTACGCGACGCGTCATTTATTGCTAGGACTGTACTGTAGAAAAAGAAACATATAGCGAATAGGGACGTTTAAGGAGCTAGATGAGACAAACCGTTAACAAGTGACGCAGCTAGACTAGACCATATTTTTACCTACTAAGTAAACGGCACACGTTAAGAGAGGTAGGGCATAGCGAATCTTTGCTCGAATTGAGCTGCCCGTCCGGGGAAGAACCTCCACCCTACAGAATACCGCAGCCAAATGACCTCCGGGTCGTGTTTCTACCGGTGAGTAGGGTTTCCGGAGCTCGTGTGGCTTAGGGTTGGGCCGGCATGGCGGTGGTAACTGACCAGTTACTTGCCAAGGCTTGTCTTTCGCTTTCCATCAGGCGTAGGGAAGCCATTATGTCGAGCTACTATAAAAAAAAACGTAGTGTAGGACGCTCTCAGGCCAGGGAAGTGACGATTTGCGCAGGATGGCTGGCAAGTGCTGGATGCGAGAAGCCAGGGATCGATCAAATGGGAGCGCACATTGGGAGAGGCCTGTGTCCAGCAGTGGACTGATATAGGCTGATGATGATGAGCTACTAAGTTTCAACATCGTCCTATCAAGCCTATCACAGTCCACTGCTGGACTAAGGCCACTCCTATGTTTGAGTCAACATCTGGAGGCTTTGCCCATAATCGCCACGCTGGGCAGGCGGGTTGGCGAACGCAGGGCGTATCTCCTCGCTCCGGTGACGCTGCTGCCTGTCATGGACTTGTGTTATTTAGCTACGCTTTCAATTATGATGGTTATACCGCCACCAATCGGTTGCCAGAGCTTCGGTTGCTGTTCGGCAAGATGTATCACGGGCAGGCGATGCAACGGAGCAACATATCCAACTCCATCCAAGCTACTAAGTTTATTATTTACTCGTAGGTATATATTTTTTTAACTTGCTCCTAGATCTCATGTAAGTAGTACCTATTGAACCTTTATAAGAGCCCTTGACCCTTCGGCAAGACCCTTCACTTGCGATTCACGTCGGCAAAATAGGATCTATTGAATGACCCCTGGTAAGCTTGATGAATGGGACCTTTAGGTTATAAAGGTTACACCCTAAAGGTTCTCATTCATCAAGTTTATTATTTTGGTGTTGAAGTTTCGTCGAAAATGTGTTTTAACTTTTAAACATAATGTGTAGTTCGCAATAATATCCGTGTGGTGATGGATAAATAATACAAATCATCGCCTCATCTCTTTTCATTGGTGTCGTAAGAGTCGATTAAGGGACCTCTGGAGATTTCTTCTCAACCGGCCGGTAGCATTTCGGGATAAGTCGCGTCTTTCGGATGGTTTGCTATTTAGACAAAAGCTCTACATTGTTTTTTTTTATTTATTTTTTTTGTAGCTCGACGTAATGGCTTCCTTACGCCTGATGGAAAACGAAAGAGAAGCCCAAGTCACTGTGACAACGGACAAGTAACTGGTCAGTTACCAACCCTAACCCCCCACGAGCTCCAGTAACCCTACTCACCGGCAGAAACACGACCCAGAGGTTATTTGGCTGCGGTATTTTATAGAGTGGTCCTTCCCCGTTCGGGCGGCTCAATTCGAGCGAAGATTCGCTATGCTCTACCTATCTTAAAACATACTACATATACATTCGTTAAACAGCGAAGGTACCACAAATATGTATAATTATACTTATATAAATACAAATATAAACACCGAAACCGAGAGAGACACCAGGAGTAAGTATAGTATAACACGTACTACGTACATCGTCTGCAATGTCTTTAGTAGGGCTTGCGACTTACTAAACGTAAGTTAGACACAAACAGAACATCAGAGTATCGACCCGATGCACCCTGTATCCTTGCCCCGCTCACCCAAATGCGCGCATACAATATTCACAACACGCCTGTTTGCTTATCGATCTCACTCAAATGCACGTCTGATATACCATAATAAATTATCTGGGCTGTTTATGGTGTATCAGACGTGCATTGGAGATTACCAAAACGTATCTGTTTAATAAAACTCTTTATTGACCGACGGACAATACACAACAAAGATGTCGACGCCTTTACTGTAGGTTATCCAAAGTGAAATCTTACCTAAATACCTATTAGACAATATCACATACGAGCATTTATTCGAAGAGATTGATGAATGTGAACGAAGCAAAAGTTGTGTAGCAAATGGAAGTAGGTGACAAAAAAAAATTGTATATCACATAATTCACATACATTGCTCCGATCCCAAAAAAAGTTTCAGTATTTGTGTTGAAATCGTTACCTAAATAATGCAACAACGTTATTGTATTTAAAGAACGTTCTTTAGTAATTTTCGAATTGAAGAAGAATCCCTATATTCTTCTTCTTGCGTGTCGATAGCAATCTACACAAATTCCGGTTACGTTCAGCTACACAAACCGTATGTCCTGTGACGTTCATAAGCTCACCCTGTGTGCAGGAGAAAGGGCATGCAGGGCAGGACGTAAAGTTGTGTCAACCTTACGTCATGGTTTGAGGGTTGAAACCACATTGGACTCGTCTATAAAGCCCTATTTGCACCTGTTCTCCTTACTAAGCTACGACTTGTCTTTCTACTACGTGGTCTAAAGAGAACTCTTTCCTCTCAGTAGGCAACGGCTTAGCTGTGCCCAAGGCAGAGTTTATAAGCGGCGGTAACCGTGTAACATCAGATGGGCCGCTTGCTTGTCTGCCACCCACAACAATAAAAAAAACTAAGGCCAACTTTTCTACATTACCTATCCAATGATTATTGGTGTTAACATTTCATAGTCAACGCCGTGTGACATAAGCTACGTAGAAGTGCTCACTAGTGAATCTTAGATTACCCTTAAGGCTTATAAATCAATAGGACTCCATCCCTGACCCAAATACCTAGTTATCGTATGCATCGTGAAATATTTTATATCAGACGGATATGTACATTGATCCTTGGTTTTATCGATTTGCCTTGCATATAAGTAAATATAAGTATACACGTTTGACAATGGGCCGTCCGATCCCAAAGAATACGGTTAGCATCATCATCATCGGTCTATTGCAGTCCACTGCTGGACACAGGCCTCTCCAGTTGTTGGCCACTTAGGGCAAACTTCTAGGAATAGGGAATTCCCTAATGGAATAGGGAATGCCGTATCATGATCTATGTATTTAGAAAATTCATTCTCATTTCTCAACTCATTCACTTAAAGGCTTGCCACTGCTACCAAATAAGCCTTGGTCTCCGATAAATCTTTTCTCTTTCCCCTGTAATCTAATTTTGACCGTGCTTTGCACTTCGTCCTTCCAGTGATTTCTGGTGCTCCCGGTCTGTCGGCTACCATTGATTTGTACCCCAGGTATGCTCTCTTGACCGTCCGACCTATTCCCATACTTGCTACGTGACCCAACGGAATCTCAGCGTCCTTGTATTCCCAATAATTTTAGGTTCCACCATTGTGAGAAATTATACTTTCCCAAATTGTGCCTACCGAAAAACTAATCAAGTGAAACGATACTGGCTATGCCAAATATGTTAAATATTATTATGTAAATAACACCGCATTCTTATCTGTATTATTGGATTTAATAAAATGTGATAAAAGTTGTATTTGTTCAGTCTGTTAGCATTTACCTGCAGTAAATATATGAATCATGATAGCAAATGTACCTATACCTAGCTCCGAGTACTTTTCTGATATCCAAATTATACATTACCTACTAGTACTTACATAGAAGTTAGCAAGGAGGTTCTGGTTTGAGTAAATCCCTGAGAGCAAATTTAAACTGCGATTTGAAATATAGCTATCTATAAAATTATGAATTGATTGTCTTACAACATCTGGTTATTAGATAATTCCAATATCCGTATTTTTACTTGCGTCTTTGTCAAAACTCATCCAGAGTTATTTAAGACCCTATATGATATTCCACGTACTCGTAGCTGTAGACGTCCTAATAAATTGGTCTTGCCGTTGATGAGGACAGCAATGCGTTCAAGGAACACTCGGTCAATGGCTGTCAAATTGTATAATAAATTACCCATGAACGCTAATATGACGATTAATAGTTTTAAATATAAACTAAGAATTTGGCTAACTCAACATTGTTTTTATAGTGTAAAAGAATATTTTGACCATAAGTGTGACATAAATTGTTAAGTGAATTGTAATGCTATGTTAAATGTTGTATAAATAAGTTTTCTAATAATTTTCTTAAATTGACATCTAATAATTAATTTAATTTGACATGTGTGTAGTAATAATTTATTTAATTTGACCACCCTTAATTTATTTCCAATGTATTCAATTTAATAATTTATTGCAATTGACAAATTGTTACAACGTTTGCATGCTCTGAAGAGTGAATGTGTCTAGTTCTAGATTTTATTACATAACACCTGTAGCACTATATGTACCACATTCTAGCAAATAAATTTATTCTATTCTATTCTATTCTATTCTATTCTATTCTACTGCCAGCAGTTCCAATCCATATGAAGCCTGAAGCAAGAAACTTAAAGTCAATTTTGTCTATAAAATAGAAAACAAACAAATGAAAGCCTTAATATCTATTAAACAATATTACACAAGTGCAATGAAACAAATCATTATGTTCATGTAACATTAGGTACATGAAGACAATGGTCTGTTCCAATAAGTCACGAAAAAAGAATGACATTTTATTATTTATACCTATATCTTAGTATGCTTAATAAATTTATGGCTATCATTCTCAGACCATGTGACTGAATGACGAATTTCCACGGGCTAACTCATAATGAATCTCGCATTCTGAAAGCGCGTGATATTTTGATTTACGTAAGCACGAGCTAATGAGTCGTAAATGTACCTAATATTAGGTAACAAATACTAATGCTTATTAGGTACTAGTCGTCAATAAAACAAAATAACGACGCACAACCGTCACGCGGGCCAAGGAAGGCATCCAATCCGAGGACGCTAAACTGGCTCACTGTCACACATTCCAACGGTAGCCGGTATAAGTGCGAATTTATCACAACATCTACACCAATTGAAAAGTCCCACCGAATTATAGAGACCTCATAAACATGTTACAACACCACCCAAACAGCTATGACTTGTTAGAACAGCGAGGGGAGTAAAGGATCAATTCAGACTGGACAAGGGAATCTTGCAGACAACGCATCGTCCAGGTTTGAAGGAGCTGTGTATTGAAATTCAGATGTATTGAAAATTGGTTAAGACTAGGGGAGATAAAGGTCTTGGTTTACTGGTGATGTATGTTTTTTATTATGCGATTTTAGATCGTGTTGCTATTTATAGAGCTGCGACTGCCGAATTTTGTAGTTACCTTTACAATAACAGTCTGGAGCCCGGGATAAAATAGACAATGTCAGGCGTTAAACTAAACTTATGAAACAATCAACTATGAGTCATGAATGCAATGACCTAGTGACCTGAAATTAAAAAATCTTTATCGATTTGTTCACATGGCGGACTCAGGTTTTTAACTAACCACTATTTTCTAGCTCTACAAAGGCCTTCTTGATTTTTCCCAGATCTTTGTTCACCGCGAGTTTGTCTATCAATCCAGTAGGATCATGAAATAGTGGTATAATCCTTGTCCGGTATACATATTTTAGATGATGGTGATCTGCAGGCATTTGTGGCGTTTTCCATAAAAGGGTGAATGCCCATAATCACCGCGCTGGGCATGCGTGTTGGCGATCGCAGGGTAGGGCAGGGGGATAGGGATAGAGAAATGTGGCGCGAATTAAAGGAGGCCTACGTTCAGCAGTGGACGGACCAAGGCTGTTGATTGATTGATTGATTGATTGATTGATCTGCAGGCTATTATATATTTGGTGACAATTTTGGTCCATTTGTATGCATCCAATCTGCAAACGTGACCCGCCCAAGTTCGTTTAAATTGAACAGATTTTTCACCTACATTTTTTATGATAGAGCGGGCAAACGGGCCTGAAGGTCATGATGGTAAAATCACTTCAGCCCATAAACACCGTAACACCAGGGAAGTTAAAGGTGCGTTGCTGACCCTTGAGAAATTTGACACATAGGGGAGGGGCTGCCGGAACGCTCAGTCACCAAACGAAACACAGCGTTGGTATCCCTTGAGAGAGCGGTCTTACAACAGTCGAGCCTGCTCATGCATGCTCCCAGCTAGGACCTACAACTTAAATGGGGTTTTTATTTATTATTTTATTATATTACCCAATTAGCACCACTTAGAGGACACTAGAGTTGGTTATCCAGGGCTAAATCCCAACATCATCTTCCAGAACATTATCTGCAATTGCGAATTTGCAAGGTAAGTAATTTCTTGCTCCGTCTGTCAGTGTCTCCGAGAATGCTGCATTCCATGCCTCTTTTGCAACCTTGATTACAACTTACTGAGCAAAAATGCTCTGATATCTTATTGTTAAGACATGAATTTTGGCAACAGTGATAACGTTGGTTATTTTTTTGGTAGCAATTTGGATGCGTGGGCTCTAAACAGGCGGCTCGTTAAATTTAGATTGGTTTGTTTTCGTGGCGGCTGTTCGCGTTTGGCATGTTGTCAGACAGGGCTGGGTTAAGGGACCGGCCTAGTGGACAGCCAGCTTTAGACTAACTACTTATAGGTAATTCACACTAGACCAAATTTCGGCAATTTCAAGAGAACAGAGATTCTAGCTATAACTACACAGGTGCGTGTGAAAATACGTTTGAAGTATATTTTAGACTCACATTTTTTACGAACTACAATAAGACGAGAAACCGTAGAAAAGTTATAAGCAAATAAGACTTAGCTTGAACAAAGCATCGCAGTAAATGAACTAATGCAGTACAAAGTACAAACATTGTGAAGACTTCTTTGAAAGGTTTTCGAGAAAACAAACAGGTATCCTTTTTTAATGGGTGTACTATTATACCTATGCTAATAAGAATGAGATATCAAGTTGGGAACTAACGAATTATCGTTCTTTCACCACCTGACTCCGAGCTGCTTCTATATGTGTACCTATATCTTATGGAGAAAACCCATAATTATTAAAGCTTGTTGTTCAAACTAGAACTTCTTGGTATTTAAGGCTGCTGTTGGGATCACTAGGACGCACCAGAATGTGTGTGCAAAGTAGCATAGAAAAACTAGTAGCATTATAGATAGAGTATAAAACGTTTGACGTCTGTGTGTAAATTGCCAAAAAATCATTTGGCTCAGTGCGAATAACGAAAACATGCTAAGTACTGGCTGTACGTGTTGTCCCGCCCGGGAATCTATTAGCAGTTTTGTTGTCTACGAAGAACAAAAACTTCTTTATTCTTTTAGAAGAAAAAGAAACATTTTCTGAGCAATATCTGAAAAGATATTTTCGACAAATAAAATGTTTTATTATGTAGAGAATAAGTATACTGGCCACAGAGAGAGAGATACAGAAAAAGAAAACTGGTGCGAATTAAAGGAGGCTCACGTTCAGCAGTAGACGGACCAGGGCCATTTATTAATCTGTGCCAGGCCTGTTTATTGATTGACTAGCTGTGCCCGCGACTTCGTCCCCGTGAAATAGAGTTTCATCCCCTATTTTGCTCCCTTGGAGGTAGAATTGATCAAAACCCTTTCTTCTTCTTCTTTTTCTTAGCGTGTCGATGGCAATCTAAATAATGTCTGTCATGGGGTGCATGAAAGGAGCCTCCCCGTATGACGTATTTTTTCTGTCTCTCAGATACGTCTGGCGCACCCTGGGCAATCAGCGAGTTTCCTTCCGCAGATTGGCAAATCCTTTCACGACGATGGCAATTCGAAAACCCTTTCTTAGCGGATGCCTACGTCATACCATCTACCTGCATGCCAAATTTCAGCCCCATCGGTCCAGTAGTTTGGGCTGTGCGTTGATAGACCACTATGTCAGTCAGTCACCTTTGATTGAGTTTTATATAATTTAGATTGAGAGACATGCATACGCTTAGTACTTAGGATTGGTTATGTTGTGGCTAAAACAGAAGAAGAACATTTTTTCTCTCTTGAACTCTATGATAGTATGGAGGGAAATAATTATGTAGAGTTAGTCTAGAATTTACAGATTTAATTATATTATTTATACCTCTACTTATTTCAAGAAATACCAGTAGGACAAAGAAGATACTCGTAAATTGTCATTCGTACGTGACAATTCATGCTCAATGTACGCTTTAAGATCTTACAATAATTTCAATATAATCTAGCGATATAATAAGACACGAAGCGATAAATAATAGCTCCACGTGTTCAAATATTATCAAATTCAATGTAATGTTTGGGACCATCAGACAACGAACAGACATAATATTACATAATAAATACAGCATTGGCCACGTCAGAACTTCTCTTCGTTCAAATTCACATCCAAATCAACGTTGATACGTACTTATTTCCTTTGCCGGACTAAGCGTTCTTACAGCGTGCAGCTCCAAAGGAATCTCGATTGAAAGCCGAGGCGTTACATCAAGATAAGGTTGTGATTTCTTTGGCAAGTTTCCGTATCGTTTGAAGGCCGAAGTAGGGCGATGCTTGGTCGACCTTGCTGAGCACGTGCTTGCGGCGTGTTCGCAGTCCTACCAGTTAAGTTTGAATACAACGACCGGTTACCTCGTGGAGCGATGACGCGACAGAAGAAAGTCGGCGATGTAAGCGAATATCTCGGCCTCTATCGCAGCGGAATGTATTTGGTGATATGCAAAACGTTGTTTATTTAAAAGAAGTGTGCATTTGAGAGAAAAATGGCACAAAGCAAAAGCGGTTCGCGCGTTTAGACTGGATATTTATAACCTTCGCTATAATAAAGCGTATAGGTACCTGTTTGTGAATATTTTGGCCCATTGGGAATGCAGTTTCAATGTCAATGGAACAGTTGGGGATTTTATAAGTTGAAAAATCTTGTAGTTTGTAGGTAGCAAACAGCTAATGCTGGCCACAAAAAACGAAAAAACAAATCCCCGAGTTCTACTTTTAAACCCATGTTCTTTTTTTTTTTTTTTTTTATAGTGGCTCGACATAATGGCTTCCCTACGCCTGATGGAAAGCGAGAGAGAAGCCCAAGTCGCTGTGACAACGGGCAAGTAACTGGTCAGTTACTTGTCAGTTGCCACCGCTATGCCGGCCCAACCCTAACCCCCCACGAGCTCCGGAAACCCTACTCACCGGCAGAAACACGACCCAGAGGTCATTTGACTGCGGTATTCTATAGGGTGGAGGTCCTTCCCCGGACGGGCGGCTCAATTCGAGCGAAGATTCGCTATGCCCTACCTCTCTTTCATCTAGTTCTAGAGCTATTAGGTATACGTTCTTCGAACTACATATGTTATAGGTACTTACTATGCTCCCGTGTATTGAAATCTGTTTTACATTTACGACGGTATGCAATAAGACACTAAATTCAATTAATGGCTGTCCAGATTTAGCCGCGTCTTGGCATTGGCTCTGCGCGTGTGCATGTGTGGTGCATACAAGGAAATGATTTATGGGCCGATTGCATAACGTCACTCTATGGTCATGTGAAATTACGTAGGAGTTCGATATATTCAAATTGTAGGTAGCTTTTTGTCGAAAGACTCCCCTAATGGATTTAGGGGCACAGTATGGATGGGGTCCTTTAAAGAAGTTGTAAAGAGGTTTTTAAAGGGTGGGCAACGCGCATATGTTATCCCTGGTGGTATAAAAACAAAAATTAAGTCCATAGCGGCCTACAAGTAACATATATTACTTAAATATGGACAATGTGTTGGCAATGTGTGTGAACAAACACAGGTGCGGTTTCTGTTTCTTCATTCACATAGTCGGATGGAATGACAGTTTGATATGACCGGGGAGTAGTGCAAAATGATAAAAGGAAAACAGTGAAAAGTACTGTCCACTAATGTTTGCCACTCCCAATGATATCATATTTTACCTGACTCTACATTTTATCTCAATATTTTGCTCAGGTGTACCGCTAGATTTGTGTCACTCTATAAAAAAGCTAAAGAAGAACTCTACTTTAGGTTAATCTGCGAAAACGAGACTTACACTCAAAATCATGTAACAATTTATTCAACACGTTACTCTTTGTTTGTATTACTTAGTCCAGGAAAGCTAGACTGCCCTTGACACGGAAAAATTGCGAGCAGTCTGCATAATGGAACATATTCTAGTCAATACCGGTTCATCTTTATGCATGAGGCTTAAGTCGACATATTTCCCTCTAATTCGTCGCCGTTCGATTCCCAGATCGATAAGATAAGCCCGCTGTCGTCATTCGTTTCACTCGATTGTGTTGTGACTAAGTACTAGATAACGCTTTGTCGCATTTCGTAAAACGATTGGAATTTTAAATGTTGCAAAGTTTATGTTACATAGGTCTAGTTGAATGGAAAATTTTATGACGCTCTTCTTTTGTTTTTGCGAAATGGGATGTTCTCGCTTTTGTCGGATAGGTAGCTTTTAAGACGATTTCAATTACTTTGCTCTCCCTTATTTCCGAGTTTTATTAAGATTGTAGATACTCAGGTCTTTACTCCATCTGTGGTAATTAATTGATGTCTGGAATTTTAAGGGTATCATAGACTGAAGGCAATGTTATAATGTTTATTTGAATAATTTGACATTTTTAACGTATTTTTTGATACAGCCAGACGCATAATATTATTTTTGGTTTATTTATAAATACATATATAAAATTTTTAATTAAATAATAATTTGGTCATTAATGCATAGTCAACGTTATCCATTTGTAAAAAATAAATGAAATTGAAAGTAAGTAAAATGTATTTAATTTTGAAATGGGGATTTGTATTTTATCTATGAATTCGTATTTTTTATGGATGCTTTTTAACCGTCTTCAAAAAAAGGAGGAAGTTCTCAATCAGACCGATTTTTTTGTTGCATGTTTGTTACTTACCATATAATATCTCCGAGAATTGTGAACCGATTTGAAAAAATATTTTTTTCTTCGAAAGGGTGTCCGAGTTGCTTCCATTGACACCAATATGGTGTGTAAAACGTTTTTTTTTTGCTAAAAATGCTGTTATTAATTCACTTATTACTGTGTAGTGTAGGTACTCATACTTCAGACTATCCAAGTATCTTGACTTCATCGCATCACGTTTATTATCAAAATGATAACGATTGGACACTTCCGAGTAAAGTAAACAATAAAATTTATAGGTAGGTTAGGTATGCACTGAAGTGTATCGAATAACAATACATGAGTTGCACCAGGTAATGGATAGGTAAGATAGTGTGCATAACTGATACAAATGCACTTTATAATCGTGGTGCTAAGACCGCCTAAATTGTACTTTATGTTTGTAATGTAGGTATACCTTTTTTATGCGAGAGTCGGCAGACGAGCAAGTGTGATGCCTGATGGTAAGCAGTCGACACCGCCCATGGACACCCGCAGCTCTAACCAAGTTTAGGGTCGCTGCCGGCCTTTTAAATATGAATACGCTCGTTTCTTGAAGGTTCCCAAGTCGTAGCTGTTCGGAAAGACTACATTAACTAACCTACTAATTTAACTTCATACAAATGATCTAGGTAGGTATGTTTTTTTTATTGTTAATAGTGGCAGACGAGCAGGTGGCCTGTCTGATGTTAAACAGTAACCGCCGCCCATGGACATCAGCAATGCCAGGGGCACAGCCATGCCGCTGCCTACCGTGAGGAAAGAGCTCTCTTTAAACCAAGCTTAAAGAAGATTAAGTATGTCGTAACGATCAGAGAACACCGCTACTGGGAGGTGGTTCCAGAGGTTGCAAGTCCGTAAGTTTGTAATATGTTTTCCAGTAATGTGCAAAGAACATCTATCTACAAAAGTGCATTGAACAGGCGTTTAGACGTTATTCATTACGAATATTTGGCGCAACAAGTAGAGCAGACGTAAAATAAAACAGTACCGAAGTTATTGACATACTTTTGTTATTCGGCAGGATGCACCACGGGCAGGTGAGGGTGGCTTGGAGCAAAAGATGATAAGTAAGTCCGTACCTTACACACACACTATTCCATACACCTTTAGCAAATGACGTAGTAGCGTAGACTCTGATGTGTACAAATTGTTATCGGCCGATAAAGCGATCCATTTCGGGTGTTTACTACCAATCGGGTGAGTTGAAGCGGAGCCAGATGAGCCGACGGCCTTCACCCATTGGCTGTCATGGTCGCGGATATAGGTCAATGACACGGGCCCTCCACATGGGTACCAAATTTCCGATGCACACCATTTTTTTAAAGATTTTATTTAGCTTGCCTTGTTAGAATGTTAGTGTGCAAATCTTGCGAGCTGAATTAGGACCACTTACTGTCGTCAGATTAGGTTGAAATTTGGCCATCATCAAAAAAAGTATCTAAGTAAGTTATCAGTTGCCTAGTAGTATTGCTGTGTGGCCCAGTGTGACGTATTTTGGGTTATTTAATTATTTAAAAGTTATATCAGTTATAGCACTGTAATCGAAAGTCGTTATTCTCGTAGCTACATTATTTTTATTTCCTATTAGTAACCTTGTATGTATGTACGGTACATAATGTACCTACCTATCATTGACCTATATTTGGTGTCACCGACAAAGTTATTAGCCTTGTGAAGGACATTGATATAAAAAGTTGTAAGCATTAAGTGGATAGACCTTGAACGACCTGGGCGGATCAAAAAGTACATAAGTTCCTTGTAGAGTCAACTTAGGATATTTTTTTAAAAATCAATTTGTGTATGAGTGGTCCGGGCTATACCAGCATATATCTTAATCTTAACTAATATTATCTTAACTAATATTATAAAGCTGAAGAGTTTGTTTGTTTGTTTGTTTGAACGCGCTAATCTCAGGAACTACTGGTCCGAATTGAAAAATTATTTTTGTGTTGAATAGAACATTTATCGAGGAAGGCTTTAGGCTATATAACATCAAGCTGCAATTATTAGGAGCGAAGAAATAATGGGAAATTTAAAAAAACGGGGAAAAAATAACTATTCCACGCGGACGAAGTCGCGAGCACAGCTAGTCTACATATATAGAGTACTATTGTATTAGCTATTTATCCCCATAATACAGGCCTCAGACGAAAGATTTCTTACGACAGGCAGGGATATCTCAGTAGTATTCTAAGCCCCATAACCGCAGGGCGCGGGTTGGTCCACATCCCATAAACTTAGAAACTTTACACGGGTGTGCAGGTTTCCTTACGATATGTTCCTGCACCGGTACTTGAGTCCTGCCGAATAACAAACGAGGCGCTGGCAACCGACGGGTGACGGTATAACCATCACAATTGAAGGTGTAGCTAAATACCAGAGGCAGATGGCCAGAGCAAAAAGCTACGCCCTGTCATCGCCAACCCGCCTGGCACAGGCGTGGCGATTATGGGTAGGTATATCCTCCAGATGTTTGCTCTAAGTGGCGAACATCAACAGCGTGGCGATTGTGGATATATCCTCCAGATATTTGCCCTAAGTGGCGAACAACTGGAGAGGCTCTGTCCTGCACTGGACTGCAATAGGCTAATGATGGGATGATGGTACTTGAGTAAACCCATTTTTTTCGAACAAAAGTAAGTAGTATGTACGTACAGTCAAAAAGTGTCGAGACGACGAAACTTCGGTAATAGTCTCAGCATTAGTTCTGTAACTGTAACGGTGCGCAAGCGGCGCCACGAAATAGAAAGCCGGGTCAATGACCCCGGTGACCGCGCATCACGCCGCACTATTCGCGAACACATTCGACTAGTCGACTAGTTTAAGGCTCGAGACGCGAGCGGAAAGTTACCGGGCAAGTGCGAGCCGGATTTTACGTGCCAGTATTTATCCGTCCCGTGTAGTTATCGGATTTAGAGTAACAAAGCCCCATTTTGTCCCATAAGTGTCGTTAAAGACGAACTGACATAGCGAATCTTCGCTCAAATTGAGTCGCCCGTCCGGGAAAGGAATGAATGAGCGTTGCATAGGCAGTAGGGTTGGGCCGGCATGGCGGTGGCAACTGACAGGTGACTGGCAGATGGTTACTTGCCCGTTGCCGCTGCGACTTGAGCTCCTCTTTCGTTTTCCGTCAGGCGTGGGGCAGCCATTATTGATGATGATAGAAACTTTATGATTTCGGTCGCGCTACGCAAATTATATCATCTCGCGACAAATATTAATCTACATGGCATTCTTAGCCCACAGTCTTAGCCTAGTGAAGAAATCACAGCAACCCAACAGGCGCTACTTGGCGCAAACTTAATTTTTAGAACACAACTATGAAAGACTTGTAATGTCACCTGGTTGTAAGTATACAGTTTAAGAACTTTATTATCCCATAAGAATGATATTCACTTACATGGGTTTAAATTAATATTTATAGCGCCGTCTCAAAATCACTTTGGAAACCAAGGGCGGTTTATGCACCGATATTCCTCTAGATTTCAGAAGCGTTCTGCCGTCTCTCACACAATAGCTACCACAATAGAGCATTATCCCATTATGTACCCGCTACGTTTGAGCTTGAAAGGGAACGGACGCAAGCCGACTGACTGTTATGCGCTATTGTCAAAGTCTATTGCCGAGTTCGTCCTCGGTACTCCTAAATGAAGGCGATATTATGGACAATATTACCGATTTATACAAATATTTATAAGATGTGTATAACTATCACCAAACATCAGTAAAATGTATTGAGAGTATGCCTCTCCGCATAAAAGCTGTTTTTGTAGAAAATGCTGACATCTAAAATATTGAACTTTAGTTTTCTCTCTTTTCTATCCCTCATAAAATAAATAATTCAAAATGATTTGTAATATTTTTGTTGTTATTATAACCCTAATAGAATACATATATAAATAAAAATTATATAAGAGACCTACAACTGATCATTTGTTACAGAAATTCAATGAAAGTGGTAAATTTTAAATTTTTTGCACTGTCCCTAATAATATGGCCACCCATGGTACATAAACACCTAGATAAGAATATCTTTTATATGTTTTGTTTCTATCTTTATTTAATTGCCAAAGGTTATTTATATATTATTTACGTGGAACAGTGATCTAATTATAGACAACAATCAGCGGTGAATACGTTAATACAATCGTATTTATTACCTAGTACTTACTAGTAGGAAATTGTATTGCATTTAGTTAAACAGCTGCATCTGTTACTACGGCATGATAAATGTACATACTAATTATATTATCACTTGTACAGACTATTAACAACTGTCTTATGTAACATGTACAAGATCTATTCCTGTAGTCTAAATATAGGTACCTATACTAACACATTGATTGTCTTACCCAGTACGTGTTTTTAGACTATTACTGTAATTAAATGCCCATTAAAAACTTTTAACTCTCATTTCATTCTATTAGGGTGTGAATTTTTCGAAATCCCGACCTTGTGTACCTTTGTCCTGTGAGGAATCCTCATGCTCATTTTTGATGAAAGTTTCATATCATGTAGGCATGCATCGACCTTAAAAACTTTTTTATATGACAGAGGGGGCAAACGGGCCCGAAGGTCACCTGATGGTAAGTGATCACTTCAGCCCATAGACACCGCAACACCAGGGGAGTCACAGGTGCGTTGCCGGCCCTTGAGAAATCTGTAGGCTCGCTTCTTGAAGGTCCCAAGGATGCAGCTTTTTAAATAGATACAGTGATTCAAGAGGAAGGTTCATAATTATGTATACCTAATACTGAAGCGAAGCGAGGGCGGGTCGCTAGTATTTAGATAAACTAGAAAAGAAATGTAAAAGATCAATCAACCAGCCTATTGTGACCCACTGCTGAACGCGTGCCTCACCTAGTAGAGAACGCCAACCATCCCGGTTCTAGGTAATCTGCATCCATTCAATGCCAGCTACCTTCTATAATTCAACGGTCTAATCGCTGCGGAAAGCGCCTTCCGCAAATCGTAACTCCATCTGGCCTGAGGGTGTCCTACTGTACGTTTGCCGAGAAGCGGTCACTCAAGAACTCGTTTATCCCAACGGTTGTCGGTTCTGCGGCTGAAATTGACAGCCCACTGTCACTTCAGCCTACAAATCTATAAGTAATTGTCATAATGGCAGAATCGCTGCAGGACCTACAACATATGCTGAATGAATTGGCTGGCTCCTCTGTACGCATTGGCCTACGGATGACCTTGGATAAAACCAAGGTCATGTTCAATGAACATGTTCTACCGGAACCGATTGCAGTGCACGGCGCCGTCCTCGAAGTTGTTCAAAAATATGTAAGTATACCTCGGGCAGACATTGCAGTTGGGTGGAAACAACTAGGACGAGGACGAGATAAATAGGAGAATTCAGCAAGGCTGGGCAGCGTTTGGGAAACTTCGACGAGTCTTCACATCGTCGATCCCACAGTGCCTTTAAAGACGAAAGTCTTCGATCAGTGCGTTCTACCGGTTATGACATACGGAGCCGAAACGTGGACTGGACAGATGGTGAATGAAAAATAGCAACTGATAATAAAACATTTTAGTAGCCCAAACGCGCATTTACTCGTATTTCCGTGAAAGAATTTAGCAAATCCCCGAATAACATTCAGCCTTGACAGCTGACTAGCTACGTACTCGCCTTGAGACAGGCGCCGTCTCTTTGTTCTAATTAAACTTTTTCCAGTTATAAATGGAAATTGTTGGCCTCATAAAGTCTGCCAAATACGTAAAAGTTTTTACTGTCTATCATACTCGTGAGAATTTGTATGAGTATTATGAACAAATACGTTCGTGGTCTTCCGAAATGACGTATCGTCATCATTTATTCAAGTAAGCCAAACTTGTAAACCTCATACTCTTACTAACTAAACTATACAAGCCCTAATCATAGTCTTATAGAGTTAGGGCCTCTGTCTACTCTACTCACCAACTAGGTACATGATCTAAGTCACTAACTAAGGGTATCCCTTTTTTAAAGAGGGAAATGCATTCGTGCTGAATACCCCAACTTACAGGGATTTGGGTAGCACAGAAGTAAAGTAAGGTTATCCGTTGAATAACCCGAGCACCAGAATACTATGGAGGGCACAGTTAGCCATTGGCCCTGAGTTTGAATAATTGAGACTGAAAATATTATTAATATCCCTTGAAGTATGAGGAACAGATGATAAATAATGAAGAATTATTTATTTGCTAAATGGTATACATGGTTTTCATCTTCTATATCTATCTTTCTCTTCTATAGATATCTTTAGAGTGCTTTTTTTTTATAGTGGCTCGACATAATGGCTTCCCTACGCCTGATGGAAAGCGAAAGAGAAGCCCAAGTCGCTTGCCACATAATTGAAACCAGGGTCAATTTAGAAAAGTTTGTATCCGTGGATCAATACCCACAGAAATCTGTGGATGGTTACTGTCGCTCACGGAAAGTGCTTGGGGCACAGCTAAGCCGCTGAGCCATGAGGAAGGGACTCTCTTTAAACCACGTTTGAAGTAGGACAATGGGCCTGTTGCCGTAAAAAAATGTTATTAGTCCGTCTTTTAGATTGTTCAAAAATAATAGACACGTATTTTTTCATTTGTAAATTAGACCAAAAATGACAACAATATAGCCCATTAAAATTACGCGTGACGTCAGATTTTGGGAGCTTTTTCGCAAATGAGTGAAAGTCAAAGACCCCCACTCCTACATTTTGATGCCTTGCATGTTTGTTATTTTTTGTTTAAATGAAAAAATAAAAAAATCATATATACAATATATTTTTATAATCTAAAATACGGACTAAATAAAATGTAATTATTTTTAACACGTTGAGCGCCATGACGGTCACCGGTGACCGACAAACAATAGCTTTTCTATTGTGTCTAGTTTCTCGGCAGTCAAAGTATTAAGGTAAGTAATACCCTTGAAACATCCCTATACGTAGCAATCAGGAAACACCACGTACATCATCGTATATTATACGCATGGGAAAATTAGCTTGAAAATTTTCCGTCCAGCCTCTAAAATGGCGGAAAATCTTGATGTAACTTAGCTAATTCCCATAATTACGTATCTTAGTTGGCAATCACGTGTTTCTACGTGAAGGACGGCGCCTGCCCGCCGACAACATATTGGAGGGTAATTTGTGAAATTGATATTGATGACTAGTAGATCTCATTAGTGTGAACTATTTTAGTTAACTCAATTGGTATCAAAGAGATATTACATCAATAATAATATTATACTTTGACTGGCTCGGTGGCTCAATTGTTAGTGACCTCTGCCTTCTGAGTCAAGGGTCGTGGGTTCGATCCCCACACAGTACAAACATTTGTGTGCATGAACATGTCTGTTTGTATTGGTCTGGGTGTTTTCTATGTAAAATATGTATTTATTTACAAAAAAAATGTATCTAAGTAAGTTTATCAGTTGTCTAGTACCCATAGTACAAGCTTCGGCTTAGTTTGGGGCTAGATGGCGCTGAGTGGCCCAGTGTGGCATGTCTTGGGTTATTTATTTATTTATACTCGTAAAGAGGAAGGATTTCTATTTTGTGTGTGCGTGTGTTAATTTCGTTTGTAACGAATAAACTCAAAAGTTAGGTACTGTGCCAATTCCAAAATTCTTTTATTATAGGAAAGGTACATTCACTTTGAATAACACAGCTGGCCGAACCGTTGCCACCTGGCCATCAGGAATCATGGCCAGTGCAGAAAACTTTAAACCGACTCTGGTCCGGGGTTGGCCGGTGTAGAGCCGATTTGGTGACATGGGGGTTTGGCGAGGAGACAAGGGCCGGCTGCGACTGTGGTGAGCCACTGCAGAGTCTGCAGTCTGCAGTGCTGACTATGGATCATTTGTCGTATTGGTTGTGCCCCACCACATGCACAATTAGCGATCTTCATGAGGCGATCGATAGCAGTGGACAAGTCGCTAAGTTTTGAACATCATCATCAGCCTATTGCAGTTCACTGCTGAACATAGGCCTCTCCAGTTGCTCGCCACCTAGGGCAATCATCTGGAGGATATACCCACAATCGCCACGCTCGGCAGGCGGGTTGGCACATACAACACATATAATTTAAGCACATATAATTGCCATTAATACGAGAAGACTACGATCTAACTAAATAGGATAAAGGATAACCTTATTTAAACAAAGCATGGGTAATTCAACTAAATTATAACGAAAAAAAGTGCAACAATAGGTACAGTACGGACGCAAAAGAAAATACTTAATGTCAGTTACCGTAACTCAGTGTTGTAGGCATCTCAGAACTGAACACTAAACCAAATTAACAAACATTATTACCAAATAAGCAGTAAATACCAGTTATTATAAAATAATTAAGCGTAATAACCGGATCGAACTGGTCTGTACTCGTGCAACAATTTGTTATAATAAGAACATGATTCATGAACATGTACGTTATGATGTATGTGCGGCCGTAAAGTCCGAAGCAAATCAGGAAAAATGTATGTATTGTGAAGGTCAGTTTTGCATTTATACATAGTTAAGCATCTGAATCTGCGCCCTGATGCTTAGAATACTACCGAGGTATTCCTGTCTGTTGTAATGCCCGATCCAGACTCTCGAGAGGCCTCTTAGAGGTCTGGATGGGACATAAGAGGTGACTAAAAGGGAATTCGGGTCGTGGCGCGCTTATGTCCCCCCGGCTCCGAGGTACAAGAGGACAAGTGCTTCAGGGCACAGTGGTCAGTGGAGAATACCACACACCGTCCCCCTTAGTCTACTTTCCCCCACCAAGGCTCCCCACCAGTGGGGCAAAGTGGAACGCTTCCATCATCATCATCATCCTATTGCAGTCCACTGCTGGACATAGGCCATATTTTTAAATAATCTAAAAGACGGACTAATTACATTTTTCACTGCAACAAACCCATTAATAATTCTTAGTTACAATTTCTAAGAAACTATTATTTCTGAAACTCTTTATCTTCTTAATCAGTACCAAAGAAAATTGTGAGTTATGCATACCGATGATTGATAACCGTGAAGGAAAAATATTTCATTATTGGAACATTATTAATAGAGTTTCACTCTCACGTGTTACTTATTAATTATTATAGTTAAATAGTCTCTACATTATTCTAGAACAACTTGTACGCACTCTAAATTTTCATGACCATTAACGGTTGTCAATTTAAATATGAATTCATATTCGATATTCATATTTTTATAGATATCGTAAGAAGCTAATGTAGATAAGTAAAATTTTATGAAAGTCGTATTTTGTTCTTAAGATTAAAATAAAGTGGTTTTGTTTGGTAATGTATTTAGAATCCATTATTATCATTTATTAACACTACCTTCATAGAATATGGATGTATGAATATGGCAACTTTTAAAGTTAGATGCTTATCCTAAATACCTATAAATAATAATTCAATAGATAATACAAAGTTATAATTACTGCTAATAAAAAGTGAATCTCACGATAAAAGAGCTAGTTATTTATTACATCTGAGTATTGTAGAGATTTTTTTGTACCTAAATATTTACTTATTTAACTTTTTAATAGAGTTATAAATGTTCATTTTATCCTATCCATATTTTAGTTTGTTATTTAATTTTTAATTATCACATTAAAAAATGGTTTCTGGGAATTTTTATTTTTTTTAAAGTAACTAAGTAATTTGTAAGTTTCACGTCCACGTGTCTAATTCAAATGCTCATGCTCGTATCGTTTCTTCATAAAAATCGATAAGGCCTGTATCGGTGCACAGCAAATCTGTCTCGTTAGCTCAATCGGCGCGGCCGCGTCCGTCAGCAATTATGCAAGCGACGAGCCCGCCGCGCAGGCCCGCGCGCTTCGAGGTCACACTTTATCGATATCGATGTCTTAATTTATAATCACTAACATACAAAGTTACAAACAATAGATACACATAGCATAGCCACACAGAACTAAGATGAATTATAGATTGATTACTTCAATGTCCATCTGTGTTTCAAAACCCTTTTTTTCATGAACGTGTACACGTGTCAAGCTGAAATTCATATCAAATACCTACTCAAAGTCCGTCGAAGCTCGAAGTTTAAAACGCAGGGGTCACTGCTAAATAAGCCAAAATATCCGTTGTATCTGAAATACTGGTACTTGAAGGGTTTCAAATATCTATCGTTGTTTACCAGCCTCTATACCTATCCTCTCGATCAGTCATCTCTTATCAGAAACCGATTTTAATGCAAAATAATTTTTTTACGCAGTTTTTTTATTTATCTTATTGGGTTATCAATCGTTATCACACTCTGTCTGCTGTTGAGGTCATGATCAAAGATAAAAATCAGGAAGGATTTATGTTCGTGTGTCACACGACACAGCATTATCTACTCATTTATATGTTAGTAAACTGAAATAATGTTATCAAAATATGATAGTAATGAAATACGATAATATTTATTGACGAATAATAAAGATGTATTGCCGCGGTTGTTAGACTCTAGAACTAAATAGAAACAATGCATTTGGATATCGAGTATTCACCGTATGTACCTACTTACTTAGTAATTAACTTTTTTGTATTTCACAGACATATATTATATATCTTTTTGTATTCACACAGAGCCATCTAGCCCCAAACTAAGCCAAAGCTTGTACTACGGGTACTAGACAACTGATAGGTACTGATTATGATATTAATCACGAACTAAGATTCTTACATATTTTTTTATTATGTGTTTGTTGCAACCTCTTTGATACTGCAACCTTTTTTATAACAGACTGTTATTTAATACCATTTTTATAAAGATATGTGGCCAAATGTTACTTTTTTGGGGTTCCGTACCAAAAGGTTAAATGCGGGACCCTAGCTGTTTGTCCAACTTACTCTTGGCCGGCTAGTTTTTTTTACGGCAGCCAGCCTCCTTGCGTGGTCTATTTCATATGGCCACCAAAAGTAAATTCATTAGCCTACATACAGACAGAAGCTTTCAACAGAGTATGAAATAAAATGTATCGACAAATAAAACTAATCGACACTCGCCCCGAACTCCATCACTAAGCTCTCCCATGCGTTCAAGTTTCATTGTCTGCAGTGGAAATTTCCACGATAAAACACGCAACCTTCGGTTACGCTCTTCTAACGCACGTAACTTAACATCTATCTCTCCTGCTCTTTCGAAATCAACGCAGACGCTCTGCCCTAAGCGTTCCGCACCGCTCGCACACACCAACCGTTATATATGTTTATCTCTTTCGCACAGAACAAGTTAACGTTCTATTTTACGAATAGCTCTGTGCTATGTATACTTCTCGGTCATCGGCCAAATGATTTTTGTTACCTGTCTTTCTCTAGAGCTTGAATGGAGTAAATTTTGTTTGCTGGTATCAGAGCTACAGCTTCAAATCCAACAAAATACTATACTACGAGCACGTGCTGGGGTGAATGACTGATATTATGCAGATAGCTCAACAATAATAAATAAACAAATAAAACGGGATATGCAGCTGTTGTAATAGAGCGATTTTTCTGCTATTTTTTCGCAGATTATTCTGTTGATCTGACCTAAGCGGGCGGTACCTAGGTTTTGGCTGTGCTATATGTAATGTTACGAATTTCATAAATACTACAGAAATGACATGTACCTTCCTACGACTTGAGTTTTGGGTAAGCAAATGTTCAATAAGATGATGTAATTTTCTAAAATATTACCTTTACTTGTTGTACGTACATCTAAGAAAGATGCCTTTTTAAAGTGAAGCCGAAATGTAGAGTCCTTTGGTACTGGCAGTTTTATTAAAAAGCCGAAAACAATGAAAAGGAGGCTACACATTTAAAAATTAAATGTCAAATAAATGAATTGCTGTTATTTTTTTCCATACTTACAATCGGAATTCAAATGAGTTTCGAACATATTTTTAAAAACTTTCACGGCTCTGGAATCTGTAGCATTTTAAGCCTGCCGTTTTGAACATATTTTTCGGTTTATATTGAACGATATAAACTTTTGCACCAAATAATTTTTCCACGAACGCACCTCGAATACCGATGATTCGCAGAGTCTCGTAATATAAATATTTTGTGTCGTGTTTACAAACTGTTTGCGGAGTCCTTTCTTACGCTTGCTCACGAGGTTCTCTAACGGAATTTAATAGGCAAGTTTCAAAGGTGTGTGATGTAAGACATCGTTAAAAGTCCGAGTTTATTCTCAAAATATGAGTTAACCATTTCAAATGTTTCGGAGATGGTCATCGGTAGTTTCACTAAGTAAAGTAATTTTCAATAAAAAATTACAAAAACAATTGAATGCATTTTTCTATTTTAAATCATTAACACTTTTTATGAGAGAGCATTTGATATTTCAATAAATTCTAAAATGGGAACTTTACTCGTATTACCTACCTATTTATAAATATATTTATTTATGTAACTATTAAAACAGGGATTTTAATAATTAACATTGTTTCTTGCCGGCTCCTCTAGAAACCACTTTCTGAATCCGGCGACGACTGTCATATTAATTTGTCCTTGACGATTCATAATATACTTAGTGTTTGTCATAACTCATACATATGTCTTTAACAATAAATATGTAGGTATATTATTTATTTTCTACTAGAGATTTCGGGAAAATGTCTAATGTAAATTGTAGAGTCTGGAATAGAGACCTTTCAAGTTGCCCAGTGCAACGGTGAATAGTACCTACTTTCTAATAAGTAGGTAGTACGAGTATTATATTGTATTATATAAATAAACTATTTGATTTGATTTATGCAGATTCTGTAGAGATTTTTTTTAAAAGTCATTGAGTAGGAACATTTCATGCATAGGTCGTGATTGAGTAACAATTTTTTCATTATTATAAAGTCCACACAAGTACACAAACGTAGGTGTGAGTTAGAGGAGTACCTAAGTATAAAAAACTTTGATATAGGTACCTAGCAAGCAATTTTTTCGTCTCTACATTTAAATAACCCAAGACATGCCACGCCATCTAGCCGAAGCTTATACTATGGGTCCTAGACAACTGATAAACTTACTTAGATACATTTTTTTTCGTAAATAAATACATATTATACATAGAAAACACACAGACCAATACAAACAGACATGTTCATGCACACAAATGTTTGTAATGTGTGAGGATTGAACCCACGACCCTTGGCTCAGAAGGCAGTGGTCACTACCAATTGAACCACCGAGCCAGTCAAATCATTTATAAATGCATCATTAAGATGTATAAATAAAATGTCATTAAAACCGAGAATACACAGTGAAATTAATTTAATACTTTGTTATTTAAGTTAATTTATTTAAGTCTTCACACAGTCACCCTAAAATTTCACAAGTCCCCTCTTACTACACGCCCATGGGAAGAAATGGCGGTGTGATTTGTTTCTTTTCCTTCACCGCACGGGATAAATGAAGAAAAAGCTCGCGTTTTCAAATCTTACAACTTGTTTATAAGCCATAGTGCTATAAACGAACGGCCATTAGTTCATAAATAAAACGCGTGGGGCATAAGACCTCGTCGGTTCCGCCTCGGGAAATGAACGAGTATTTAGTTTCCTGTCTCTCTGTTCCTCCACAAAGACGCCCACAGTGCACAGGCCATCTAAATAGGTAGGTTTTCTATAAAGCCTGTTAGTGTCGAGGAGAAGAAAATCTTGTTCATTTGTGTCTTTGAGTGAAGTAGACTACGAAATTGATGGGACAGGCTTTTAGTAAAACATTATGTTGTTTGTTGACATCGTCTTATAAAACACTAGCGACCCTACCTAGCTTCGCTTCGGTATTATACATACATATAAATCCTCCTCTTGAATCAATCTAATAGCTATTTAAAAAACCACTTCAAAATGCCTTTCGTAGTATTTTTTTTAAGAGCCATATCACACTAGGCCACACATCGCCATCTAGAACCAAACAAAGCCGAAGCTTGTACTATGGGTACTAGACAAAGACAACTGATAAACTTACTTAGATACTTTTTTTTTTATAAATAAATACATATTAATTATACATTGAAACCACCCAGACCAATACAAACAGACATGCACACAAATGCTTGTACTGTGCGGGGATGGAACCCACGACCCTTGGCTCAGAAGGCAGAGGTCACTACCAAATGAGCCATCGAGCCAGTCAGCCAGTTTTAAAGATTTGTTTTATACTATGTATATTATTATTTATATTTATATTAATTTAGGCCAGTTGCCACCGCCATACCACTAGCCTCATCATGATGATGATGACGAGGCCAGTGGTATGGCGGTGGCAACTGATAACTCACTGATTAGGTTACCTGCCCTTGTCGCAGCGACTTGGGCTTTTCTCTCGCTCCATCTGGCGTAGAGAGACCATATGCCGTGTAACTATAAAGAACATTATAAATGCCAAAATGTTTGTTAGTTAGATAAGGATGTGTGATAAATGTGGTTTAGTTAAATCCTGAGAAACCCATATAAAGACGATGTATCAGTAGAGGAAGGGAGAGAGAGTTAGTATAAGGTATATCCTAAGCACTCTCAAATAATGTCAAATGTAGAAAAGATAATTTCCTAAATGGATCCGACGGGCAATCGGCAGAACCTTAGTTTTTCAGTGTCTATTTAAGGCGAACACTTTATTCATTACACAAAGCGTCACTGAAGTTTAATTTGGAGATAACACGCTTCTGAATGGGTTATAAATAGTAATACGAGTGGTTACACTAACATTTTATCTAGCTTACTACAGTAGTCATATTTACATTGTTGATTCCATTCATTCACACTATGTGTTACGAGTAAATATAAGTATTTAAATACTCGTCTAGCTATTTACATAAAAAGATAAGTGTACCTACTGCAAGGACAATATTTCTCTTTTGATCGTCCAAATGCTACCTATGCAGTTTTAATTACTATTTTAGTTCTCACTCCAAACTCGCCCCTTCAAAGCTGGAAATGCTGGAATGAACGATTTAATAAAGCTTTTATCTCGTAGGCATTTGCTTAAATTAAATGTTTCATCCGTCGCAATCTATCAAAATATTATTCTAAATCTGGAGACCCACTCACGGGCAGCCATCTACTTAATCGTCATAATAACAGTAGATTATATTAAAATGACTATACTGACCTACATAGTTATCGGGAATTTATTCCCCGGAACACAGAAATGCTTACTCTCTATTTCATAGAGAAATCGCCTCAGTTAATGTATTACCTACATAATATACTAAAAAATAAGTAGATCTAAAAAAGATGCATAGCATAGATACTTAAAACATTCCTCATTCCCACTTTAGAAGTGATCCTTATATAGTAATTAATGTATTTTCGTAAATACAATCATGTAATGTAGGCAGATACCGCGTTGATGCCAAGAAATGTTCATTACCTATAGCACTCCCACTATTTCTGGAACTCTCGCGATGAAATGTGCGTCGGACGCGATGAAACACATTTTATAACAAATTATTCCATAAAATACAGCGTGCTCCGTTTCCTGAGCATTCCTCAGTGTATATTTAAAGTTTAATATTTACATTGTTTGGTACATTACTCGTATTTACTTTGCGAACTCGGCGCCGAAATACTCTTGACATTGGGCGTCACACGGCGTCCCGGCGCGATTATATTTACACGCGGAATCTAACTGAGGGACTGTTTCCATTATTTGATCAATTTATATTAATGTACATCCGTATAGTTTCCGGATTTAGAATAGGAATAGTTGCCATCCCCCGGGTGTCGTAGTAGACGACTAAGGGAATATCAGGAAACGGCCAGCAGCATTTACCTGAGTACAAGTAAAACCTGAATCCCCCAAATAGGCCTATGTCCAACAGTGGACTTGTGCAGGCGGATGATTACTTAAATTAATGTACATCCGTTTATCACTAGATACTGTTTCTCGGCAAACATAGTGTACGACGCCCTCAGGGCATGTGGAGCGACATTTTGCTCAAGATTTCTGGCAAGTTGGTTGGTTGTAAGAAGCTCAAAATCGAGCAAGGTGGCGAATAATTAGAGAAGCCTAGCTATGTCCAGTGGACTGCGAAGGGCTGATAATTTATATTACTAAAGCCTAAAATACTTTATCCTAATCTCGTCTCGTGTGATGAGTTGGAGACCGAGTGATGTTCACAAACACGCCGTGACGCGGCGGTGAGGTAACGCTTGGCACCTCCTCCCGGTGTGTTTACCGAGGCAGGGTTCAGCGCACGCCTCTTTAGGGTACACTACCGGCTCTGGCGGGCTTGGTGTACACAAACACAATGTCCTTAAACCCATAATATCGCCATACGATTGAGATAAACGAGCCGAAGAATCCCTAGTAAGGAAAAGTTTAATTTTATCCAACTTTGCAGCCCGTTACCTACATCTGTTTCTGCTTAGCCCAATGGTTGACTGGTAAGTAGAGAATGCCTATGTAGCATTAAGTCTGCCTTTTGTACACTATTTCTTTTATAAATAAATAAATAAAAGATGATAAGCGAGAATAACCCAATATTGGTAATGTAGAGTCTGCGTAACATTCACCTTTTTCTGCTGATTACGAATATGTTAGATGGTCCCTTTTTCCGTATGACGGTGGTAAGTATATACAGATGAAATATGGTACGTGGTATTATGGATCTTCATATTCTTTACAAAATACGACTCTACTCCAACCTAAACAGTCGTTCTTTGCGATTGGATTTATTTCAAAATTGTACTACGAGAAGGTATGGTTCTCACCCCTTAATGATCATCGAATCTATGTCAGGTATATGGCAATTGAGAGGAAACTAATGTGATGTGACGATGTGAAAATGACTTGGACTTTGTTTCTTGCTTATAGATAAAAAACCTATTAAACTTTTATCAACTTTTATGTTGGTACCTACTTGATTCATTCTAAGTACTTCGTGTTCGAGGCAATAGTATTTGTAAGGGTGTGGCTTCTACGACGTTTGAGCATGAAAACTTTTTATATGAAAAACTTAGACTTTTCCATTTATATATTTTTTTATAAGATGAGCTTTCAGGAGCTGTATAGGTGCTAAATACAAATTCCAAGTCGTTCCAAATTGAAGACTAATGAAATTCAAGTAGGTAAGTAGGTGTAATGATTGTACCGAAGATGATTAATTCGCTAGAGGAACGGAGGCGAGACTGAAATGAAAGACACGTCTGAACCATTGTTCTCCTACGTGCAAACATTCATATAGGACAGCTAATCTAAATTCTTTTATCAAGTTAAAATAGTTTCTTTGAAGTTTAGCTTTCAGCCTGCGAACTTCTTGTTCTTCAAGTGCTTCTCCAATTAATGAAGGTTGGCAGTCATCTCTGCATATCTAGCCTTGTCCTGCGCGAGCCGGAACAGCTGGGCAACCGTCGAGCCTGCGAGCTAGAAATCTAAATAATGTAATGCTAGCAACGTTGCGTAGGTATAAACGGTACTAATGTAGATCTAGCTAGGTTCATATGTGAACGAATAGCGTCTTGTTATCGTAATTCGACGTAGTGTACGTGGTACCTACATGCATAAAAGCGATTCGTTAAATACCTATACACTGACTAGCTAAACACTCGCATCTGTTGCGTATCAATGCACATTGCCAAATTATTTTACTGCGTTTGATATTAAACATGTTACTTGCATGCAATTAGTATTCATTTCATTACTAAAAATAAAATTTGTAGAGACAATTATACTGTGCATACACTGCCATCTACCGGTGAGTAGCAAAAGCAAGATTCATACTATTTAGTTTTGCTTTATACCGATAGACAGCAGTGGCAATAATTACAGATTTCAAATTTACCGCCATCTATGTCAATTTCTCTGAATTAAGTAGTTTAGTTTAACTCTTTATATTTCAATAGGTGGCGCATCTACGCTAATGAACCACGAAGCAAATATTTGATTCGTGTAATGAACAGTGTAGGTATGAAGTATTTTTGAAAGCAGAAAAATATTATCTGTCAGCAGAAATAGCTAATTGGTAAGCAACTCATGGCCAGCAAATAATTTAAAATCAATTAGCAAATTTATTCCATTCTGGATGGCTGTAATTATTTTTGTACTGTATCCTAGTTAGGTATAAAAACCTACGTAGCATTATGCGTTTTATTTATTAATCTGTGCTGCCGTGCATCGGCTGATTCGGGTCAAGCGTGCATTTAAAAGTCCGTGTGCTTCGGCGCTACGGGAAGTGCAGCCCCTTAGCAAGTCTAGTCCACGCTCTTCTTCGTAGCTTTGGCTCGACATGAAATCTACGATTTTTCAACAAAAATACAATCCGCATATAATCTTAGAGCATACCAATCAAATAGGTATGATGCCTATAGACATGTTATCTCTGCTGATCAGTCATAAAATCTTGCTGACCAAGTATGTAGTTATTTTGCGGACCGAATGTTTAGCAAACTCATGGTATTGGTATGCTGCCTATTAATAATTTAATATTTGACCATTATCAAAATTATTTGCGAATCAAAGATTGCCGCCTGATTTTTATTATTGCAGACAACATCTTTGTATGCTGAATAAATCATTTAAATGCTGTTTGGGTTGGCTGACCAAATTTTTATAACTTTTACAAACAACATTATTTTTAATTAAGTTAATAAAGGTATAAAATAAAATACCTATCTGTGTGCCTAGCACGAACATTTTCGAAAAAGCATGCGTAACGTTTCCGTAAACATTTGTATGAAACTTGGTACAGCGCCCCTATCGTGCGTAAGAGGTACTACGTTTACGTACGTTAACTTAATGAAAATTATCGCCCGTTTACGGTTACGTTACGCATACTTTTTGGAAAGTGTTCGTGCTAGGCACACTGTACCCAGCTTTCGCACCATTTTCCATTAACCGTATTCCATAAGTGTATGATTTCCCAGGAGGCCAATTGGCGACCGATCAATTTCCAGACACACGACTTGTCGCCGTCCATTCGTAAATGATTGCCTGATTAGCGGCATTAGGGATTAGGGATGCCGCCGGTGCGGCCGGAGCGTGGGAGTGAACAGGGGTGTTTATTGGCCGAGTAAAATATGCATAGAAACAGTAAGTAGATGGCGCTAGTCCATAGCAAATAGGTAGCTCCGTAAAAATATTTTGTTAAAAATAGTTTAAAGAGAGTAAATTGAATGGTTTAGTGATAAAGTTAATTGTTGTAGTGGGATTAGCTAGTGTGAACGTTATTTGCGGATTTTACCTAGTAACAACAGAGAAATAGTGAATAAATAATACTGCTTAAAACTGTGCCTAGAAGTGTCTTGAAACGGATTTATACTGTGTAACATAACTAACATTGACTTTGTGTAAGTGAGTGACTTTATACCCGCTCATAATTGTGCGCAGCAAGCACAAAATATTGTTTTTCTCCAAATTACCGTTTGTCATACGTTGCTATTTGAATTTTAGTACCTACCTACTACGTAAACAAATCATTACAAAGACGCTTACAATTTAACGCCATCTAGTGGATACCAATATAACTAGATACTCCGTGCAAAAGTGTCAAAGTACGACAAGCTAGGGGAAACTTTCCTATAGTTTACGTATAGAGGGCGTACGGAGTGTGTAAAAACTATAATACGTAATCATGTCTCCAAAGAAAACATGTGCCGGGTGTGCGAAATCCCTTCCCAGATACGAGTATTTGCAATGCTGTGTGTGTAATTCGGCGTATGACTTAATCTGCATTAATATGAGTACTCAGCGCTACAATTCATTCTATGCGGCAAATAAAGAGAGTAAGAGTAAATGGAAATGCCCGGAATGTCTGAGTAAACAGCCTAAGTTCGGTAATCTCAACACACCTATTCGGCCGAACGCGCCATCCAATGACAATGGTAAGGAGTCCCCCGTTTCACCCAAGTCCCCGTGCGACGGAAGTCAGAATGTGACTACTCGAACTAAATCAAAAGTTTCGGCGATCGAAGAACCTAGTGAGGCGATCAATGTAGAGGGCGCCTCCGAGATGACAATGCTTTTAAGCGAAATGCGTGCGATGAGAATCGAAATGGGAATATTTCGAGAAACTATGGCGGATCTCTCATCTTCAATTAAAGCCCAAAATAAGCGTTTGGATTGCCTTGAGTCTAGGATGGACGCTCTGGAGACTAACAACAATGTACGTAATAGTGATGAAGTAATGGCTCTGGAAGAAACTATCAAGCAATTGAAGTCCGAAATACAGGAACGAGACCAAGAAATACTGATGAACGACATAGAAATTTCAAACTTCACTGAAACATCTAATGAAAGTGCTTGTCACATTATCCTGACGGTGGCCAAGAGGCTGGGTGTAGACTTGGAGGAACGAGACATCGTGTATGCAGAACGAGCCGGGCCGGTTCGCGCTCCGGTGGAGGGCGGCGGGGCGCCGCGGCCGCGGTCGCTGGTCGTGCGCCTGGCGCGCCGCGCCGCCCGCGACGCGCTGCTGCGGGCCGCGCGCGTGCGCCGCCGCCTCACGACGGAAGACATGGCCGTGCCCGGCCCTGCCCGCCCCTATTACATCAACGAACGCCTCACCAGGTCAAATCGACAACTATTTCAGAGAGCAAGGGAAGCTGCTAAAAATAAAGGTTGGAAATATGTCTGGACTCGTGACGGACGTATATTTGCACGAAGAGAACAAGGAACGCCAAGTTATCGGATTCGATCGGACTCTGATGTAGCAAAGGTTTTTGGTGTTATTACAGTTAGCATTGTTCCATAATTTAATATTTGTAAATTTTAGCTTCATTTACAGTGAAAGTTCCCATTTTAATCTGTTCCTATTTTTATTTTGTGTTGTAAATTCTATTCATTCGTTAAATATTTTTGAAAAAGTTTTTATAATTTTTGTTAATCATTGTAAAGCTCTATTTCTGGCACTAATGAACATAGGGTACATACTGTGTGTTTTAATATGTATGGTTTCATGTCTAACTCATAAATTCAGGTGTAAATGTACCTTTATCCTACTATATAAATTAATATTTGTCCTCATTGTTATATGCTTATGTACTTTTACCTCATTCTCTAAAGTAATATTACTTTATGTAATGTATTGCAAATATTTCCATAACACGTCATATTATCGATACTATATTATCCTCTATATAACAAATGCACATCAAATATCGTATTATAATAATAAATATCTATTTATCGAATATCTAAGTCGAAGTCTGTTGTACAATTCGATTCTTGGTAACACCATGGATAAACGTCATGTGACTCTAATTAAAAGAGAGCTAATTAATTGTAGGTACATCCAGAAATCACATAGCTTTGTAATACAATTTATAATACCAAAGAATTTAAAATTAGCCTTGTTGAACCCTGGCTCTCTTTGTACTCGGCACGACGAGTTTCTGGTCGCCATGCAGCGTCACGACGCGGACATCGTAGCCATCAACGAGACGTGGCTGCAGGCGGGCGAGGAGGCGCGCGCGCCCTCGCCGCCCGGTTACCGGCTGCGACATAAGCCGCGCCCGCCTGGCGTGCGCTCGCGCGGGGGTGGCGTGGGCTTCTACTTAAAACGTGGCATCTACGCGCGTCTCCTCGACTACCCATCTTCTGCGTCAGTTGAGCAAATGTGGCTTTCTATTAAACTTAATGGTAGTAAACTCGCCGTTGGTACAGCTTATCGCCCGCCTTGGCTTTGTGTGGATACCTTTATAGATGCATTGACCGAATCAGTTGGATCGTTTTCGACATATGACCATATTGTTTTAATGGGTGATTTTAATGTTAATTTGAAAAATGATGACGATATAAAATGTAAGAAATTAAACGATTTCTTTCAATGTATGGGGCTCACTCAATATGTTACAGAACCGACACATTTTACGGACCATTCTGAAACTTTATTGGACTTAATATGCAGCAGTACAAGAGTCACTAAAGTATTGGTGGATTACATTCCAGATCTCAGTGGTCATGCATTTATTTCATACGATTTAAGCATAAAGAAACCTAAGCCTACACCTAAATGGATTCAGTACAGACCTCTTAAAGATATAAATTTTGAACAGTTTAACATAGATCTTAACAGTATAAAATGGGAAAGCTCGCTTTGTGACAATGTCAATGATTCTCTTACGGCATTCAATTCAATTCTTATTAACCTTTTTGACAAGCACGCACCTGTAAAAACCGCATATGTAAAAGAACAAAGTTATCCCTGGATAACCGAAACGGTAAAACAAATGATGAAAATCCGAGATAATGCGCATGCCAAATACCGCCGTACAAAACTTGAATATCATAAAACATACTATAAAGAATTAAAATCTTTAGTTACCACAGCAATTCACAGAGAAAAGTCGGCCTTTTTTAAGTATTGTATAAATAAAAATATTAATGACTCAGGCACCCTTTGGAAAACTCTTAAACAAAATACAGTAAATTTCAAAAAAAAGCTTTTAGATTTGCCAGAACATTTATTAAATCCTGACGATATTAATGCACATTTTCTCAAATTACCTGGAAACAATAATACAAATATTTCCCAATTAAGTTATCATTATTTTAATCGTTTTAGCAATTCACTGTTTAGTTTGAAACCTGCTGACGAAACAGACATACTTAAAATCCTAAATAATTTAACAACAAATGCTCAAGGTGCTGATGGTATTTCTTTAAACATGATAATGTTGACACTTCCACAGACCCTACCTATAATTACTTCTATTATCAACATGTCTATCAGGACTGGTGTATTCCCGGACAAATGGAAAGAATCTATTATAAAACCCCTTCCCAAAAATAACCAACCAGTAGACTTTAAAGATTTACGACCGATAAGTATCTTGCCCTGTATGTCTAAGGTGTTAGAAAAAGTAGTATGTGCACAGTTGACTAAATATGTATGTGACAATAACATCTTACCTGTAAAGCAATCAGGTTTTCGGACAGGCAGAAGTACGGCCACAGCACTTTTGGATGTCGTTGATGACATAATATCGGGACAAGATCTAGGAGAAGGGACTATTCTGGTCCTTCTTGATTACTCTAGAGCATTTGATACGATTAATACGTCACTGCTTATAGCTAAGTTGGCATACTACGGTCTTGATCATAATGCTATTAAGTGGTTCACTAGTTATTTGTCGGGGCGTTCGCAGAGAGTACAAGTCACTTACTCAAACGGTACTAAAAACTATTCTGCAACTTCAGTGGTTAATCGGGGTGTACCGCAGGGCTCTATACTTGGACCTATACTATTCATAATCTACACAGCGGAACTACCAAATATTATTTTTAACTGTGAACATCATCTATATGCGGATGATTTACAGATATATAGGACGTTTAAACCCAAAGAAACCTTATCTAACACAGAGCTCATTAACGATGATCTAAAACGCATAGCAAAGTGGTCGGAATTGAATGGGCTTGTTCTTAATGCGGCTAAGACCAAGTTCATCGTTTGTGGCACTAGGAAACAAAGTGGACATATCAATTCGTTTAAAATCGATCTTAAAATTATGGATGAACAAATTGAACAGGTAAGTGAAGCTAACAATTTGGGAGTATCGATGGACAGTGATTTACGGTTTGAGAATCATGTTCTTAATACTGTCAAGCAATGTTTTTATAGGTTAAAAGTTTTATACCAAATTAGGCAATACTTATCATTAGAGGTAAGAATACTCTTATGCGAATCATTAATTTTATCTAAATTAAATTATGCAGACTCAGTCATTGGTGGATGTTTGCTCTGTCGAACTAAGAGACTCATCCAGCGAGTTCAAAATTCTTGTATAAGATTTTGTTATCCGGTGCCCCGCAGAGCGCACATTACTCCGTATTTAAATAGAGACGGTTTATTAAATATGGATTCGCGCCGTTCATTACACCTGGCGAGTTTAATCTTTGGTGTTGTTAAGAATCAAAGTCCATCATACCTGTTTAATAAGTTACAGTTCACACAACGTCAGTCCCGAGTTACCGATCGCCTGATATGTCCCCCATACAAGACTGCGGCGTTTCGTGGTACCTTCAAATATGCGGCAACAAAATGTTGGAACAACATTCCCCCACCTATACGAAACTCTCGCACAATTCGTGCATTTAAGTTAAAATATAAAGAACATCTTATGATATTGCAAAGGAATAAATAATAATTTATAATATCATCATCCCAAATAATATTGCCTTACATATTATCCACATAAGTCATTTATCGAACTACATACATACCTACCCAATTTCACACTATCATAGTTTATCTACTAATTTAATAATGGACAGTTACTGTATACGAGCACCTATAATACCTACCTATATTAATTTATTATAATTATTGTATCTATTAAATATATTTCTTCCTTATCCCATAGTGCATTTTACTTTGATATTTTATTCTCTGTGCCTGTACGTTTTGCTGTGGGCTGTCGCCCGCTATCTCCCCGGCCTCCGCAGAATACCAGTGGTGGTGACGTTGCTTTTCGCCGTCACCATCGTATGCTGAGCGGAGACCATTTTGGTACTACTGTTAATAGCGTTATTTTTAATCTTATTTTTCTATATTTTTGCTAGTTTTAAGTGTTCATTTGTACCTACTTTCCATGTTTTAAGTACCAAATAAAAATTATTCTATTCTATTCTATTCTATTCTATTCATATTGTTGACTAGCTGTGCCGGCGGCGTCGCACGCGTGGATATTGGGTTTCAAATTTTAAATTAGACCTCTAGCAATACATTGATGAAAACCGCATTTAGTTCCATGCATTAGTTTTCGCTTGATGCGCGATCAAACATGCAGATAAAAATTTCTACCGTTTCCCACACACTTCTCGTCACTGCTCGGCTCCTATTGATTGTAGCGTAATGAAAAGTGTACTATGCCCAGGAGTATGAAGAATATTCGTACCAAGTTTCGTTAAAAACCGTCCAGTTGTTTTTTTTTCTATAACGAACATACAGACAGACAAAAATTTTACTGATTGCATTTTTGGCTTCAGTATCGATCACTGATCACCCCCTGATAGTTATTTTGAAAAAATATTTCATGTACAGAATTGACCTCTCTACAGATTTATTATAAGTATAGATGTCTGAGCGTTCTCTGGGGGCAAGACGAAATGTGAAGGAGGGGGAAGACGAAAGGACAGTTGGACAACTGGTCACCTGGAGATCGCTCGCGCACTAGCATTTTTTTTCTAACTTACTACGATGATGTTCAGGGGGCTTGGTCGTCATCACTGGACTGTTGGAGGAGCGGAAGGCGCGCACCAACTCGTAAGAAACTTCAACATACCTATCTTACCTCGGTAGGTACATAATTTTCAGTGGACCTACTGCGATTGTCAATGATCCCTTTGAACGCCGATTACGCGTAGGTATGCGTCGATAACAATAGAATTTTATTGTAGTGTCTCATTTCTTAGCCGTTACATTATCTACGCTTGTCTTAATGCTCTAACTATTACATTACCTCCCGATGCCATGAAAACCTGCATAATATGCTTAAGTAAGTACATACCTCTACATTTTAAGGCGGCTATCTGTAGAAATGAATCACCATAGTACCCCTATCTGGTGTTAAAAGAAAAGCGATACAATTTAATTTCAATCAGAAAGTTGTTAACTCGATTCCGAAACAAATTGAGTAGGCTCGCTCAAGAACCCCTAACACGTGTGCCGTTTTGGTACCCTGCTTGACGGGAATCCATTTAGGGAAACATTAGATGGGCAACTGGTGCATTAAGTACCTACAATCCCCTTGTTCGCCTCTATTTCATGATTCTAGGTCTAAGTAGGTAACTAGGAAAATTCCCTATAATAATAATTGGACCTAAAGTTTGAGTAACCTATCAACAAAAATATCGCAACAGAATGTCTATTTGTTATACTTACGAGTAGTCACGTCGCAATACTTGAAGCGAAGCTAGGGCGGTTCGCTAGTCTAATATAAATATATGTCACCGGAAAATAGCAAGAATCGTAAGTTGATCAATTTCCTAGGTAGTTGATTAACTTCCGGAAAATAATAAACGGCAGTTGTAATGTATTATTTAACGTATGTATTTTAGTAAATTGATCATTTTACGGGCTCTTGCCGTAAAATCATCCGACAAAGGTGAGGTGAACGTTGATTGGTTCAATGGCTCACGTGGCGTTATCCCGGCAACCAATCAGGGAACAGTGTATTAAGTTACGGGTAATAGTGCACCGTTAAATAGTACATTGAGCAACGATTGGCCCATTTGAGGACGATTTTACTTGTGTCAAAATCGTAAGTTATTAAATGACTGTCAGGCTACCGTAAGTTGATCAACTAACTGAAATCCATTGCGTTAAATAATACATTTGAACTACCGTTTGTTATATTCCGAAAGTTAATCAACTACCTAGGAAATTGATCAACTTACGATTCTTGCTATTTTCCGGTGACATATACATTACTAGTAAGTTGGTCTTCTGTTCACTCCTGTATTCCGTGTCAATTCCCACTAGCCTAGGTCTCCATTACATGCCAAATGGGTGTAGAAACAACTGTTATTCGTTGTTATGACTTCAGCTACATACATAACAGTGAACACGCGCAATGCCTACACATAAACGAGCTGTAGGTCCTCGTAAATTCGTGTTTTATCACACGTACTCGGTAAATATTTAAAAAGGACTGCCGCGCCGAGAAACCGAAGATTATTGGCTCATAATATATTTATGGAGATGTAGCAAAAGATTCGGAAGCCAGCTGCAGAAGGGGCACGTCCCGCCCTCCCTAGGGAGCAGCCGCACCTGTGGCCGCGACGCCCGAATAAATTTTATAGCCCGAATTATCTCAAGGCCAGAATTTGGATGTTAAGCAACTAATCTATCTATCGTACAACAGTTGCATTAATTAGCGATAGCATATCGGCTTGATACCGATTAAATCTTTCGCTATTCCAATTTTTTCGATCATTTTGTACGCGTTTTCGAGTGAGGCCGGTCCGTCAGCAACGATGAACAGATTTTGAAGCCCAAATTGTGTTAAAATATTCATTATGAAGTTTCTAATACTAAATTTGGTTTTGCTGTGCTTCTGGGGGTCTACTGAGGCGAGATGTAAAATGCGGGGGGAGTGTTACCAAGTGGGCACTTTTGACAAGCCCTGTCCTGTGGATATAGACCCCCCCGTGTTGGTCGAAGATCTTGATCCCGAGGAAGCCAAAGAAGCTATAGAAATCCTGAGGAATAGATGTCCCACATTAGCTTACGACGAATACGGGAATCCTTTGCCAGATGACGAGATTCGGACTTGCTGCGACTTGACGCAACTGCGCGGAATATCGCAGAGCTTGATGTTGGCGGACAGCATCCTCGGGCGGTGTTCGATCTGCTCCAGGAATTTCGCCAGACAGATCTGCGAGATGAACTGCTCACCGGAACAGGGCAGATTCGTCGACGTGTACGTGGAAGTTGGAACTAACGAGACGCAATACGTCAACGAGATCGACTACAGGATGCACGAGGATTTCATGTTGGGGGCACACGCCTCCTGCGCCGGAGTGACCGTGCCTCAGACCGGCATGCCCGCTATAAACATGATGTGCGGTAATGCGGCCGTGTGCGACGCAGAATCCTGGTTCGGATTCACAGGCGACACCTCCATCAATCCTATGGCGCCCGTTCAAGTGAATTTCCTCAGGTGGACGACAGAAGCAGACTCTATGAATGCTGAGGCTCCACCGTGTAACGCTACCTTCATGGACGACTTCCCTTGCAGCTGCGTGGATTGCGTCGACGTGTGCCCCACAGGAGGTGAACCAATAGTTACCGAACAGTGCACCGTGTTTCCAACAGTTAATTGTATCAGTTTCTCTGTAGGTTTAGTATTCTTTGTGATAGTTGTTATGATATTTACCGCTTTAACTGTGTTCGAATACAGAAAGTCTAAGAGGGCGGAAGAATCAAAACCTACGAAATCCAGTGAAAATGCAATGAACCGGCTTTTCCAATGCGCATTTGCTCGCATCGGTGAGTTTTCAGCAAGTAACGCCGTTATTATGATCATGTTAACTTCCTGGATCGCCGTTGGCATGATATACGGCGCATTAAATCTTAGGCTCACGGCCAATCCCGTTGAACTGTGGTCTGCACCAAATTCCCGGAGTCGAATGGAGTTGGAATACTTCAACTCAAGATTTGGCCCCTTCTACCGTGCTGCTCAGGTATTTTTAAGAGTTAAAATGGATCCGTTCGTGGTAGGAAATGTTACTTATGGTCCGGCTTTTAGGTTTGAAGCAGTAAAAGAGTTGATTGAACTGGAAGATGCTATAATTAATATCGGTAGAGATACTGGTGGCGTGGTTCTTGAAGATGTGTGCTATGCACCTCTTCGGGCAGCGGGATCAGAACCACGTCTCGATCAATGTGTCACTATGTCTGTTGGTACATACTTTGGTAACGATAGGCACAATATCAACAATGAGACGTATCTCACTACAATTATGAACTGCTTGAACAATCATTTTGCTCTGAACTGTTTGGCATCATGGGGTGGTGGGGCAGAGCCAGAAATCACTTTTGGCGGATACGACAGTAACATCACTGATGCTACCACATTGTTGATTAACTTTCCGATTAATAACTTCCTCTTAGAGGCAGATCTTGAGCCCGTGCTTGCGTGGGAGCAGAAGTTCATTGATTTGATGTTTGATTACGAGGCGAATAAGAAGCCTGATTTTATAGATGTAAGTTTCGGTGCCGAGAGGTCGATAGAAGATGAGATACAAAGGGTGTCTGTGGCAGAAGCCGGAACAATCGCGATCAGTTACTTTATAATGTTCGTTTACGTTACTTTGGCGCTGGGTAACGTAAGATTCTGGAGAACTTGGTTGATCGATAGCAAAATCGTTGTTGCAATTAGTAGTGTTCTGGTTGTAGTTATATCAATTCTATGCGGCATGGGTATGATGGGATATTTGAAAATCACTGCCACTCTTTTAGCTATTAACGTGATACCATTCTTCATATTGTCTGTCGGTATTGATAACGTGTTTTTAATGGTGAATACGTTGAATGACATCGATGGTAGCTTGAAAGAATACGAAGATTACAATGAGAACTTGAGCTTTGAGAAGAAAAGAAGGTTTGTGTTTTCAAAGATGATGAGTACCGTCGGTCCGTCTATGTTCGTTTCTTCTATAACGCAAATTACGTGCTTCGCCATCGGTTCTCTCGCCAATTTCCCTGCCGTTCGCACGTTCGCAGTGTTTGCCAGTTTTTCATTAGGATTCCTGTTTATTTTCCAAATCACAACAGTGGTGGCCATATTAGCTATCGACTATAAGAGAGTAAGCCAAAATCGTTTCGATGTTTTGTGCTGCATTCAAAAGAAGATATTAAATGAGGACGATCCCCTTAACTCCGAAACACCCTATAGGAGTGTAACAAAGAGAATAATGGGACCTTACGTGGATGTGCTTTTAAAACCAGGAGTGAAAATTTTTGTTATAGTTATGTTTGCAACCATTACTTCTTTAAGCGTTATTATGATTCCCAGTTTAGAAATTGGCTTAGATCAAGAATTGGCATTGCCACCTGATTCTTACGTGTATAGATATTTGCAATCGGTAGGTCAGCTCATGATAATCGGCCCTCCAGTGTTTTTCGTCCTTAAATCTGGTCTCAATTTCACAGACGTTACGGATCAAAACGCGATTTGCGGTGGAATATTGTGTAACGAAACATCTCTTGCGACGCAAATCTTTTTAGCTGCTCAACACACTGATATCACTTACTTAGCCAAAAGTTCAAATTCGTGGATCGATGATTTCATAGACTGGGCTAGTTTGCCGGGATCGTGTTGCAGGTACAATGTCACGGATAACAGCTTTTGTTCAAGTAGCGATCCTTCTCTTGATTGTGATTTTTGTATCGTCGATAGGCAGGAATGGGCCCGGGGCCTTCGACCATCTCCTGAAGCTTTTGAAAAGTATATTCCGTTCTTCTTAAGGGACCCTCCCACGGACCTATGCAATAGAGCTGGTTTGGCTAGCTACTCAGGTAGCGTGAATTACGTATTAGATTCCGAAGGTAGAGCAACTGTCCACGACACAAATTTCATGGCGTATCACTCTACTTTGACAACATCTAAAGATTATATAACTGCGGTCAAGTATGCGTACGAAGTTAGTGCAAACATTACCGCCGCTATCAAAGAGTTGACAGGAAAAGACGTCGAGGTGTTCCCTTATTCCGTATTTTACGTTTTTTATGAGCAATACCTGACTATGTGGGCGGACACATTTTCCTCTATCGGCTACTGTATGGTAGCAGCAGTTGTCTTCTACTTCTTAGCGTCTGGTTTCAACTTCTTGACTACTTTCGCTGTCATGTTCACCTCCCTAATGGTCGTTTTGAACATGATGGGCGTCATGTACATATGGAATATCCCTCTAAATGCTGTTTCTAATGTCAATTTGATCGTTTCAATTGGTATAGCCGTGGAGTTCTGCAGTCACATCGGTTACGCCTTTGCAACTAGTAAAATGGCACCGAATGAAAAAGTAAAGGATGCGTTGCAAAAAGTCGGTTCGACTATAATCACTGGTATCACGTTTACTAATATACCTATTATTGTGTTAGCCTTCTCCTACACAGAAATTATAGAGATATTCTTCTTTAGAATGTTCTTCAGTTTAGTCATATTAGGTTTTCTACATGGAATGGTGTTTTTCCCTGTTCTGTTAAGTTACCTGTCCAAATGATATTCTTGTGACGACAATGTGATGCAATGAAAGATCTTGATGAAAAAATACTAAACAACTGTATTTAACCATGTACCTAATAAATAAATAGAAAACATTCTGAATAAATAAACTATTGATATTATAGAGTTAATGGTAATAGAAATTGTTACACAAAATACCAGATTTGTAAAATCATGTAATATTGCATAAATGATTGCTTTGATGACGATTTTTTATTTATTTTATAATTATCTTAGATTTAAGTTAAACATAAGTAACAGTATTACATATTATAAATATAATTTAAAACACTAGAACCAGTTTTCTTTACCCAATTTTATCAATGTCCAGGAAAATAGGTATCTAAGCTATTATAATATTGTAGCGCTGTAAATTATATTAGTCATGGATTTCAGTGAAATCATGAACAATATCTAATCTAGGTACATTACAGTAAATCTTTATACACGCTGCATAAAGGTATGATTACACAGAAACTGGGCAGCGTGAAGCTAACAAAAAATTATTAATGATATTGTTTCAATGAAGTAGAGATGCGATGTATGATCTAGTATTCTAGTTAAACATTATTAATTAAAAGTTATAGCTCTCCCCTTAGGTATTTGCATGCACAAACTAAGCCTTATGAGCCTAGATTTTATAATATTACATCCACATTGTACACTTCGTGAGGAAACAAGAAATTTGTTTTTTTCTTAGCTCCGCGTGGCCCCGCTTCTATGGAAAGGCAACCTTACGTGCAGGCAAGTCACATTTTTAACCGACTTCAAATAAGGAGAAAGTTTCTTAATTCCACCTGCCTATACATAAAATTAAACGTTTAATTAACCTGTACATAAAGTTTCACAATATTTACAAAAGAAGTAATTAGAAGATAAGTAGTAGGTACCTAATGTCACCGTAAGATTGTAAGTACCATGAGGTTATAATTTATCCAGCGATAGATTATAACCTCATGGTACTGTCTGTATTGTAATATGTCGACAGATTGTAAAACGAACGCACTGCTTACAATTTAACGTACCTAACTACATATGTACCTACTATTTTTCGATAGATAGTAATTAATCAAAATGAAAACGTCAAATTGTGATAGGTCATTATCACACAATTTTAGAATTTGTAAAATTCGATTGTTGTGGTAGTATAGTGAGTTTGCAATTAACCAAAGAGCATAGAAGTGCAGTTTCATAATTCAGTGCAATTACCGAGAAACTTTGACACAGCGACTTGGGCTTTTCTTTCATCAGGCGTATAAGGCGTTAAGCCATAATGGCGAGCTATTTTATAAAAAAAAATACTGAAACATCTGTTTAACACTTGTCTAGCTAAACAGCATCAAAACATAAAACACGTGTTTAACCATTGTTTAACTTTTGGTTACCACAAAACATATGTTAAAAATTTAGAACAAAACTTAAAAAATATTGTGAAACAAGCAATTTGGATGTGTGGAACGGAACGTACGTACAGAGGTCGCCTGACACTGACAGCCTGTCAGGTATATTAATTAATGACGCGTGCGTTTGTTGTGGTGTTGGTAAACAAATTGTTGGCCCTTTGATTGCAAAATTTATTGTACTAGGTATCTATGAAAATGGATCTTATCAAAGAAAATATTATCGCGGAGAAAAAGACCCGTTCCCGTGGAGACAATTGGACGCAAGAAGAAAAGGTAAGAAAATACTATAATAACATAACACCCTGGTTATTTCTCACTACGTTTGATTACAATTATTTAAATAATAATCGTACTTTTAATACTTAATTCCGTTTTAAGTTTAACATGTTTAGTAAAGGAACATTTCTTTTCATATTTTAGGACATATTCATGAAAATAATGGAGCGATCGGCGCCGATAGTCGAAAACAAAAAATCCGATACCAACTCAAATGAAAGAAAGCATTTGGAATGGCTGAATGTACAGAAAAAGTATTTAGATATCTATTGTATTTTTATTTTGTTTATTTTAGGCACTTTATCCTAAACTCATGAAAAATTACATTGTTTCAGATTACGAGAACTTACAGGAAAACCAAGGGACATCATGCAATTAAAAGGATTCTGGAGACGATCCAAAGTTACTGCCAAAGAATCAATATCACAACATAAACGGGATCTACTAGCTACTGGCAGTGTTCAGCCACCACAATCACCTTTCAGTGCAGATGTAAAAATAGAACAATTGGATTTTGTAGTTGATGAGGACTTATATGACAGTGATGCAGTAACACGAGTCTCAGTATGTTTATTACTTGACTAGAAAACAAATGAATATGTAATGTTAATGGGGCAGTAATTAGTTATTATTGTTATGCTTTTCCAGGGACAAAAGAATGCAACATCTGTTGTGGTAGTCGATGATGATGTAAAACCTGAAGGTGCCATGTCGGATGATTCATCGGTGAAGTTAGAGGTGTGTTTTGGTAGATAGTACCTATGCCAATATTTATTATTATGATTTAATTTATGTGTCCAAGATTTTACTGAAATGAGATTATTTTACAGGTCACAAATGAAATGAACGAGTCATATACAAATGAATCAATGACAAGTGTTGCCAATGATTTAAGTGATGATGATGAGGTCTGGCCATAATTTCCTATATTTATTTTAGTTTTATTTAATTTATATAGCTAATTGTTTTTATCAATAATTTTAGTGGGATATCAAGTTTAATGGAGGAAATGTTACAACCAATTTTAAAGAATTTGAAAAGGAAATAGAACCAACATTAAAAAAAAAGAAATGCCACAATAATGGGTATGTATGACTGTCATGTTGGTAATTGTTGTGGAAATTAAATAACTGAAACATTTATAGCTATTAAAAGTGATATTTGTTCATTCAACATCAAATGACCCCATTATAATATGGCAATATGTGAGAATTCTTTTGTTTCTTTTTCAGAATCAGTAAAGAGTCTATTATTTATAATTCCAATATAGAATTTAAAAAACGAGCCTTGGAGTTAATGGAGGAAGAATTTAAACTCAAAATATTGCACCAGAAACTAGAACTAAACCATCAAGAATTACGGCATAAATTAGAAATAGATGTGCTGATGTTAGAAAAGAAAAAAAAGATATTGGAAATTGAAAATTTAAAAAAATCTATTTAGTTTTAAAATAATTAAATTTAAATTAGCTTAATTAAAAATGTTGATTAATAAAATTGCGTCTTATTGTTGCATCTCATACTGTATCTGTCTAAAAGTTGGTCTCCATGGCTATCTTTATACATATTATTATCTACATGGTCATTCCTGTTGATGGCAATATTATGTAGCATTGCTAATGCTACAATAGTAGTTTTGGCAGTGGCTAACTTCATGTAGGTACATGCCTCTCAGAAGACATCAAAACCTTTGTTTCCATAAACCAAAACATCTTTCCACTGTATTTCATGTTCTTATATGAGCTTTATTATATGTAGATAAGGTGTGCAATCCACTGTCTCACTGTCCCACAAAATGCATTTTCCATTCGTTCTAATGAACTTTCGTCAAAAATTCTTGAATCTGTCTTCTGATTCCATATTATTAATCGAGAAAAATTACGCGAAACGATCAAACTGTCACGGTTAGAGTTACAGATCCTTCTGACGGTTGAGTAAGACACCCGTTAAACTAGCCCTTAGCCGTGACTTAATTTAGACAATGCTTAGACAGCGTGTATCTCATTAGGGGCAGCGCAGACGACAGACTATCCGTGACGCACTTTTTAGTCTGTGATGCAATTATATGCAGTAACGCGTTTACAGACTCAACTCTTTTTTTTTTAGACGCGCGCATGCATGCTCAACAGATGTTTAACTTTTTTGTGATAAGTAGTTATGTACCTACTTACATTGTACATTGCGAATTTACCAAAACAAATATGGCGGCACGGGTCATACTCGTATTCAGTTCAACCAATCAACGCGAGACGCGTCCCGTCGCATGCCTTAACACAGTTTGACGTTTTCAATTTGATTGATTACATTATATGTATATAGGTATCGAAAAATAATACGTTAAATTGTAAGCAGTACGTTCGTTTCACAATCTGTCGACAGTTTACAATTTCGCTGGATAGATTATAATCTAACGGTATTTACGATCTTACGCCGACAGTAACATATGAGTAGGTACCCAAGTCATAACATAACAAAACTTTAAAAGTAACTTAGCCTAACCTATCTATGACTATGAGATAGACGACTTGATTGTTGACTAGAATTTGATGATAAGAGAGATTATTATAATAATAGATAATATTTAGTGTTTCCCATTACGTCGATGAACGATATGTTATCCAAATATCTAAGGTATTTTAATATTTAATCTCCTTAGGCTACGGTCGCGAATATTTCACAGACTCAACACATATCTTCGATCATTCTGTCGGCAGAGCTGTAGGGATCTAGATGCTCTTTTTAAATGTCTCAGACGCAGACTCTATCGCAGAAAAAGTCTGTCGTCTGCGCAGCCCCTAAAAGGCATAGCTAAATACCACAGACCATCAGAGCGAGAAGCTACACTCTGCTACCTCTAACCCGCCTGCCCAGCGTGGCGATTATGGGTATATCTTCCAGATGTTTTCCGTAAGTGGCGAACAACTGGGGAGGCCTATGTCCAGCAGTGGAATACAATAGGCTGATGATCATGATGAGGTGCGGTACCACTGAGGCAGAGCGGAGACGAGTTGTGCTCCGATTCACTAATCATGTAGCTTGAAATCCACATCCGTATAAATTTTCGACAAAGCTCAAAAAGAGCGTTCAGGATGACCTCACACCACCTGGTAAGCGGTCTTGATGTCCAAATGTTAGGTCGACAGGCGTAATAGGACAAACCCACCGCGTCTGTCGCCCTCACCCTGAAGGCTCACTGAGATGCCGTTTCACGCCTCACCTAAAGAATCCAGGATTGTAAGACGAAGGAAACACATGAACTGGAAGGGCATTCTATAACTTAGTGGCACGGGGAACATGGCGCTTTAGTGGTGTCGCAGCCTTAGAGATTCTCCCTTGTAGGTACTGATAATGAGATGACCAAGAGGGTAGAGATTTCACCCAAATAATAATACCTAATAGACGTCTTCAACGCCAATTCTTCGCGGCTCCCTCAAGCATCCAGTACGTGATTCAGATACGCGATGTAGCAGATAGCCAAGCGTAGGATTTCGATTTTGGACAGCTTCTTATCCGGAGGCAGTGTGGGCAGCAGTCTGCGGAGTGCTGCGAAGGCCGCGTTGAAAGCCTCTACCCGAATGCGCTCCCTAGTGGCGTGGGCGGTTCGGTACTTGAGTGTGGCTCGGCGCCGTCTCCTGCGCTCCTCTCTGGACAGACCAGCGCAGGGGGAACCGGCTCCGCTGGAGAGGTACGCCTCCTCTGATAGCGCACATGGTTCTAGCATGCGTTCTCTGCAACAAAGGGAAAACTTGTAAACCTTAGATAATTCGACCTTCCACATGGAATATATTTATAAAGCATACGAGTTCTTTCTCAGAATACAAAATAATTACCTAAACTAATTTAATTCATATATTAGAACACGGGAGGGACAAATGGAAGAGATTTATTTTGCAAAATTGCGCGATCCATTCAACGAACGATCGTTTTCGATTTTGGTGGTAGGGGCTCTGATACTGTGTAATTAACTTACCTTTTCCTTGGTGCCAGATTCTCCCTGCCAGTGATGGGCAGCAGAGCTTCCCTGGGCTCCGCGAGCATGCACGGCAAGGAGTCTTCTATGCCACTGGCTTCTAGCCAGCTCTTCATCGTGATGCTGCGTGACAAAAGTTAAATGTTAAGCTGAATTTAGTAAATATTCCAAATACTCCAGATGTTAGACTTAAGTGGCGAACTACTGGAAAGGCATATGTCCAGCAGTGGACTGCGATAGGCTGACGATTAAATTCTTATGCACCCGCGATAACTAGGGACCATCTTGCGTGCTTGAAATAAACTTAACTACTTACGACCACACATCCAGTCATGCTTATGCAGAGTGCATGTGTACCTGATCGGATATTGCATCGAAAATTTGTCAAAAAGACGCCTTAGGTTACGAATGAGGTTCGATTCTTGGTCGAAAAAACTTCGTTTTCTACATTGAGCTGTGTTTGGCATGGAAGTATTAAGTATTAGATACTACGTATAACCGTAGAAGTAATACGTAGATACTATAGTAGGTACTTCATACTTCCATAGTCTCTCGTCATAGTCATGATTCGGTTCTCAAAGTAGAACGCACACTCGATAAATGGTATCTACAATTCAATTTCAGGCACTAGTTTCATACAAGGTGTTTATATAGAGATACCAGTAATACCATTTAACCACAAAGCTCTTACAAATAAGAGCAATCGTCAAAAATACCATCACACTTGTATCAGAACCCTCGAATCGATTCACCGCGGTCCCGCGATTCGATTACGGTCGCTCCCCTCATCGATAATATAAAAAGAATAAATACGGATTTATTATCCCCTGAAGGCTCGCTTAGCGGAGGTGCGAATGCTTGCTGTATTATTTATCGAACACCCTTTACTTTGCGGGGGCAATTAGATTAGGAATGGCAAAACAAACGTGATGCACGTGTCAAGGGTCGATCGGACCTTCGGCGGTCTTTGATGTGGCGTGGGTGGCATATTTTATAGGTACTTAGTTGTGTTGTGTCCCGGCTGGTTTTGGCCACGGTGACTACTTTACATCCTTGACGTTTGTCGATCATCTGCTCGCAAGTGATTAGCGTAGCCCTTTTTTTAGACAGCTTTTTCTCACTTTTTTTTATACCACTGGGTGGCAAACAAGCCTACGGCCCGCCTGATGATAAGCGGTTACCGCAGCCTATGGACACCTGCGACACCAGGGATATCACACGCGCGTTGCCTACCCTTTAAAAACCTTTTTCTCACATAGTGGACATACAAGCACACCGATAATTAATTGCTGCAGGTAGTTGGGCTTGTGGTTCTTCCCTCTTTTCATGAAGCTTGGAACGTCGATGGGTCTCAAACTCGTGCACCCTAACCTGCACCAAAGTCCTCCACTTAGACTTAGGTATTCTGCTATGTTATCTATATATATAAAAGGAGAAACTGACTGACTGACTGACTGACTGACTGACATATCAACGCACAGCCCAAACGGCTAAACGTAGGCACTTGAAATTTGGAAGGGACGTAGCTTAGGTACCGTAGGGGTGCACTAAGAAAGGAATTCCCGAAATTCCCACGGGAACGGGAATTAGCGGGAAAATCCTTTTGTATGAAAAATCTAAACCGCTTAAGTTAGACGCTTGAAATTTGGCATGCAGGTACCTTAGTAAATATAAAGTTTAGTTATGGCTGTATTTTGAGAAATTCCCACGGGAACGGGAGTTAGCGGGAAAAAACTTTTGTATGTATAAATTTAAACACGCGGACGAAGTCGCGGGCAAAAGCTAGTTATATGTATATTAGGTATTCTTAGGTACCTATGCTGCTCCCAGCGTAACGGCTCTATGCAGCTTTTGATGATCATTTAGATAAAAGTCTGTCCCTTTAGATCTAGGCGTGCGAATTTTCAAACGACATTAAATAGACTATTCTTTCTGCTGTTTTGCTATTATGTGGAACCAAACCAGATCTTTAGAAGTTAAGCTAAAGAGCCAAATAGCGAATTCTGAAGTAACGCACTACTTAGTGAAAAAGTAGGTCTACTTCTGACCGAATTTTGGCCACAGCGGGATATCCAACCAAGGAGACTAGCCAAGTTGACTGGCTCTATAGCTCATTTCGTAGTGACCTCTGCCTTCTTAGCCAAGGGTCGTGGGTTCGATTCCCGCACAGGACCTACAAAAATTTGTTTCATGAATGTCTATTTGTATTGGTCTGGATGTTTACTATGTATAAATGTGTTATTTATTTAAGTTTATCAGTAACCTATCCAGCCTACCCATAGTACAAGCTTCGGCTTAGTTTGGGGCTAGATGGATTCAGAATACCTGATGAAATATAGGGATGTTAATTTTCAAAATTGAACTGATCGGGCATCGGAACCTACAGATCGTCCACGCTTTTGTTTAACTCTCTTAACGTTTATTGCGTGGCTATTACGACGAGGATGTCAAATAATTATCATTCAAATGATGTACTAACTCACTTTGAAAATTAAAACACCAAAAAGTCACAAACACATTAAATAAAACGCTTGTCACTGTGGTCTTGCACAAATTCGTCACGCTCACACCCTCCGGGGCACACTGAGAGTGACCCCAGCATCCCTCTGCTTATATGGGGCGAGAGGGCGGACCAACCCTCAGAGGGCGGCGCTAAAGAATATGAGTACGATTGTAATAATGGTGCAAGTATTTGCAAGGTGCACACCACATGTATAAAGTACCAAATAATTTAAGAGTTATTCATTAATTTATTTATTCGTGATATAATTATCACCAGCAACCAGGCTTCATTTTGACGAAAATAAAGAAATAAGTCAAAAGAGAGAGTCAATTGAGAGATCTCAATCTTTATCCTTTGACCGTCATATCACTAAATAAAACATCATCATATGGTGATAATTAGATATGACGGTCAAAAGGTAGGTAAAGATAGAGAGATTTAATTTCTTTTTTTTTTCGTCAAAATGACAGCGTCCTGTCTAATCTGTCAGTTTTGCTCGTGTGGTTTGAGAATCATCACATCCCTTGGTTGTTGTAGACAACGACTAACAGAATATCAGGAAACGGCCTGCAGCATTTACCTGTATACAAATAAAGCCTACATTGGGGGAGGCCTACTCGTATGTTCAATAGCCGACCTGTGCAGGCTGAAGTGATGAAGATGATGAACGGTTTTTACAGCAATAATCACACAAGCGAGGTAAGGTTAAGAGAGGTAGGGCATAGCGAATCTTCGCTCGAATTGACCCGCCCGTCCGGGGAAGGACCTCCACCCTATAGAATACCGCAGTCAAATGACCTCTGGGTCGTGTTTCTGCCGGTGAGTAGGGTTTCCGGAGCTCGTGGGGGGTTAGGGTTGGGCCGGCATGGCGGTGGCAACTGACAAGTAACTGACCAGTTACTTGCCCGTTGTCACAGCGACTTGGGCTTCTCTTTCGCTTTCCACCAGGCGTAGGGAAGCCATTATGTCGAGCCACTATAAAAAAAACAAGCCGCGGTTACATTGACAGCTTACCCCATTACGATCTATCTATTCACGATTATATTTATCAGATAACGACTTCATTTCAGGTCTGCACGTGTAACAGCCGTCATTATACTTCGTTAGAGCTTTGTTCGTGATATAGTTCTATCACAACAAAGCGAAGATAAGCTATCTATACATATTAACATATCGACGAGTCAGTGTAGGTATTCGGATACAGGATTAGGCACCTGCAGGAAGCTTTAAGTAAATGAATCACTTAGTGAAGACATGTACACCTGCTATTTTCTTTAATTACATTTATTAGGTACCTACCTATTATGTTTCTCTATGACTATGCATTAAATAAATCGAAATTACACGGCTACCTACATTTATAATACAAATATACTGTTTATCGGAAACCAGATGTCATTTGGTAAGATATCCGCAGAATACCAGCGCCGTGGCGGCTGTGTCACGGCAATAGCTGAGCGGGGACCTGTTTGGCACACATTTACCTAATTAATTTTTAGTTCATAAGCTTTCTTTTTGATTGTATAAAAATGTATGTGCCAAATAAATTTTATTCTATTCTATTCTATAAATACCTACAAAATATGAGTTATTCCCACTGACTCATATTTTGTAGGTATTTGTATGTGTAAGGGAGCGTCCCATCATCCTTCCGTTCCAAGCCACCTTCACTTGCCCGTAGTGCATCCTGCCGAATTCATAAACCAGACGAGGCAGCCTACTGGTTGCGGTATAACACAGGCCGGCGTCATCGGAGCGAGGAGTTCTGCCCTGCGATTGCCAACCCGCCTGCCCAGTGTAGCGATTATGGGTAAAGCTTCCAGATGTTTGCTCCAGGCTGATGATGATGATGTGATGTTGTCCGAAATCCTATATTTATGTTGCAGTGCGGTTCGTAAGAGTTATGAAATTTCAGCTTTTTCAGCGATGACGGGCAGCAGCATCACCGGAGCGAGAAGCCCTGCGATACCCAACCCGCTTGGCCAGCGCGCGCGTTTATGGGTATATCCTCCAGAGGTTTGCCCTAAATGGCGAACAACTGGAGAGGCCAATGTCCAGCAGTGGACTGCAATAGGCTGATGATGATGATGATGACAGGTGATTGATTTGGTTGTCTACTGCTACAGCGATTTCTTTGCTTCCCATCTACTATGTTGAGTCACTAGATAAAATGTGTCTAACCTTAAGACCAATATTTTTATCACATTTAATATCCCAACTCATCACCAGATGTGTCCCAATCTTTAACCCAGCATCTCCCGGACCCCGCCCCCTTATCCCGGCCAATCCCGGCGCGGCCCCGCCTATCGATCCGGGACGCAGGTGTTCCCGAAATGAAGCCGGGATGCAGGGACACCCTCCACAGATATACACCTGTACTCTAAAGTAACAAGCCTGAATAAAAAAGGCAATTTTATGAATAGAAATCTACTCGTATTTATTCGACAAAGATTGTGAATAACTTTATTAGATTTAAATATAATTTATAAGACCACACAAATTGTCCACCATACGGATGTATATTACCTATATAGGTACCTAGTTTTAAGCCTATTGTATGGTCTGCGGTAAATTTATCTATCTATAGTACCATAGTCACAAATGGGACTTATTTTTCGCGAGATAACGGAAGATAATACAAATCAACGTCCATCTATACCTGTGGGTGGCGTATGGTCGACTAAGGGGTTTCTTGAAAAAGAGAAGGTTCTTAAACAGAAGTAGGGTTTACCCGCCTGGCTACCAGCGTACACATGGCGAACCACCGGTGAAGTGACTTCTAATGAGAAGTTTCATCTGTCCAACAGTAACGTTGTCACAGCGACTTGGGCTTTCTCTTTCGCTTTCCATCAGGCGTACGGAAGCCATTATGTCGAGCTACTTCTACTACGAACATTTGTGTTTGTTCCGTGTCTGGGTGTTTATATTTGTATTTATATCTGTGGTACCTTCGTTGTTCTGATACCCATAACACAAGTGATTAAGCTACTTACTTTGTGATCGGTGATCGGTGAAATGTATGTGATGTTGTGTGATATTTATATTATATATTAACATCTAAAAGGTAGAGCCAAGGACGGACATGATGAAACTTGAAGGGTTCCGGGCGGCTTTTTATATTGCTAGCAATTGGTTTGAGGTTGACAAAATAGCTACCGGCCCGCGTGATGGTACCGCAGACTATGGACGCCTGCTTCCAGGGAAATCGCATGCTCATTGCTGACTCTTTAAAAACCTATTTACTTGAGACTTGAAGTGCTCCATACATTCCTTTGAGAAAAACTCGGCAGGGAGAAGTTCTTCTGAAATCGGACCATGTTTTTTTATAAGAAGAGCTTTCGGGATGACCTCACTCCACCTGATGGTAAGCGGTCGTGAGGTCCAAAAGTTAGGTCGACAGGCATCATATAACAAACCCATTGCTATCGCCCTCACCCTGAAGACCCACTGAGTTGCCGTTTCACCCGCCTAAAGAACCTAGGATTGTAAGAGGAAGGAAACACGTGAGCTGGAAGGGCATGCCATGACTTAATGGCACGGAGTAAAAACGAGGACCAGTGTGACGATGTGTGACCAGTCAGGGCCCAGGGCGTGAGTATAAACGCCCTGTCGATGGTGAGCAGTGCGGTCCTAAAAAGGAAAGTAGACACTGTAAGTACCCTATTTATAAATAGTCTCAACAACTTAAAGTTTCAAAGCTCGTTGATAAACAACTGAACATCAGTCTCGTTATCTTTGAGCTAACTGCCGCTAATAAATTTCAAAGTCACTTGAATTTAAAACAATCTAGCGTGCTGTCATTTGGTTCGCTGAGTGAATCTGATAATTTTATGCGATTGTACTGGGTGTCCATGCCGTATCTATAGAAAGCAAACATTTATTCAGCAGAAGGATTTACTTATATTGAAACACGATTGTTATGACACGATTGTTATGTGTTGTCCCACGTGGGAATCGAACCCATAATTCTACTTAAAACCAAATGAATCATTCATTTTCATTTCATTCATGTTGCAATAAATCTAATCTACTTATTCTAGCATTTGGCAGTAGATGGTTTTACACTAGATTCCTACCAGTCTCGTTAGTGAAACTGCTTTCCTCTACCTAAAGGTTGTCTGGAAGAGTTCGCTCCAAGCGATAAGACCGTGTAATAACTGTGTTTTGTGCAATAAAGAGTTTCTATCTATCTATTTGGCTCAGTTCAATAGGAGAGGCGTATATCCAGCAGTGGACTGCAATAGGCTGATTATGATTATCTAAGTACATATTTGGGTCACGCTGTTCACCAATACTCTGCCTCAGACTTGATGGCTACCCTAATCGTATTTATGTACCGGTGCGCGACGTCCACAGATAATTTTCCTTCACAATCCTATATTAACGTAATAAGCAGTTATGCATAAGACTGTGGTACGCCGTTCGAAGGTCACGACAAACGCTAATTTACTTTATTGCGATGTCGCGGGCGCAGCACGCAATGTGACAGATAAAGGTTTCCCTTTTACTACGTGGCTGCCTTGAAAGGGTAACAAGGTTTCAGGGGCTCGGGCAGTCGAGAGATCGGGGATAGTCTAGGTTTGAAGGCATTTTTTTATGAGTAAAAAGGTAGCCCTGAGGCGCGTGTACTCAACTCGTCTACCGAGTCTATGATGGAGCACGCTCGCCCACTAACTATATCATCATCATCATCAGCCTATTGCAGTCCACAGCTGGACATAGGCCTCTCCAGTTGTTCGCCACCTAGGGCAAACTTCTGGAGGATATACCCATAATCGCCACGCTGGGCAGGCGGGTTGGCGATCGCAGGGCGTAGCTTCTTGCTCCGATGACGCTGCTGCCCGTCATCGGCCTGTGGTATTTAGCTACGCCTTCTATCGTGATGGTTCTACCGCCACCAGTCGGTTTGCCAGAGCCTCGTTTGTTGTTCGGCAGGATGCACCACGGGCAGGTGAGGATGGCTTGGAGCGAAAAGGTGATAGGTCGCTCCCTTACATCCCTCCACTAACTAACTACTCACTCTAACTACTCGACTAACCATCTCGACTCAACGATCACTCTCGCCTTGAAAATCTGAAGTAGATAACATGTCACATTATTTCATCACATGTTCTATATAAAATAAAAACTGTGAAAGGGTTTTCTAATAACTCAATCTTCTTCTCAGTAGTTCATTCTCGACAGAGTGGTCGTGGTCATGGGGAGTCGTCTGCTACTGTGGTTGCCGCTTTCGCGTTCCATCTCCATCTCTGCAGGTGGCATGGTGCGAACATCCCACCACAGGTGTCCCGGTGACGGACTTGATGGTCTCCAGCGCGGGTAGGTGATCGACCACATGGTCTGTTGCCTCCGACTCTGCCCTGAATCACCAACCGCTCCACCCTTGATATTACGGGTAACGTGTATCAATCTATACCCCCTATAGAAGCCATTGTAAGTTTGTAATGATAGTTTACTCTTTGGGGTACCTACCTAAGTAGTACAAGTTTCCTTTTGTTTGTTTAACCAAAAGATAAAACGACAAGATATCCTACATACGATATCCTACATACATTCTGTAACTTTAACTTAGAATGTTCTGTTCTGTTTAGAACTCTACTGAACTTTTGCTACGGCACCCTTATTATGCTTGTTACGTCACCAGACTGTGTATTAATGGTGCCCGCAGAATGCTAACGATTCGAATTTGCAACTTCAGTAAAAAAAGCCCGTTCGTGCCATTTCGCCGATGATCGAAGGATTTGGTGAAAGGTGGTGATTTGCGGAACTAATGGATTTAATCAATTTGGGCCATGCAAGGTTTTTTTTTACTTTTAATTGAGTATTGTAGAGTTTTGTAACGCTTCCGGTGTTGATGCAGTTAATCATTATTACTAAATGATTTAGTGTCTTTTTGGTTTCAGGATTTAGAATAGGACCGCCTCAACTCATTTCGTGGGTGTCGTAGAAGACTAAGTAGGTACTAAGGGAATATCAGGAAACGGGCAGCAGGGTTTATATAGGTAGAGATTGTCTAAACTAAAATGACGTGCCTCACTAGTTAATTTATTTTATTTAGTTGGACAACAAATCAGAGAATAGGCCTGTTGCCGTAAAAAATGTAATTTGTCCGTCTTTTATATTGTTCAAAAATAAAAGATATCTACGTATTTTTTCATTTGTAAATTAGACCAAAAATGACAAAAGATATAGCCCGTTAAAATTACGCGTGACGTCACAGAGCGGGAGTTTTTTCGCGACGTCATTGGGAGAGGCCTATTTCCCAGCAGTAGATATTTGTAATGAGGAAGATAAATAAATTAAAATAGATGTCCTTTAGGTAGGTACTCTCTTCTTTTCCTAACTTCGCTAAACAACAATATCTCAAGAAACTTTTACGACAGTTTTGCAAGAATTAGCATAAATCTACGTTTACGCCAAACTAAACAGTTTAGTTTATTTGCTTAGTTTGTTAGTTAACCTATAACGAGGTTTGGCGGCTACATTTGCTCGCATAATTTGAACCTTACTTTATTGGCGTAGAGTGGAAAAACAACGACATTTCACGTATAAGTTCTAACTTTCCTTCGTAGTTGTTTCGTAAAACTAGGCGGCTAGGCTAGTTGAAGTAGTATTGGTATACTCCTTTATAACTTGTACGATCTGTCTGTCTCTGTACTGTGTGTATATCTGTAAATCTGTAAAAATCTCGGTACATAGCAGTGAAACACAGCCGTGTATTTGAAAGCACTGTTGTATTCCGTGGATAAAGAACGCCAATCACCGCCGCCGGTGGGTGTCATAAGTCTTCTTGATATTTCGGCTTCTCAGCCTTGTCAGCTTCTCGACTGTAGGTACCTACCTACGGTGGACAGGCTGGTAAACTCTACCGACTAGGAAGCCTAAGAAGTCCATTAATCGACTCTTACGACAGCCACAGGAAGAAATAGGTGATGATTTGTATTCTTTTCTATCTCGTCTATATCAACGAGGCAGTTGTTTGATGAAAAGTTATGTACTTTCATAAGTACGTACTACAGTTAGGCTGCTGAATGCCCCCGCCCCGCTGAGTGGCGCATAGCTACGGCAAATGAAAATGTCAATGACCTTACGATCCCTGCGTGTTGTCAACCTAGGAAAGCCTACAGGACGCGTCGGGAAAGCGTTGCCATCGCGACCACGCAGTTGGGCCGATAGGCTTTCCCGTTTTCACACATTTTCCGACCGTCTAGACTCGAAACCTCCTTCCTAGGTGGTCCGTTATAACTGGCCATGCATTTTCTGTGACAGCCATTGAGTTTTTATTTTTAAAATGTGACGTTTGCGCTTCCATTTGTATTGTTGTGACATTCGGTGATTTTATTTTTGGTTAATTTATTAATTTAGATACAATTTTGCAGCGATGGCTTTTAATTTCGATAGTGGGCAGGTAAGTGCATTCTTTATAGTAAAGTTATCTTGTCAACCTCGGGAATAAAAAGAGGGATGGTTAAATTAATGTCCGTGGCACCGAAACGGGTGGACCGATATTGCGGTTTTTCTTTCAAAACTTATTTGATTCACCGAAATTTTTAAATCTCGGATATTGGAATTTCTAGCTTGCCATAGGCATCTAAAGTGTGTATGTACCTAAGTTAATAGGGTAATAACTTTCTAAACGTTTATATTCCTAAGTTATGTAGAGTCTTGTTGAATTTAGTAGATTGACGTTTTTTAAACTGTAGGTTTAAGAGAAACTATAGAAAAATATGGTTACGATGCATCTTTTTTTAACAGTCTTGACAAAATAGGTATGAAAATACAAGGAGAAAGATTACATTACATATAGTGTTTAGGTATTGACTTGCATATTTTGATATTTTTCTAAAACTTTTTCCGACATATTATTTTTTGCTTAAAGCAAAGGAAAAATGCATATCATTTAATCCCTACTGCACTACCCATCATGCTATACATCTTGACTGCACCTGCAACAGTCATTACACGCCCCGACACCCATTTTTTACTCTCATACAAATTGTAATTCCTCTAATCCAAGTTACTTTCATCCAATTACATCGTAAACAGTTTTAGTGATTAACCATTTACGATACTGTCGACTTTAAGAATATGACATGTAGAGTTCAGATTCGTTTGTATTTCGGGGATATCATGAGTTTTGTATGAGGGGAGCGTATGTATGAAAGTGGATAGTTTTTTACGCCATTGTGTGCAGTGTTAATCCTTGTTTGACAATTTCGCTTCTGTGCGTTCGTAATAGTCGGTATGGATCTTCGGCAATTGTTTTCAACTATTGTTCGTTGGATAAAAAATGATAGCGCCCGGGGTGGACATGTTTTGTAAATCTTTGGATAATGTATGGCGTAGCTTTTGTTTGTGTAGGCGTTGTTCGTATGACGTATCGTTGTCTGATGCCAGTAGCATTGAAATGTTCGTTCAGTTGTAAGTATAGGTGCAAAAAGAATAGTTTAATTAGATAAATGGAAAGATGATCTGACATTGCACATCAAAAAAATTACCTAAAACTAGACAAAAAATACATTTGTTGTAGAATTTAGGCGCTTCATCGCGAGATCTTTTTCAGACAAGCTTTGGGTAGAGAAAAAAGATTTTTATCATTGATCAGATACCTATTACACAAGTGCGTATGCTACTAACTTTGGGCATCGGGAGTAAACGTCCTACCTATGCCAATGTGAGACCCTTGCAATAATCCAAACCTGAAAATCCAAACCTTTATGCACCAAAATACTTAAAAAACCTATAGGTACGTTAAAAAACCGTTAATAATGTGACCGCGAAAGCTAAAAACGCATGTGATATTGTCTGACATAAAATTATATAATTATTAATTATCATTATCATAAGATTGCAACATTGTACGCTATATAGGCAGTTAAATCTAAATGTTTATAAAAACAGATAAAAGATTATGTTGATAATTATGTACTTGGAAAGTGGTCTGATATAGTTAATTTACTTACGTTATCAGACATTTTGAGGCAGACAAATGTTTCACCATAAACAAATTGAATGGTATTTTATCAATTGCCGATACCAAGTGTGATATTGTGTGTATTCGTATTTTATGTATCTCTTACTTTAACTTTCATTACTTACTTAGCAATCACGCTCTAAGCATCTGATTCAATATACTTAATATTCTAAACAAACTCGCCCAAAGCGATTTGTCTCTACGTTTATAATGCAAACGGCTAATCTATGGAGCTATTTACCAGATTCGTATTCCGCGATAGGACAGACATCTTAGGATTTACAAGGGGAAAGTGAATTATCTTTTGTTGGACGAGCGCTCTCAACCTCAATCTTAGGCTCTAACGTCGCTTAATATCAGGCGAGTTAGGGGTTGTGGGTCAAGAGCTACCCGTTTACATCTAATAAACCACAAGTAACCGATTGCAATTCCATCCTCATCATCTCGATGGTTGGCGTACAGTACGCTTTATGAGGAAGTTCTTGCCATGCGCATCGGTTTTGTGGAACCAACTCTCTGCGTCAGTCTTTCCGAACAGCTACGACATGGGAGCCTTCAAGAAATGAGCGTACTCCTATTTAAAAGGCCGGCAGCGACTCCAGAACTCGATTTGAGTTGGACACCCCCATGGGCGGTGTCGACTGCTTACTATCAGGCATCACATTTGCTCGTCTGCCGCCTCTTGCATAAAAAAAAATCTTACCCGAAGTAAACTCGTCCTAGACTCTGTAATACATACTCTATTTTTAGGAATTTGGTTATTAGTACGACCTCATAGAAATCAGCATAATTACAGCAGGTGTCAACTCACCCCCCGCTGAGCGACGACAAGTATCCCCTAACAAAGGGTTGCAAATCATTATTTACCCCATACATCACACCCCGTTACACTCTATTATAAATGCCCGCAATAATTTAGAATCATCTTGTCAAAAGTGGATTGAAAAACAGGACGAAATTAATGAGTTGATATGAATGTTTTAGGAAACATCTGAGCTATTAGATTTGTAGGGGTTTTTTCTACAACTCTAATAATTTATATGCACAATTTTATTTGGATGGATGTATGTTTGTTAGGTACTCCTTCATATGAAAATTACTGAACAGAATGAAATTAATGAAAATTTGCACTAATGTAGCTTATAATAGTAATTCATCTTAAAATATAGAAATATATGGTACAGGAAGTGAAAATAGGATTAAAAAATGAATAAGATATAGTAATACAAATACTTAGTTCCTCTCACAAAAACAAATGTAACATCACGTCAATCAGACATGTGTCTGTCTAATCAAGAACTTTAAAGCTTTGCGACTCTTACAACAGAAAAGATATTCGTTCCTGCCCCGTGCCATTAAGTCGTGGAATGCCCTATTTGTTTTCTTCCTCTTACAATCCCAGTTCTAAGATCCCAGATCTTTTGATTAGGCGTGAAGCGGCATTTCAGTAGGCCTTCCATCAAACTTTTGGACCCCACGACCGCTTACTATCAAGTGGAGCGAGGTCAACCTGAATGCTTAATCTATAAAAAAACCTCTTTATTTCGTCAATGTAGCTTTACTTTTCTGCCTTGTTTTTAGGGTTCCGTAGCCAAAATGGCAAAAACGGGACCCTTATGGATTCGTCATGTCTGTCTGTCCGTCCGTATGTCACAGCCAGTTTATTCCGAAACTATAAGAGCTACATTATTGAAATTTGGTACCTAGATGTATTCTGTAAACCGCATTAAGATTTTTAAATAAAATCAGAATAAAATCCAAAATTTTTAGGGTTCCCCATACATAGAACTGAAACTCAAACATTTTTTTTTTCATCAAACCTATACGTGTGGGGTATCTATGGATAGGTATTTGAAAATAATGTAAAGGATTCTAACATATTTTTTTTCTAAACTGAATAGTTTGCGCGAGAGACTCTTCCGAAGTGGTAAAATGAGCGACCCTTGGCTCAGAGGGCAGAGGTCATTACCAAATGAGCCACCGAGCCTGTCAAATAACGCACGCGTGTTGCCGATTCTTGAAGTGCCATCTTCTACTGGTAGTTGGCGATCCAGGTGACAATCCTCAAACGCGTCAAACTTACAACGCCTGTCTTTTTACGTCGGGAGTTAAAAATAGGTAGTATGTTCCTACAAAAAGGTGCTTCCATACAAAAGCTAATTCGCATGGTGACGACACGGCAACGTCTAAAAATACGCCGCTACAAGTATCAATATCAAGTATTGAATTGTAACGTCTTGTATTGCGTCCGTGAACTCGGGACCTTGGTTGCGCTCAAACCTTATTGTCCTTCGTTTGCGTCATACCGTGTCTCCGTTCATTGTCAAGGAGGGTTAATGTTAATAATAAGTTAATCGTATTGGTTAGCCGTTTGGTGACTAAATTTCCAGTAGTCATTAGGCCTTTCGATAGATTATACACGGGAGTGATAAAGAAATCATCAATACAGAGGTAAAAACACACTTTTACTAAGTTTAGTGATAAAGTAATTAAGGCGTAACAGTAGCTCTATGAGTTGACGTAAACGAATATCTACAGGGGATGTAAGGGAGCGACCCATCATCTTTTCGCTCCAAGCTAACCTCACCTGCCCGTGGTGCATCCTGCCCAGCGTGGCGATTATGGGTATATCCTCCAAATGTTGGCCCTAAGTGGCGAACAACTGGAGAGGCCTATGTCCAGCAGTGGACTGCAATAGGCTGATGATGATGATGATGATGAAACGAATACAAATCACCGTTCCATTTCGCGGGTTATTATACCTCAGTGTAGTTTCAGACGGCCTTGCCATTATGATATTATTTTGCTACTAAAAAAACCCATCAAAATCTGCGAATACATTATCTTGGTACAGCTTTAGTGATAAATTGTAAGTCACTGATCGATTAATTACGTTCGCAGATATGCAATCTTGCGTTTATCAGAGCTAAATGAAAACTACGTTGAACGTTGCCGAGGAAACAATGTATTAAGTGTGTTGTACGCGCACGTTAGCTTTACCTCGGGTCTAAAGGGGTTTTCACAGATTGGATTCAACTTTGCGTCCAATCACTGTCCAATGCCCAATACTGACGCGCTCAATGTCGTCATTGTGTTAAAGTAACGATACACACATTGGTGCATTGGGCCCAGAACGTTACGTTGGTGCAAATATCTCCAATGTGTGGCCGCTTTACGCGCGTCAGGCTCCGCGTCGAGTACCGCCTAAAGTGGCTTTTTTATAGGAGCACGGCGCAATGGCTTTCCTACTTCTGATGGAAAGCGAAAGAGAAGCCCATGTCGCTGCAACAAAGAGTTAATAACCAGTCAGCCAACTTGGAAAGCGAAAGAGAAGCCCAAGTCGCAAGAACGGGCTAATAACCAGTCGGCCAACTGTTGGTTACCACCACCATGCCAGCCCTTTAAATGCTTCTTCACGCCCCGGTTAAATAATCCCATATATAAAGGAAGGAGGAAAAATATGCACTGGCAACGATATCCACGCAGACGCTTTAACGACGCGGCAAAAATACGAATAGCTGAACTTTTTTGAGTTCTAGGAACACATCTCAAAACACACAACCCCAAACAATTTAGAAAAATTCAATTTCTATGTTAATCCGACCGGGATTCGTACCCGGAACTATTGGATCATCAACGCTTTAACCATTGCGGCACCAACTCCGTTAAATTAAAAAACTACACTAATTAGATAAGTTTGCCCATCTAACATTAATCCCAAGAGCTGTCAACATCTTCATTCACACAACCCTTGTAACGAGGCTTGAGGCTAGTGCGGTGTTGTTTAAAAATTTAATTTTCCAACGGCACGTGTCGACTTGTTGCAGTCACACGTCGCCCTTCATCAGGCTAGGAGGGCGTACGCATAGGAATGATGAATGTGTGAATACTAATCTGTTTAGCGGTAACATTGTGCATTGTGGTTACTTTATGCTGTGGTGATCTGATACATTAACATCCTTGGATAATAATATGGTAAAATACACATGTTGTAATGACTTAGGTATGATATTTGATATGGGAATGGTTTGGGGAACGTTAGTAATGGTAAGGCCGTGCTCTTTAAACTTCAGTAATAAATAAGTGTAAGAGACAATTTATATTGACCACCTGGTTTCAAACTCTGGCCTTCCTTTGTGTTATGAGTAACACATATTGCCCGCAGAAGATTTTAATTGGATGGAGAGCAGACACAAACGACAGAGATAAGTATCAATCAATAAGGGATAGGATACAATCTGAGGAGTACAGAATTTACAAATACAAATTTTTCATAAGTTAGACATGAATGGAAAGAAGAAGGGCATCCTAGACTGTGCACTGATAATATTGTGAATTGTGTTAATTATATTTATTGTTTATTACCTGTGCCCCGCTGTGTTCCCTTGGGAATTTTGGGAAAAATAGAGATATTATATAGAGCAATGTATATCAATACCTATTAATGTTTGTATTTCATCAGTTTAACAGAGAATCAACACCAAAGCGGCTGGGCAACTGGCAGGTCCCACGTTGGGCGCCAACGCGAGCGCGCCCGGTGGAGATGAGGCCGAACCCCAAGCCCATATGCGACATGAACGGCCACTTCCTGCCCGGGGCGCCTAGAGGCACGTCTAGATGCTTCGGACACTACACTGGCACGTGGGAGTTACCAAGAAAGATCACTAGGAAAGTTGGTTAGTATAATTTGGTTCTTTCCACCATGTTGGGCGCCAATTACAATGTACTGAATACCTGTACAAACATACGAAATCTATACTTATAATAAACTAGCTGCTGCCCGCGGCTTTGCCCGCGTGAATATTCGTATAAAACATAGCCTATGTGTTAATCTGATGTACAAACTATATTCCTGTAAAGTTTCATTAAAATCCGTTCAGTAGTTTTTGCGTGAAAGTGGAACAAACATCCATCCATCTATCCAAACAAACTTTCGCGTTTATAATATTAGTAGGATCTGTAGAGAGGTCAATTCTGTACATAAAATATTTTTTCAAAATAACTATCAGGGGGTGATAAGTGATCGATACTGATACCAAAAATGCAATCAGTAAAATTTTTGTCTGTCTGTCTGTCTGTCTGTCTGTCTGTCTGTCTGTATGTTCCTTATAGAAAAAAAAACTACTGAACAGATTTTGACGAAACTTGGTACAATTATTCTTCATACTCCTGGGCAGGTTATAGGATACTTTTCATCACGCTACAATCAATAGGAGCGGAGCAGTGACGGGAAGTGTTGGGAAAACGCGAGAAATTTAAACCTGTATGTTTGAACGCGCATTACGCGAAAACTACTGCATAGAATTGAATGCGGTTTTCACCAATGTATTGCTAGAGGTCTAACTTAAAACTAAGGCACAAGGTATAGATGGGTATTATATGGAAGTCCGTTATTTTTGAAACCCGATATCCACGCGAGCGACGCCGCTGGCACAGCTAGTCAAAAATATCTTTATTCATAGATCAAACACTTAGGTATAAATCGTCAAAACAGATGAAAATTTCTCTACACGAATCTATCGAAACCAATTTTTGTTAGTTTCATAACATGCGGATGTTTTTCATTCGGTAGTAATAGGTAGGTACTTACCCCAATGTTTACCAATCTAAAAAAGGTCCCATATATTAGATCCAGCTACGGCCACGGTACGCGACCTTGACTGCCACATAAAACCCATCATTTATTTGTCATACACGCACAAACACTTCCTGCCCGAAGGTTCGTGTCTCGCTGTCATTTGTAGGGCTTACAGTCTCGCGAATTGCGATGTGCTCTACCCGCCAAATCTGGGTTAAGATTGATGATACCACAGATCATAGTTAACTCTCACCCCAAGAAAATAAGGTCCACAATAGAATGAATAGATTAATAACGTTACTTCTGATAACAATTAGCATATTCTGATTGTGGATTCAGCTATTTAGGTATCGTTCGTTTGATTGTCTAACTAAATGATTGTCTTTCGTATAAGACCGTCGTTAAATTGTGATTTTAGAACCGACATGGAAACTTAGATTTAATGATCCGACGGTTATTTATCAAGGTTATAAATTACTAACGGTTTTTCATGCCAGAATAATATAATGAATTAATTAATAATATAATGAATTGCTGTTTTATCTATGAGTAGTAGGTAAGTAGAGATCTTGAAACATAAAACGAATCATAATAAATTAGAAATAAAAAACTAAGAAAATTTCAGCTTTTTATCGATTGAGAAAATTATCATCATCTTCACATATCCGCTGCTGGAAATAGGCTCGGAGAACGTTATTATACTGATATGCTATTGTTTATTCATCATCGATTCCATGATAGTCCTTAGCAGCCCATATTTTGTGCATATTCATCTTGTTTCACTTCTGTTCTACCGAATCACTTTAATTTTAGTATTTTTAAAATCCTTGTATGACAATGTAATCTATACAAACAGCCGAAGAACTTGCAAAGGAGCCGCCGGACCACAGGTTCCCCGATTGGATTAATCTCCGCGTGCAAAGGCCGAAGGCAGCGTCGGCAGCGCGCATGCGCACGACGAAACGCGCGAAGCCGAAGAAGGAGGAGCCACAGGACGAACAGACTTTCAAAGTAAGCCGGCTTGGCTGCACGCCAAGGCTGTTTGATAACCGACCTCATGCCGCGTACGGATTTGTCTTTGCAAAGTGTAATTAAAAAGTTAACGTATTCTTTTTTTTTGATGACAAATTATTCTAAATTTGAATTTGAGGCTCAATTCCTACCAGTGAGAGATTTGTTCGATAAAATCTATTTAAACCTAGTTTTGAGCTGGTTCTTGCTTTCAAAACTGACTTTTTATTTGGTACCAACAGTTTATTAGGTATACTCGTATACCTACGTTAGATCCATAGCTTAGATCAGCCGTTATTCCAAATTGATTGTCTTGTCTCATTCTCAATTCCCATGAAGATTGTTTGCAATTAGCGTACCTAATAAAATTTATTAAAATGTATTTTAATGTAAAACTCTTTGATGTACAAATACCTATATTATATACGCAAGTATAGAAGAAAAATTAAAAATAAGATTGGACAAACAGCGATAGAAGGAAACATTTTTAATTATTTTTGCTATTGGACCTACACAAAAGTCGTTAATTTGAAGACTAGAATCAGCTCTGAGACTTTTCCTTATTCCAATAAAATTACACTTTGTACCAGTATTATATTTATTATAGTCTGTGCTACAATCGATTTTGGCGCGAAACCAGCGGTTGTCCGTGAAGTAGGTTAGTGCCGTAGTGTGATTTAGTTTAGTCTACTTTTTTGCATGTTCAGTTGTATATTTTATGTTTTCCCATTGCCACCGCTGACATACTAAAAAGTTCCATCGGCTTCCTTGTAAGCATGCACCTATTTATACAAAGGTCAGAGTTCGTAATGTCATAGTCACATGGTAGATTTTATTACATATAGGTAAAGCCCTATTGGGATTGATACGAAAGTTCTTTTATACAACTGGCTGTTAGATTTTGAATTATTCGATTGCTGCTTAGCATTCACAAATGAGATTGTGAATCAAAATGAGAACGTTGCAATTTTGTTTTCGGTAGGCTGACAGAAATTACTGAACCGATATAAAAAGTAATGTTATTTTTCTAAGATGGCGGTTGAAATAAAGAGCGGGAACCGCTGTCTTTTCTTAGGGTATAAATTACAAACCTTTGCGTCTAGATCTAGTTAAGGTTTGCACTAATAAAAATGTAGATATTAAATTTAGAAATAAAATTGTTGAGAAGATCCGGTGATATACACACTAAAAAATAAAATGTATTTTTTAATGTTGATATAGTATGTAGTACAAGATATAGTATGTTCAGTCGATTTGCGACCTTTAATGACATCTAAAACAAAATGATCCATATTCTGAAATTGTGAAAGGCTCTTGAAAGGTACCTACAAATAGTACCTAACTGTAATTTACATACATGTAAACTTTCGTATTAGCCAACCGCTTTAACAAAAACGTCTTTATAGCCTATCACAATTTTGTGTGTGCGCATTTTTGAGCCGTTATTTACATGAAATTGGCCTACATTCGTAGGTACTCCAGCCTACCACACATGCACGAAATACATATGATTATCATATATCAGTGGGACGCATGCTTGTTTACCCTCGTGTGCAAAACCAAGTTATATACCTACGAGCGCAAGTTGCCAGTTGATAACTCCGCGAAACTTTATGATTGTTTCGCGAACGTAATAATATGCAATTATGTTGAGAATGATTCCCAACATTGAACTTTATTGCTGTGAGGTTAACGACGTTTTGTATTCAGCAGTTTTTGTTCAAAGGTCTTGTCTGCTTTGGGCCGAATAAAGTGCCTGAATCATGTCGTCTGTTATCTTTAGAAACTTTAGCGAGAGTCATGCAAAAAGTAGATTATTGCCTTCGGTAGTTAAAGTAACTACTCACGTATTTGTTTTTATTTGCATTAGGTATCTAAATGATTTTATTTTGCTTTTTATTTATTTTAGCTGTTATTTATTTCAGCCATTGCAATGCCCCTTCAAACACAAGCACAAAAAAGGGAAATGCGAAGACATGAAGAAGAAACACGCACATTAGATAAAACTTAGTTTAGAATAGAAGAAAATGTTTTGAGATTAATATATTTTGCGTTAAATTTTTTCATGTCTGAACAAATAAGGAACCGGATAATAATCAGGACCTTCTACTAGAAGTTAGAGGTACTGAGTATGGGGATAGCCGTAACGTAGACGATAATTTGGTCAATGAGGATGATCCCTTAGATTTCACAAAGAAGGAGCCTGTCGACATAGAAGGCCACGGGCCTTATATTCCGGGAGCGTTAACGGAACCAGAGAAACGGCATGATAGCCACCAACTCCTGGTCAAAGAAGCGGTTGAGCAAATCCACGGCCCGCAGGAGGACGAAAACGACAAGTTCTGGCGGAAAGTAGCGGAGAACGCGAAGAAAAATGAGAAGCTACGCGAAGAGAATATGAAATACAAGAAGGCTGAAAAGAGTGAGACGCCGAAACTTCCGTATGTGAACGCCTCGCAAAATTTCCAGTTCGCAAAGAAGATGCATGTGGGTAATTTGGAACACCAGCCCCTGCCCGACACCCTGGGTTACCGCAATTTGACCAGAATCGGGGAGCATAGGGATTCAGATATAAACGTAAAGCCTTACGCGATCGGGTGGAAGGGCTACGGCGCGTCGGGACCAACTTGCTGCACTAAAATGCGTGTTCACCGACCGAAAACCTGTGACCCCAAGAAAGCTGACGGAGACAAAGACAAAGATAAGCGACCTTCTACATCGGGACCAAATTTGGGAGGTAATTCAAAGAAACCATTGTCACTGATGGACCTGGCTATATGTTGGGACTTTAGACCGGACGATCCCGGACAAGAACCTAGGCCTCCGAAACATATCGATGGGTCGAACGGGTCCAAGGCGCCGGCGGTGTTCACGATGGTGCATACTCCTAAAGATGAAGTTATAGAAGACATGCCCGGCCATACCAATCCTATTTTCAATCAAAACCGCATGGGGGAAGATATGGGGAAACACCCGGTACCGTATTTCGAGAAGGATATGACGAAGGATAAACGGAAAAACTCTTGTGACGTGCAGCATTGCCCTCAGCATACAGCGACCAGTTCGAAATCGTCTAGTCGGAAGAGTTCCGCGCAGTCGGCGAAGAAGCCTGAGTGTGACGGCATCCACGGTTGTGGAACACCGAGCGATGGTAGTCGGAGATCATCAAAGGACAAGAGACCGGAGAAACTGCAGCCGATAAAGGACGCGTGGAATGTCAAGAGCAAAAACAACGTTGATTTCAACGGGAATCACCGGCACAGCCTCGAATCGTACGAGAAGACGCCGCTGGCTCAGGGCAAGTTGCACCAGAGCTCGCCAAACGAATCGCAATTATCCAGACGATCGACTAAAGACAGTGAGTCGTCGAATTCTCGCCATAAAAGCTGTTTGAAGTGTTACGAGAAGGTGCCACCCGAGAATAAACAGAAGGAGGACTATAAATTCGCCTTCAAGGCTGGCAATCCCAATTCCGTAAACAGCGTGTCAGGCTCGATGGATTCGAAGGGCGTGAAGATCCCGAAAATGCGGCACCCGTACACTAAGAAGTCTTATACTATTCCCACTTTGGCACCTCCTTTTAGTATTTGGCGGGAGGCGAACGCGAGCGGTTATCCGGAGCACTGGCGGTTGGCGAGCGTCTACCAACACGCTTACAAGCCTCCGGAGCAGAGGCGGAAGCCACTTATAGAAAGCGTATATCAGTGAATATCCTCTACCAAAAAGCTGGCATTTTGGCTGACCTCTATCGTTTGTTGTTGTTATCGATCTCATTAAATGTATCTCCGTTCAGCGTTCACTGAAATGTCGATCAGCGATCATAGAATGTTCACAAATACCAGTATTATTCATTGAACCACGAAATGTGTTAGTCAGATCTTCTTATTCAGAACATTTACCTACTACTTAATACAATCATCATCATCATGATGAGCCTCCAGATGTTAGCCCAAAATGGCGAAGATCTGGAGTGGACTGCGATAAGCCGATGATGATATATGTACAATAAATCTAGGCCATAGATTTATTTGTACCCCCTAAGTAATACCCTTGATTCTATGGTATTATTTATTACTATATATTAATTACTAGGGTAGTACAAATAAAAGTAATATCCAGCATTATTCCTCTATCATCTAATGTTTGACTTGCAATAGCATATCTTAACTAATATTATAAAGCTGAATAGTTTGTTTGTTTGTTTGTTTGAACGCGCTAATCTCAGGAACTACTGGTCCGAATTGAAAAATTCTTTTTGTGTTGAATAGACCATTTATCGAGGAAGGCTTTAGGCTATATAACATCACGCTGCAACTATTAGGAGCGAAGAAATAATGGAAAATGTACAAAAAAAGGGGGAAAAAATAACTATTCCACGCGGACGAAGTCGCGAGCACAGCTATTATTATATAAAAGGTTTGTATTTATTGTCGATTTTTTTATACCGATTAACTAAAATCCTTTCTATACGATAGCACAGACTCATATTAAACATGTAAAACATTTTTATCTTAAAATAATCAATGAACAAATGATTTGTCAATTCAATTATAATTACCAATAGAATTTTAAAATACCTATCTGTATTTATAAATTAGTCTTACGATTCAAACATTTTGTTTGGTTTACGATCTTAATAATGTATAATAAGATGAAGTAGAAAAAAACAAGTTACTCAATTTTTTTATTGTTTATTGGGTCCAATTACTAATACAATTGATGTACATACATATTGAAATTAAATTCATTCCTCAATAATCTGGTTATCATTTGATAAGCTTCAGGTGTGCGACACCTGTCCGCATATCTTATCACATTTACTTAGTTATAGACGAAATAAAGATTTTCATTACTTTTCAACTCTGTTACTCGCATGATAAGGTTCAAAATACGATAGTGTGACTGTGATCATTGCTCATAGGCAGACGATGAAGGATTTGAGGCTTTCAACCCTATAATAGTATTAGTCACGATGAGTTGTCATATTTTTGTATTAGGAAACCTCAGGATGGTTGGTTGGTGATGTGCTAGCGTTGCCGAACACAGGCATCAAAGACCACAAGACGCATGTTTCTTGTATTTTAAATATATTTTATATGCATTTCGACCCCTTTATTGCAAGTGTTACTATCAGTACGTACGGGAGATGCGAGAACCCCAGAGTCATTTCACACTCATTTTAAAGGCTTTAGACAAAACGAAGCCGAAGCCGAGCATAAGTCTTGATGTGTATCTGAGGCCCAAAGCCTTGCCAAGTTCAGGGCAGAAACCTTTCGTACTCCATAAAGAAGGTGCACTTTCGTATAGTCTCCCATGCCTTGGAGCAGTAGTGGAACCATCCCTTTTCAGACAGATTGGCCACATTCGTGATCTGATGCCGGTTGACGCCGAGCAGCATCCAGCGGAGCCGCTTGGCGAGCTGCTCGAAGGATGGGTGACCGCGGTAGATATCGCGGATGCCTGTAACAATGCAATGGGAATAAATATCAGACCATATCACATTTTTTTTTCTTTTATTATTCACTAGCTGTGCCGGCGGCGTCGCACGCGTGGATATCGGGTTTCGAAAATAACGGACTTCGATAAATTGGTACCTAAATTTCAAGTTAGAATTCTAGCAATACATTCGTGAAAACCGAATTTAATTCCATGCAGTTAGTTTTCATCTAGCATCCAAACTAAGCCGGAGCTTGTACTATGGGTGCTAGACAGCTGATAAACTTACTTAGATATTTGTAAATAAATACATATTATACATAGTGAACACCCAGACGAATACAAACGACGTGATCATGCACACAAATGTTTGTGCTGTGTGGGGATTTAACCCATGACCCTGTCGGTGTATATCTCCGGCAGCACGAACAGGTTGAGCGGCGTGCCGCAGTTGTGCACGTTGTGCGACTTGCACACGCCGTCCACGTTGAGGCCGTTGTCACTGTACGTTACATACAACACACTGCACAACCGTACCGTCGGTGTATATCTCCGGCAGCAGGAACAGGTTGAGCGGCGTGCCGCAGTTGTGCACGTTGTGCGACTTGCACACGCCGTCCACGTTGAGGCCGTTGTCACTGTACGTTACAACACACTGCACAACCGTACCGTCGGTGTATATCTCCGGCAGCAGGAACAAGTTGAGCGGCGTGCCGCAGTTGTGCACGTTGTGCGACTTGCACACGCCGTCCACGTTGAGGCCGTTGTCACTGTACGTTACATACAACACACTGCACAACCGTACCGTCGGTGTATATCTCCGGCAGCAGGAACAGGTTGAGCGGCGTGCCGCAGTTGTGCACGTTGTGCGACTTGCACACGCCGTCCACGTTGAGGCCGTTGTCACTGTACGTTACATACAACACACTGCACAACCGTACCGTCGGTGTATATCTCCGGCAGCAGGAACAGGTTGAGCGGCGTGCCGCAGTTGTGCACGTTGTGCGACTTGCACACGCCGTCCACGTTGAGGCCGTTGTCACTGTACGTTACATACAACACACTGCACAACCGTACCGTCGGTGTATATCTCCGGCAGCAGGAACAGGTTGGGCGGCGTGCCGCAGTTGTGCACGTTGTGCGACTTGCACACGCCGTCCACGTTGAGGCCGTTGTCACTGTACGTTACATACAACACACTGCACAACCGTACCGTCGGTGTATATCTCCGGCAGCAGGAACAGGTTGAGCGGCGTGCCGCAGTTGTGCACGTTGTGCGACTTGCACACGCCGTCCACGTTGAGGCCGTTGTCACTGTACGTTACATACAACACACTGCACAACCGTACCGTCGGTGTATATCTCCGGCAGCAGGAACAGGTTGAGCGGCGTGCCGCAGTTGTGCACGTTGTGCGACTTGCACACGCCGTCCACGTTGAGGCCGTTGTCACTGTACGTTACATACAACACACTGCACAACCGTACCGTCGGTGTATATCTCCGGCAGCAGGAACAGGTTGAGCGGCGTGCCGCAGTTGTGCACGTTGTGCGACTTGCACACGCCGTCCACGTTGAGGCCGTTGCGGTTGGAATCGCTGTACATGTACATGCCGGAGTTCAGTTGGAGATTGGACTTCTGGAAGGCTTGCCTGCAAATTTAAAAAAAAAGTAAATGGAAAATACCGAGATTATTTGAGTTTGCAATAGGTACACACACAAACACATTCTTATACATAAAGAATATTTTTTTTTATAGTAGCTCGACTTATTGACTTCCCTACACCTGATGGAAAGCGAAAGAGAAGCCCAAGTCACTGTGACAACGGGCAAGTAACTGGTCAGTTACCTGTCTGTTGCCACCGCCATGCCCAACCCTAACCCCCCCATGAATTTCAGAAACCCTACTCACCGGCAGAAACACGACCCGGAGGTCATTTGGCTGCGGTATTCTATAGAGCGGAGGTCCTTCCCCGGACGGGCGGCTCAATGCGAGCGAAGATTCGCTACGCCCTACCTCTCTTAAAATTATCTGTTAAGTAAACCCTGAATTATCGACACTATTGATAGGGTCAGGTTTAGGTATTAATACCTAGGTTTTTAATAAATTTCTATCATAGTTAGTGTAATTTGATACACTCACCTATAAAGATCCTGCATCTCTTTCACAGCTTCTGGTGTGAAATCTTCAAGTTGGCATCTGAAAGTATGTGTAATCTTTATATGTACAATCATATTCATAACAATAACATAAATACCATAACATCTAGGTAGACTATATGGTTCCAACTATATGCATCTTGCATTAGTCTGCGATATAAAGGTCTTAGGAAAACTTATACGCCCTGCTCCCATCCGACAAAAAGAATAAAATTCAAATATGGCTTTAAATATTTCTCTTTAGACATGTTTTCGATTAGCAACGCCCAGAGTGGCGATTAAGGGTACCTAATTCTCTATAAGTGGCGAACAATTGGAGAGGCCTATGTCCAGCAGTGGACTGCAATAGGCTGATGATGATGATGATGGGTGGGAGATGTGCAGGAGCAGTCGTTTAATGAAATGAAATAAAACTATCTTTATTCAAGTAGGCTTATGACAATCACTTATTGAATCGTCAAATTATGCAGGTACAAATAATAGAATCTACCACCGTGTTCGGAAGGTTGTTTTCTACCGAAAAGAACCGGCAAGAAACTCGATAGTGTAACAAACTCACCTATTGTGCAACAAAAGCAAGTGCGGATAGGACTCCCCACCGCTGGTGGACTCTGAACCTTCCTGGCACGCGGAGGCCGAGCTGGACGCAGACAGCGAGGGCCGCAGCATCTCCGCCGCTTGGATGTACCTGATATGAGAGTACAGACGCTGTAAACAACACCAAAAAAAAGTCAACTGGCTTTTTTTTTACCACTAGGGTGGCAAATGGCTACCGGCCTACCTGATGGTAAGCAGTTACCGTAGCCCATGGACGCCTGCAACACCAGAAACATCGCATGCGCTTAGCCGACCCTGGCTACCGCGAGAAGGAAGACGCAGCAGGGGACGGCCCCCTACGAGATGGACTGACGACCTGGTATATATAGCGGGGACCCTTTGGACCCAGACCGCTTAGGACTAGTCCAAGTGGAGGTCATTGGGCGAGGCCTATGTCCAGCAGTGGACGTCTACGGGCTAATGATGATGATGATGATCCTTTTTTTTATCAAAAAGAGCATTCTAAAATGCCTCACTCTACCTGATGGTAAGCGGTAGTGAGGTCCAAAGTTAGGCATGACAGGTATAATAACAAACCAATCATTATCACAATCAGCCTATTGCAGTCCACTGCTGGACATAGGCCTCTCCAGTTGTTGGCCACTTAGGACAAACATCTGGAGGATATACCCATAATCGCCACATTGGGCAGGCGGGTTGGCGATCGCAGGGCGTAAGCTTCTCGTTTCGGTGACGCTGCTGCCCGTCACCGGCCTGTGGTATTTAGCTACGACTTCAAAAATATACTATAAACGTGAAAACAAAATCAAACTTGGCTGGAAAATGGACCAGATACAGTCGATGAAAGTAAATATATCTGTCCTCTCACAAAAACATATTTTTCTAATGGCGCAAAAGTAATCTCTCTCATTTGTTATTTGGCGGATTTGCCTTAGTCGTCACGCTTGACAGGCGGATTAGTGACCGCAGTAGGTTTTATTTTGCATCCAGGTAAACGCCCGTATCCTGATATTCTGTTACTCGTCTTCTAGACACCAGTGGGATGAGATGGGGCGCTCCAATATTCGGAAACCACACGGATTTAAAGTCCTTACAAACATGAAGTACCTTATAAAATTGTAATCCGTGAACCAATCCTGCACGGCTATGAGGACATGGCAGACGGCCATCAGGTAGGAGGCGATCTGCAGGCAGTCCACGGTGACGACGTTGGCGCTGCGCGCCGTGACGGGGCTCGTGCTGGACTCCTCGATCAGCGACGGCGCCCACAGCGCCTGGCAGTCCAGCAGGATCACCCGGTCGCTTGTCACGTACATGTCTATGCCTAAAGAAAGAAAGAAAGAAACAAATAGAAATCATTTGCCTCCCCTGTTCCCATTCCCATGTTTTCTTCTTCCATTCATCCCTATCAGTCAACATGGTCCCATTCACTCCTTTCTCAGCCAAAGAAACAAATAGAAAGTGTCCTAAAAAAGTAAAATACTAAGTACCCTAAACCGACGAGCATGTATGAAGAGATTGATAAATGTGTAGCTAATGGTAGGATGTATGTATGTATACTTTCTAGGAATAAAAGGGCAATTTGGTAACAATGGAACCACCTAGGAAGTACACATTTTCAAACAAACAGAGAATTTTCCAAATCGGTTCTCAATTTTTGGAGATATGTGGTAACATACATCCTTATTTTATTTTTTTCCTATCTTCTATCTCGGAGGAGCTCGGTGGCGCCGCGGTCTTGTACGCTTAACAATGATCGCAACGTTGTGCAACCATTGGCGCGGTCAATCCGATGATGGGTGACCAAAGTTTGACACCGATTTCCTCCGTGCTTCGGAAGGCATGTTAAGCTGTTGGTCCCAGGTGCTATCTTTACCAACTCAGACAGCAGTCGTCACATCATATCAGAGATTATGATAACTCTGACGCCCAACTGGGAATGGGTATAGCTTACCCTAAGTGTTGCAGAGGTCTGATGGCAGTCGCTCTGTGTAAAAGCTTAGCCCATTTCTCAGCTTTTGTGAGCTTATTGCTTAAAGATAATGCAGACTGACATCCAATCTGTTGTTGTGTTGTTTGCTTCTTTTCTTTTAGCTTTGATGTGCTTTGCCGAAGTAAGACTTCTACTCCAAAGTAAAATCACGTCAATTCGTCGCTCCGTTTTGCCGTGAAAGAAAGACAAACAACTGTCTGTAACAGACAGACACACTTTCCCATTTATAATATTAGTATAGATTATTATAACATGGTAATTTCATTAACATACCTTTTGTGCAATGTACGCCCCTCTCAATCTGTTCAATATCTTGCATTTTAAACTTGAAATCATACTCGGATTTCTCCCGATTTTTCTTATTAGTTCCGGTGAAGTTCAATGCCTCCATTTGGTTCTCAATCGTAGCCACATCGCTCATCGCAAATGTGTTGTCTGTGGTTATCTCATGTGACTGAAGAATGTGACGGCACAAATCTTGAGTAGGCATGTTTCCATCCATGTGCGTGGCTATTAAGTTCAATATCATTGACTTTCCCACACCCTGATTACCTAAAAATATAAAAAATAAATAAATAACCTAAGACATGCCACGCTGGGCCACACATCTCCATCTAGCCAAAGCTTGTACTATGGGTACTAGACAACTGATAAACTCAATCTTAAGTCAAATGTTGACAAGTTTTGTTAGGTTTATTTGTTGACTAACCCTTGAATGCCAATGACGCTTATGTGCTACAATAATCATCATCAGCATATCGCAGTCTGCTGCTGAACATAGGCCTCTCTAGTTGTTCGCGACTTTAGTCAAACATTTGGAGGCATAACCCATAATCGCCATGCTGGGCAGGCGGGTTGGCGATCGCAGGGTGTAGGGCCTCGTTTCGGTGAAGCCTAAAGGGTTGCACCGCAGGCAAGATTACAATAGTATTTTAGATGGTGTAGAGACTTGGGCTTTTTTATGACAATAGGGAGCAAACAGCCCTGAATATACAGAGCAAACCATATGGTAAGTGATCACTTCAGCTATTTAAAGACCTCAACATTAGAGGAGTTACAGGTGCATTGCTGGCCGTTGAGTAATTTTTAAAGGCTGCTAAGTCATATCCATTCTGAAAATCGCAGCTGGTAGCTGATTCCAAAAAAACATTGCATGCGGCACGCAAGGATTCCAAATATCAAGATGATATGGATAGAAGGACATACATACCAATTATTCCGACTACCAAATAATTGGTGCTGGAGTCGTGAAGGTACTCCAGAGCAGCATTGTTGAATTCCAGATTCTCATCCAGTAGCTTCACTGGTTCCATCATGAGCTTGAGAGGAGGAGATGGTTTTTGCTCTGGAAATAGAGGCGGTTAATTTAATACAAGAACAAAGCCTTTACCCATCACCCTTATTATTATTTATTTTTTTTGCATATGGACTCTATCACGTGTATATGTTGACGCGGATAATTCGCCAACATCACCCTTATCATCCTAACTTAGTTGGAATTGTAATAAACATTTAATGTATTATGTATTGTTGTGTCTATCAATCAGTCATTGGCCTGTGGTATTTAGCTATGCTTTCAGCTGCAATGGTTATATAGCCACCAATGTTTGTTATTCAGCAAGATGCTTTTTTTTATTCTTTTAGCTCTTACCTTTTTTCTCTTTGTGTTCATTTTGAGCTATTTTACTGGGATGAATGCCGTCACTGTCGGAGGCAGGGGCTTTGTGTTTGGGACTCTGCGGCCTTTCTTCCTTTGGTGTACTTTGTTCACGAGTTTTCAGTATAATGGTGGGTTGTTTCTCTCGCTCCGGCTTTTCTTTGATTGGGTCTTTTGGAGCTTCGCGATCAGACTTCAGAATGACTGGCCGTCTCGGTGTTGCAGATTCCTATAATTTAGAATTTATAAACCTTTTTGCTATGCAATAATACATACAAAAAATAGGAAAGGAACAATATTTAGGTATCAGTTACCTTCGAAACTAGAACCTTTTTCTTTTTGTCAGCCATGATTTTATTTGGACAACTCGATTTATGGTTTAATTTTCTGTAGATAAGTAATCCAAAATATTAAAAAACCATCAAGGGACACGTACAAAGTACTACAAAGTTTTGTGGTTATGTTGTTTACTAGAAGCTGTCAGATGGACAAACATTTTTTTTTTTGCATTTGGATTCTATCACGCGTATATGTTGACGTGGATAATTCGCCAATGTCAAGTGTTCAGAGAGACACGTTAAAACTCAGTTGGCCGGTAAACTGGGGCTGACATACATTTATTTAATGGAAAATAAAAACTGTCACCATCCACTTTTTTGACCAACTTGAAACTCCGCGGGGGTCGCCACCAATGAGAAAAGGGCTTTTTGTTTCTATCTATATTCCCCATGGAAGTATCAAGTACTACGTACAACGTACGTACGTCCTACGTATATGTTACTTCCATGATATTCCCTGACACTTCCATGATATTCCCATTTGTCAAAAGAAAACTGACAGATTGTTACAGTGGAAACGGGGCGCCACTTTCTACGTGGTAATGTCAAATAATACCAATTTTGTGAAGGCTATATAGTTCCAGTTTTGGCCACAAAATTAACCAAAAAAAAGCCCCATTGCATGTGTCAACGTCACTCATACTCGTCACGTCACAAACGTGAGTATTGTGTTTTGACGGCAAGACGATACGCAAAAAACTATTTCGATTTCTAGACACAATGGCCGTAATATGTAACTTTTTTAGTTTAGCATTCGTTTATTTTGTACTCGTGAAGTTTTCGGAATGCGAGGAGGATATATGTGTGAAGAAGGGGCCTTGTAAATGTGTGTTTTCCAATGGCACCGGTATTGACTTGAGCCCGACAAAGTTAACATCCGCTACGATGCAGTTTTACGAAGCCAAAGACTTCAAAACGGAAGGGAAGGAGCTGAATAAAACGAAAGTGACCCTCGTTACATATTTCTTCCACCCCTGTGCTGATGTGACTATAGCGAAACCGAAGTCATGCGACCAGCCTCTATCTGTAAGTTTGTTGCAGTTTTCATGCACTTAACTATAAATTCAGCGGTAGTTAATAATTGATAACAGCAATGAGGTACATAACGTAGAGAAATTTGTGCCGAAAATGGAGGTACTTTGGCTCCTTAAGCCAAAGTACCTCCCTATTGGGCACAATTTAAACAAAGGTTACTTGTTGAAGGAATTCTATGCTATATGATTGAATTTAGTGTTGTTAGAGTATGATACTGCCCCCTGCAGTGAGTTTTCGAGTCCTATTCTTACTATGCATCTATATTGCAGTTACTTTTTGTGTTGATCAACATTTTCATTGCAACAAAACGTTATTTATTGTTTGCAAATGTTGCAATAGTAACAGTATACTGTACAATACATTGATCTACATAAATAATGCTTTTTTGTTATAAAAATTATTATTATTGTGGAAACATACAGTATCATTGTCAAAATCCTGCAACAACATTGTGATTTTCATAAAAATCTTATTATTTGTTACAGTTATATCGTGAACGCACTATATTATATGAACCAAATGTGACTGCAAAGAACTTCAACGAGGGCTATCTTTGTGAATACTTAGGCAATGTGGATAAACTTGCCTTTTCCAATGATGGCAAAGTAATTATCTATGATAATATACCATCGTAAGTATGATTATTTTAAGTAGGTTTTTAATAGTAATTTACTTTCCAATATATTCAAAATAGTGAAATATTAGAGAGGCCTATGTCCACCAGTGGACTGTGAAAGGCTGTTGATGATGATGATGATAATTCCTACAACAAAAGAACTTGTCTACCTACCTACACTTTTATTTCTGCTTAGCCCAATGGTTGACTGGTAGAGAATGCCTATGCGGCATTAAGTCCGCCTTTTGTACACTGTTTTAATTATGCTATAAAGATTAAATAAATAAATAAACCTAGCTTTTTTTGTTATAAAAGAATCTTCTTTAACTTCGTCAGGTCCAATGTCCTCATGTGATCGAAATCCCATTGTTCTTTAAATTGTATCTAAGCCTGACTTTGAAGGTAACCGCCACTTTACATAATCTCTCACCAACTACATCCGATGTTTTCAATGTTTATTGTTACTTGGGTTAACTGAGAGATATAATAATATGTATTTTAACTAGATTCGTTACATTTACAGAAAAACAGAAATATTATTGACTTGCTCTGAAGGAGACACAGAACTACACATGTATAACCCTCAGGAGCCCAATGATCTTGTAAGTATTACAGTAACATTGTTTAATGATTCATAAGCCACTGCTTTTTTTATTATAAAATAAAAAATTTAATAAAATAAAATAATTTATTTCTGCAAATTGATTTACGAGTAATACTCTTACACATCAAATTTCTTTTTCCCTACTAGCACTTGTATAGAGCACTAGCTGTGCACGCGACTTCGTCCGCGTGGAATAGTTATTTTTTCCCCTTTTTTTACATTTTCCATAATTTCTTCGCTCCTAATAGTTGCAGCGTGATGTTATGTAGCCTAAAGCCTTCCTCGATAAATGGTCTATTCAACACAAAAATAATTTTTCAATTCGGACCAGTAGTTCCTGAGATTGCGCGTTCAAACAAACAAATTCTTCAAGTTTATAATATTGGTATAGATATATCCTGACGAATAACAACCGAGGCTCTGGCGACTGAATGGTGGCGGTATAACCATCACAATTGAAGTCTTAGCTAAATAACACAGTGTGATCACCTGCGATCAACAACCCGCCTGCCCAGCGTGGCGATTAGGGGTATATCCTCCAGACTAAAGTGGTGAACAGCTAAAGAGGCCTATGTCCAGCAGTGATCGATAGGCTGATGATGATGTAAAGAGCATTGACAGCAACAAGCAAGAAAAAATGTTTACTTCTGTATGAAAAAAATAGTGGACAATATATACTGCCAACCAAATTTATTTATAACCAGCTGCGCCCCGCGGTGTTATCCGCGGTGTTATCCTTGGACTTCAACGAACATTTTAAAAAAAGAATTGGCCAAATTGGTCCAGGCGTTGTTGAGTTATGCACTTACCAACAGATTTTGCGATCCATTTTTATATTATATTTGCGATTCATTTGTATATGTCACCGGAAAATAGCATGAATCGTAAGTTGTTCAACTTCCTAGGTAGTTGATTAACTTCCGGAAAATAATAAACGGCAGTTGAAATGTATTATTTAACGTATGTATTTTAGTAAATTGATCATTTTACGGGGTCTTGCCGTAAAATCATCCGACAAAGGTGAGGTGAACGTTGATTGGATCAATGGCTCACGTGGCCTTATCCCGGCAACCAATCAGGGAACAGTGTATTAAGTTACGGGTAATAGTGCACAGTTAAATAGTACATTGAGCAACGATTGGCCCATTTGAGGACGATTTTACTTGTGTCAAAATCGTAAATTATTAAATGACTGTCAGGCTACCGTAAATTGATCAACTAACTGAAATCCATTGCGTTAAATAATACATTTCAACTACCGTTTGTTATATTCCGAAAGTTAATCAACTACCTAGGAAATTGATCAACTTACGATTTTTGCTATTTTCCGGTGACATATATTATAGATAGAACTATCTTTCGCCGCACCCGCTTTTGTGCGTCGCGTTACGCGGTATTCGGCCTGCGGCATCGCTATAAATTTACAATAGAACTATCCCAAAATGAAATGCATGAACCCAGTTAGGGGTGTAACAAACACAGAAAGAACTTTAGCTTATTCAAAAATAAAATCCTTTTGTAAATGAGACCAAAATAATTACAAATATATATGCCCCGCTAAAATTACGCATGACGCGCCGTGCGGCATTTTTTCGCACGTGCTCATCTATGATTTGTATCTTTGTTATTTTTTGTTTATACTAAAAAAGAAAAAATATGTGTCCAATATATTTTTATAATCAAAAATTTATTATTATAATGTATATTTTTTTTAGGAACTGATATTTTACTCAAAACACGCATGTCTGCAACAACTTGAAGAGCCGGGCCGGTCGTTCGGGTCAACTCTTCTCATTATATTCTTCTCCCTCATTGTATTCTACCTGGTCCTCGGAGTTTGTACAAAGAAATTCCTAATGGGAGCGACGGGTATAGAGGTCATACCAAATTTGGCATTCTGGTCGGATCTGCCTAATCTAGTCAAGGTGAGTACGCGTTTAATCGAGCCAAACCTGCTATAGAATATATTAATTTATTTCAGTAAAACTAACGCTGTAACAAGAATTAATTACAAATGAGTTTCCTAGAAATAGGTTAGAAAACGCTTGAGTGGCATCGGCATTGTAAATGCCTTATTTCAGTAAATGTTGTTAGTTTTTTCATAGATAAGAATATGGGTGTTTATTTCTTAAAGTTAGTTGTACATTGAGGTCAATGTTGATGAATAATCTCATTGTTATTTTTTTAAACTGTTCCACTTAATAGACTCAAAAATGGCATGGTGTGTAGGACTCACATCTCCCAAAATGGGAGGGCATACCCACTAAACCCCCCTGTGTCGCCAGTGGGCAGCAAGTTGCGGGGACACGGGTAACGCCGAAGCATACGGCCACATCCCTGCCTGCCCCGGCCGGAAAATGGCCTCTTTTATCTAACTAATACCTGTATTCACAAACAATATTTAACTGTGAAAACAAACAACACTGAAGTAAGGCATTTACAACACCGACCAGCACTCAAGTGTTGCCTATGAATAGGTTTTTGGGTATCGTGCGTCCGCGCGTCGCATAGTAACGTTTGTGAATATGGTTACTGTTTACATTTTGCTTCCTAAATGTTTCGTTCACTATTGTTGTAAAAATAATAACCTACAACTACTTAGAATTCCCAGCTGCAGCTGTGTAAATCTTTCTCAATACAACAGATTATAATGTTTAACATGTGATAAATTGATAAAAGCTGGTCTCATTTTGTTGCCAACTGATACGATAAGGAACATTAAAATAATCTTTAAGAGCAATAAAAGGTAGAGGGCAACACATTAAAACTCCTAAACCCTAAAGTAATGAAATAAAAAACTTTTCAAATAGGAAATGTTATGTTTTTATTCTGATATAGGTAAATAGCAAACAATTTACGCAAATTCGTTTCTTAAATTTGACACGACTGGGAATCGTATCCTATTAGCCACCGGGGTGACGAATATTTTACATGTGAATCTTCAAATTTGGAAACCATAAAATTAAGCTAATTAATCTAGATCGATTTTAGGAACCTACCGCATTGTAGTTAAATCATTTGGTTCTATTCTGCAGAATTAATCCTTGAAACCAAAATTCTGTGCTCCCTCATAAATCCACTTTCAAGGGTGATGACAGGGGATGTAAGGGAGCGACCCATCATCTTTTCGCTCCAAGCCAATCTCACCTGCCCGTGGTACAGCCTGCCGAATAACAAACGAGGCTCTGGCAACGGGTTGCGGTATAACAGTCGCAATTGAAAGCGTAGCTAAATACTACAGGCCGATGACGTGCAGCGTCATCGGAGCGAAAAGCTACGTCGTGCGATCGCCAACCCGTCTGCCCAGCGTGGTGATTTATTGGTGTATCGTCCAGATGTTTGCCCTAAGCGGCGAACAACGGGAGAGGCCTATTGACTGCAATAGGCTGATGATGATTGTGTCTCATGTCTCGTCGGTCAAAAGATAACACTCGACTCTTTTTACATTGCAGGATGGGTGGGCGTTCGCAATCAGCGGCTTCAAGCTGCCCCCCCGAGGGGTGGGCCCGACGGCCTCCGACCCCAACAGCTACGACAGCATTTAACATCAGACCGCCGAGAACTTCGCCGAAGGTCAGCTCGTTCTCGTTGAGTAGATAGTAAACTATTTGAACTGATAATTCTGTCAAGTTGACGTTCAAACGACTGATAATTTCATGCAACCGATTAAGGCTAGGCGCGTACTGGTGACCTTTTGTCACCGTGACAGATATCTCTCTTCTTCTCATTTTAAAAGTGCAAAAGAGATGAAACGACTGTCACGGTGACAAAAAGTCACCAGTGCGCGCCTAGCCTAAGGGTATCCTCACATTTATCGACGTGGAATCGGCTTTCGTCGAGTGCGTATCATGTATGTAATAGACACGGCTCGTTTTGCCGTCGGCCGGCATTGCGACGCGTCGTCAGAGCCGAATGGCATTTTTGGCATTAACACCTTTTTTTAACAGACTTCAAAAAAAGGAGGAGGTTCTCAATTCGACTGTTTTTTTTTGTTTTATTGTATGTTTGTTACGACATATCTCCGAGAATTGTGAACCGTTTTGAAAAATTCTTTTTTTTGTCCGAAAGGGTGTTCCTTAGTTGGTCATATTGTCAACATATTGAAGTCGGTTTTTTTGTAATAAAGGCTTTTTTTGACCGGCGTTAACCGATTCCGCGTCGATGAATGTTAGGAGACCCTAATGTGACGGATAACCCACGCAAATGACAATTGTGACGAATAATTACTACAACTAGTAGACGTATTAAGGTCCAACCCCATCAATAGGCAAATTACAGCATCGGAACGGATCTTACAACCTTTGAGCAAAATTATATCTTGTGAATAGTGTTTAAAGTCTATATTATCATGCCACATACAGCACATTTGACGGCAGATTTGAATTGAACGCAGATCATGGAGTAAGTACAAAGAGCAAATTTTATAACTGGTATTTTCTATGAAACAATGCATATCATTTACAGGGGGTGAGGGGAGGTATCCATCTGCCGGGAATTACTAGTCTACGTTTTATACGGTAGTAATCAGTAGCGTAAAAAGTATTATAGTTTGATGAAAAATCCGAACAACGTAATAGATGTTAAGACTATTACGTTGACGGTACAAAGCAGACATTTTGACACTTTTATGCTTCTTCGCCTTCACGACAGAAAACGTGAACATAACTTTGCATGTCCGAACATCGGCAGCTACAAGAGAAAACTAATAGGCCACGCATATTTATGATGTTGAAGTGTTGATATCACGACCCAGTTGGGAGTCAAGGTGCACAGTTGCTTATGCCGTCTCCTCTTTGTATCTGCTCCATGATGTAGTGGAGACCTGCCGTGAAATTAGCTCCGTCTGTTGTCACGGAACGTTTCCATGGCAACGGATGCGTTTGAAAACTGTTGGTATTACACATACGCTAGCGACGAAGGTAGGCGTCGACGTTTTGTCTGTTAACGAATGTGTTCGCGTCGTTAAGCTAAAGTTGGGCCCAGCGTAGCAGCACAGCGTACAGGGCAGAACAGGACGCAGACATATAAGATGGGCCGCATACTTTCGGAATTCCGAATTGAATTTCACGTTCGCAACAAAAATGCTCTACTTGCATACAAAGCGCTCCAGCATTTTATATATATATATAAGTAGAGCATTATTTTTGCAAATCTGAATTTCAATTCGGATGTATGCGGCCCACCTAAGACGGCCACATGTGTCACACAGATGTCACACTTATGTCACATAGATGTCATTGTGCGATGCAGCCTGCGTCGCAGCGTACGTAAGTCTCGGATGTACCGTGTTACAAAATATGATATGCTCTGTCTGCCGGCCGATCGGTGGGGTTGCACCTTTATTACTATCATATGCTCTGATTTCACGATGCCAGCCGATCGGTGGGGTTGCACCTTTATTATTATCTAGTATATGTATAATTATGGTATACTTTTCATGCAAATATATGATTTAACTATGTATGTACTCTTAGGTTGTACATTTTAAAGAGTATACTGTAAAAATGGATAACGCATGCCACACAGCCTAAATACAAATTTCTTGTATTAATTTACAGCATGTTTTAAAAAGACGAAGACTTTTTTATGTGTAAGAGATTCATTTAAAGATCTGTAACTAATTGGTTGATACATACTATATTTATACAAAATTCATATTATTCCGCAATAGAACAGAGCGGAATTTAATATATTAACAGAACAGCAAATATTTTTAGTACCATGTTCTAATTAATAGAATATCACATGGTTTTTCTTAACTATTATATTCATGAGTACCTAGTACTAGGAACTTTAAGCAAGTATGACTATGCTTAAGACCATAAAACACTTTCGTTAGTTGTAAAATAGATTAATTTTGCAATATCTATCTGCAATTGTTTTAATTATCTAAATTTGTCAATTGAATTGAATACTAAAGAATGATACATATTATTTTGATCGCAATTAGGTTTATTTTGCTTAAACTTAGATCCATTGGCATCTATGATAAATAAAGCAGCAGAATTCCCTTGTATATTCAAAACAGTTTTTTAAAAAGAACACATAAGATTTTATAATTTTTAACGTTATAGCAAAGTGAACATGAAAGTCATGATAAATACTACTGCAATAAAATTTATATTAAAACGACCTCAGAGATGGACGTAGTATGTTGAACAAGTGTGCAATAATAATATTATTAATGATTCAATACTTTTTGTGGATTTGGCGTCAGTGGTTCCAGTAGAAATTTAAAATCTTCCCACTTACAATAATTTTTTCCAAGTATTCTTCCATTGCAAACATCAATAGATTCATCTTAGAAAGGATTATAAATATTATGTTAACAAGATTTTATCATATCGCCAGGGCTATTTACAATACCTATTCCCATTGGGAATCGCAAACTTTGAATCGACGTCATTCGAATTTGACATTAATTGTACTAGTCTAATGTCAAATTTGAATGTTCATGCGTGTGCTGATATAGATATAAAAAGAATCGAAAGAGTTGTTAATATAATTACATAAATAGTGTAAGATTGATTCATATTGTACCTATTACAAAAGAAGTGCCAATTAAAACAGTTACTTTATCCATCTGCTATTATTATATTTAAAATTTTAATCTTTTAGTGTTGATTTTTCGATCCGTATAAAGTTGAACGTATGTAAAAAAAGGTAAATTATAAAAGTCACGCTTCATTCAGAAATATAAATAATTTTATAGGCTGTCTTGCCTTTTATCAGATTGATGAAGCTTTTCTGACTATAGAAAAATCAGACTTAATAAATAAAAGTATTCTTTAAAATCTCGAGTTTATAGGATATTTACTTTTTGTCTTAAATATATTATATTATATTGATATTAAATTTTAATTTCGTAATAATATTCTACAAATACATAAACATATCTCACATGGAACATAAATATAGGTATTTTGCTACAATTTGAATCTTATCGTGATCGGACCAAAATATTTAGTCTTATCTATTTATTTGTAACAACCTGTGCAGCTAAGTAAGCATTTTGGAAACATTTTATATTGAAGGCAGGTGGCGGGCGAAATGAAGAAGCAGCGGACGACTTATAGTAGCGACACTACAGGTTTCTATGTATTAATGTATGTTACATGTGCAATAATTAAATAAATAAATAAATAAAATATTTCTATGAATTTCGTCGCTAGCAGCCTCATGTCGCCCGCTACGAACTTGTACCTTTATGCTACCTTTTAAAGCCTCAATAAGATTATTTGTATTACCTTTATTAAAATAAATTTAAGGGTTTATCGAAAACTCGAAGGTTGTTCATTCAAAGATTAGATCTTTCATCCTCATAAGTTGGAACTACCTTGTTATACTTTTTTTGTTAACGCAGCTCTATAAAAGAGGTTATTCGAGAGGACACCGTGTGGTTACATGTATTGCACTAAACAGCTGATTTCTACACATTAGCACATGTGTAGCAAGAGTACCTAATAGAACCTATTGAACGATTCAGGTGCAGCGCAGACGGCACACTTTTTGTGCGATAGACTCTGCGTCTGAGACATTTAAAAAAAGTGTCTAGGTCTGCCGACAGAATGATCGAAGATGTGCGTCGTGTGCGTTGAGTCTGTGAAATATCCGCGACAGATTTTTGCTCGTCGTGTGCGATACTGCATATAATTGCATAGGTTCTATATTCACAGACTAAAAAGTGCGTCACGGATAGTCTTGTCGTCTGCGCTGCCCCATAAAATGACAAGTCGTGTTATTCATTCAGAGTCCATTCGTTATTATGTGCGTATAACGCACAAGCTTGACTCTTTTATCGTATAAGGTCTATTAGACGTATTTCATGTCAGGTATTTCTTAATCTATCACAAAATACTACAAGCACAAATATTCAACCTCTAACTTGTGAAAAACATTTAAAATACCCTTGAGAAAATGCGTAAAAGAGTATGCTGGTTTAGTCGTTATAATTTTGTATACCTACTTATTGCGTCCAACTTATTATATTTTAGTTTTTTATTAACAAATTTTGTTTTTATACTTTGGTTATTACTACTAATAAAATAATATTAAATTAACTAAGTCATCTTAACTAATATTATAAAGCTGAAGAGTTTGTTTGTTTGAACGCGCTAATCTCAGGAACTACTGGTCCGAATTGAATTTTTTTTTTGTGTTGAATAGACCATTTATCGAGGAAGGCTTTAGGCTATATAACATCTTTCTGCAACTATTAGGAGCGAAGAAATAATGGAAAATGTAAAAAAAAACGGGGAAACAATAACTATTTCACGCGGACGAAGTCGCGAGCACAGCTAGTGAATTATACATGATACAAAATAAACTATAAAGAATAATTAAAATTGGATTTCTACATTGAAAGTAATTTTTGAACGTCAAGAAAAATGTCAAATTGAACCCAATAAAAACATTCAACAATATTGTATGAAGTAAAAATCTCCAAAGAAAAACATAAATGACTGGCTTTAATTAAACAGCATAGTTAAATTCATTCGGAGATAAAATACAATTTGATGTGAATGCATGTATTTTAAACACATAAAATTATACTAAGGCTAAAGGATCGATTCAAGTAATATTAGATTACATAAATCACAAATCATATAGACGTACCATATAATCAATACATAATGTAATATTGTAAAGAGATATTATTACCATAGCCACATTAACATTTAATGTAATAATTTTGAAAAGTGTTAAAAATATATTTATTTTTTATATCCTTACTATAAGCTATGACTGCTGCGAATGTAATTCTCGAATCTATAAAAATTAAGAAGTTATATAAATTTTTAAACTATTTAGCTACTGATTATATCCTACTTAACTTTTTGATAAATAAATAATACCTAATATTATTTATTAATTGTATTATTTAGAAGCTGTACATTATATCCTGACTTAGAGAGGAAATATGATAAAATGAAGTTATTTTTTCATGGAGATAACTAGGTTGTAGATTATTTGAATGATGTATATTTGGAGTTAATATCCTCTTATGTTCAGTGCTTGTATTTCATCCTCTTATGTTATTTTAAAGGTTTGATTTGGTTATACGGGTATTGCCCCAAGGTTGTCTTCTAGATATAGAGTTTTAGTTATTGAAAATTAATGGAACGTAGTATGTTAAAACAAATCATACCTACCTACTTAAAAAAGATGTTTGTCAGTTTGAAAGTTTCACATGTTAATAATTGTTTCTTCTTTAATATAAAGACATACGCGATAAAATATGAAATAAAGTCAATCGTTTTCCCGTACCTTTTTACGTTAGAATGGTTCTTAAGATATTTAAAAGGAAATACGTGTCTCACCAAGTCTACCACGGATAAAACCATTTAATTTTGTATTAAAGGTAAGTGACTTTGCTTTGGCATTGTTTTCTTGGCACTTTGCGTTGTGAATGAATTCTGTGTTGATTGTTTGTCCACTGTGCCAATTTTAAGTCGCTTACTTTGTATGTCAACGATATTATTTAGTTAGTAGATTTTTCTAGTGTCATAATTTCTTCATAATCTCGAAGGTTGGATAATTTCTTGCCAAATTATACCAAAAGTAAACATTAAAATGGCGAACAAAAACAATTCTTGAATCTTGTTTTCTTTTGTTTCATTAAATATCTTTTGTAAATAAAGACGGCCGATGCACAGTGTTTATGAAAAAATAATTAACATATTTTGAAGTCATAAAAATAACTTAATTTGTACAGAAATTAATGTTTTCTCATCAACTGAACATTGTGCACGGATTCTTAGTAAATATTATTCGATATATTTTTAGATTTTTGTATGTAGCAGTCTAAAGATTAATGTTGTAAATGAGTTAAAATAGCAGAATAAATATCGCATAATGTAATATTTAGGTAGCCGTCTCATATCTGCAGTTTGAAACTATATTGTTTGTTTTGTAAGGTTATTGAATAAATAATTAATGATCGTAAAAGACGTTTTATTTTGGTAACTCTTGATTACAAATTAAATTACTACATGGCTTCTGGCCCGAGTTGAACATGGAAACCCATCTGAAAAGCAAATATATCACATAAAAATTCATCGTCAAATGCGTTCGCGGTCGGAAAAACGTTAGTCAGTTGTACCCATAGTACAAACATCGGGTTAACTTCGGACTAGATAGCGCTGTGTGGTTCAGCGTGGCGTGTCAAAAAACACGGTTTCAGCTGGTTTCTAACCCGTTGTAAGCCGTTGACGCGTATATACATCGATAACAATAGACTTTCTATGTGCCGAGAAATGCTCGGCAGTCAAAGGGTTGAGTTATAAATAAGTACCTTTGGAGCGTTGTCAATCAAACAACGCGCTAAGTTGTTAGCTCTATCGCACCCCGCTTCGCCGTCCGCAGGAGTTTCGTCGTTCACTAGAAACAAGAAATATATTATTGATATATACATTTAACTCTTTAATAAGGACTCTTGTCTGTTGTATCTAAGCCTGTCGACAGATAAAGGGGCAATTTGTTCAATAATACCCCAGCTGGAGGGTTAGTCTACTTTGCCCCACCAAGGCGCCCCACCAGCGGGACAAAGTGGAACGCTTTAACAATTTTAAATGGATAATATTATTTTTTTTTATACTGGCTCGACATAATGGCCTCCCTACGCCTGATGGAAAGCGAGAGAGAAGCCCAAGTCGTTGTGACAACGGGCAAGTAACTAGTCAGCTACTTGTCAGTTGCCACCGCCATGCTGGCCCAACCCTAACCCCCCATGAGCTCCGGAAACCCTACTCACCGGCAGAAACACGACCCAGAGCCCCCAGAGGTCATTTGACTGCGGTATTCTATAGGGTGGAGGTCATTCCCCGGACGGGCGGCTCAATTTGAGCGAAGAGTCGCTATGCCCTACCTCTCTTAATATTACAATTTAAAGTAAACTCCACCTTTACTCTTCAGTGACGATCCTAGTGAGGCAGATTATACTGAAATTGTGAAAGTAAAGACAAAGTAGAACCACTTTGTCCCACTGGTCCCCACCAGTGGGACAAAGTAGACTAACAAATGCGTTCGGAAAGATGTCTCTCGGAAACGAAAGATCCAAACGGAAATATTCTTAATCGTTCAATAAAATTTTAGAGGAGCCGTGTCGTAGACGTTTGTGGGCTGATGATGTTTTTTTTTGTTATAAATAAATAAAAAAAAATATGAGACAACATCACATACATTGCTCTAATCCCAAAGTAAGTAGCTTAAGCACTTGTGTTATGGGTATCAGAACAACGAAGGTAAACAACTTGCCTGTTTTGCAAGTGTCGAACAGTTTCTTAGCTTTGTCCTTCTGAGAGGCGTCGTCTACGTATTCTTCGTCGGCGAATTTGTTGGCTGCATCAAGATCGAAGAGGCCTTTGGCGTTCATCTGAAGGAAAACATTAAATGTAAATGACTCTTTGTTTAGGGTGATCTGTTGGTCTGGTTGAACTATGATGATCGGTGATTAAATTAAAACCCAAATTGATCTGGAAATATGCACTAGTTTATTTTCGAACTTATGAATACAATCGTATTGACCTCATAGAAAAGTGATCTGAATGAAAATGTGAAAAACCTCCATACAAAAATATTTGTTTGTACTTTTCGTTGCTATGGCAACGGAAAAAGAACACAATAATTTTTACTCTTAATTCGTGGTTGCCAGTACCACGATGAACTGTCAGAGAGGTTTAATATGTGTCTTGTATCTTGCAGCCAAATATTTATTAATTATATTTTATAATAAGTACATAATATTTACAAACAACATTGAGGTCATAAACACTTTGTTTTGATTATTTTAATTAGGAAAGTTTGTTAGTAGTTTTTTGGAGCTAGAATTTGGGGGTACCTAAATTGTAAATTATAATATAATTGAAAATTACGGTCACGCTCTAGAGCATTACTAATGTAACCCTAACTGTCCTTCTGGACAAATCAAAATGTTAAATATTATGCGTTGGATAGGTAGATATTGTTTTTTGACCGAGTTTGGTTTCCGTATTTAGAATAGGACCACCCGATCTCACCAGAGGGTGTCGTAAAAGACAGTAAGTTAATATCAGGAAACGGGCAGGAGCAGCCTTTACCTGGCTTCCCCAATGAAAAATGACAATCGTCATTGGGCTCCCACAATGACAATTGTTCAAAAATAAAAGACTTGTGTTTTTTCATTTGTACATTAGACCAAAAATTACCCGTTAAAATTACGCGTGACGTCAAAGAGTGGGAGTTTTTTCGCACAGAGTGACGTCAAAGACCCCGACTCCTAAATTCGTATGCCTTGTATCTTTGTTATTTTTTGTTTAAATGAAAAATTTTAAATTGTAACTAGGTATTATATAAAATATTTCGCTAGTGGTATTGCGGCAGTTCTAGACCAGCACCATTGGTAGTGACCAAATGAGCCATCGAGCCAGTCGTAGCAGGCTGACAACGATAACTAGCTGAAGAACTCACCCAATCCACCTTATTGAAGACACAAGCGATGAAGTACCTCCTTGCTGTCTGGCAGTTCGTGGTTGATGAGCATAGGGCTCAGAAAGCAGAGGTCACTACCAAATGAGCATACGAGCCAGTCGTTTGTAGGCTGATAATAGGCTATTATGGCTAAAAATCGTAATTAGTCCGTCTTTTAGCTTATTCAAAAATAAAAGACACGTATTTTTCCTTTTTTAATTCAAATAAACAATAGCAAAGATACAAGGCATCAAACTTTAGGAGTGGGAGTCTTTGACGTCACTCGCTCCTGTAAAAATTCCTCACCGAGTGACGTCACGCGTAATTTCAACGGGCTATAACTTTGTAACTTTATTAGTCTTTTGTTTTTGAATAAGCTAAAAGACGGACTAATTCAATTTCTAGCCATAATAGCCTATGGTAACTACTAACTAGCTAAAGAACTCACCCAATCAACCTTCTTGAAGACGCAAGCGATGAAGCACTTGGACTCCTTGCTGTCCGGCAGCTCGTGGTTGATGAGCATCTGCATCTCCTTGGAGCTGACCACGTTCTCCTTCGTGCACTCTATGGACTGGCTCAGCATGAATTGCTTTATCTCTGTAGGAGTTCTCGCCTGGTGGCATGTAAAGATTTGGGATTAAGGAGACGAGTTTCTATTTTTATTAGCCGCTAACGTAGGTACAGTAGGCAGGTACAGAGAATAAATAAAAAAAGGTACATAGAATATGTTACAGCTTAGGATCCAATTACGAGAAGGTATGCATCTAAATACAGTGCTATTTTGTCCCATAAAATCCAAGTTCGAAACCATATTCCAACATCCCAGTTCGGAATATGGTTTCTACCGAGTAGAGATGGCATGAAACTCGGAAGCAAAGCCTAGCTTGTACCTATGTTATAAAACTTTTTAGCTGGCGATTTACATTACACTCATGAAACAATTTTATCGCGTTTTAAGATCGATGGGTGTACATCTAGAGCTCTTAAAGGCAGGCACGGCGGTGGCAATATAAGACAATTTTTGCTTAAATTTGTAATTAGGTACTTGTTCATTGCTGCACCTAAGTAAGTACTTGACAGGCGCGGATCCAGCGCTCAAAAAAGGTTGTGGGCACACCTACTCAAAATTCTATTAAAGCTTATTATCATCCTGTCGATCTCAATAGATCGTATAAATGTGACGTCACAAGTCTATTAAGGTTATGGACATGCCCATCGTGCCCCCAACGATGGATCCGCGCCTGTACTTGGGTGTCTCTTTCTTTTCTTTCCATAAAGTGTAAACAGGTGTACCTACAACTATACTATGGTACTATGAAAATAGCTGACTTACCTGAGACAAACCAAAGACACTTAGCACTAAAAGTAGCTTAAACATTTTTAGGAACACTGGCTCGTTCTTTCAGATTTTGATTTTAACGAAAACTGTCCAAAAACAACTCATGAAAGGTATTTTATATGGGTAAATACGATTATGTTTTAAATAATGCTTAATTAGGCGTGTCGTGGTATGTTCAAATACCGACTGGTTACCCAATAATGTTTTGAAACATTAAGCATGCTCGAAGGATTTCGATTATCTTCATAATGATGGCACACTGTTCAGGCATTGCTTTTGCCTACGACTTCACATGACAGGTACCGGCTTAAGTGAATATACTTTCCTAGACTTTATAACCATCATCATAATCACCTGTGGTAGGTAGTAGGGCCCTAGCCACAGTAGGATTTGAGGAACCAATGTTGCCCATTGGTTATAGGTAGGGCGGTAGGAAAAAATTGTATCATACTTATTTGCTCTGCCCTTGAAGCACGGGCTCCTAAATCAATTTACCATGCACGAATCATGTGTCTCGTAATATCAGCAGTAGGGCAGTGATATAAGAAATGGTTATACTCGTAGCAGCCCATGCAACCTCCAATACCGGGCGCGTGGCTTTGTCGACCCTTTAAAAACGATTTCGTGCAGGACTGCTCGTTTTCAGCATTCATTTCTTCCATGGACTTGCAGACTCAGGAAAGAGGTCTCCTGCGGTGTTTGACTCCAACATCATTAATAAAAGCGTATTTAAAACTTGGAGTACCTAGCCCATTCTGCATAAAACTATGTGTGTGTTGGAAATATCTATGAATCTTGGTGGTTATCGGTGAAAGTTGACATTAAGATCTGTTAATGACCTCTTCTAAAGCGATAATTTTCTATTGTGTTTAATATAGTAGCTAAAAAAACACATTTGTAATGTCTCCTAGCCAAAAAAAAAAAAGAATAAAATCACCCTTACCTACATACCTATCTCATTCCCACTAAAAGTATCTCCTTAATACTTCATCATTAGTCACGGATTGGCGGATTCCAATGAGGTCAGTAATTTTGGCACAGTGGCTTTAGTCTCGTTTGACATTGAGTAGCAGCCGATTAGCTATATATCATACATTTTATTACAATAGGTAGGTTATATAGATCTTACCTAATGCGGAGAAACGAACGATTATCTACGTAATATTTACAAAAACATTTGTTTACATAATGATGTCCAAAACGAATGAAAATAATTTAATTTTCAGACGACACATACTATTTTTTTTTTATTTTAGGACAGCGTTTGACCAATATTACACCCGATGACAAGTTATGATGTATTGTGGTAAGATGGAGCATGCTTACGTGATGCTTACCTACTCAGATAAAGCCCATTCACTCTAATAATAGGTAGGTGGGTACTTTAACCTGCTTTTACCACAATAATAATAAAATCCCATCTAAGTATAAAGTTCCTCAAAAACCTGTAACTCGGAAGTTGTGTTTTTCATGCTAAGACCAACTTATCCTTCACATTGTAGGATATATGGGTATAAAGAAACTTATTTAAACCTATTTACAACGAAGGAATAAGTTTACACGAACATCTTCTATTTGTTATCACTTCGTACAAAGGAATTGTGCATAATTGTACACCACGGTAGCGGCACAAATTATAAGCGAGTAGAAAAAACGCGTGTTAATCCGTCATTATCACAAATGCATGTACTTATTTAGCACCAGACGGAAGCATCTGACATTTTGTATGGTGGGCCGTGTATAATCTGTCGCAATTAGTCTTGTATGGCTGTTCATTACGGTTTAGTTACGTATTTAGAACAGATGACCAGGATTCTCTGTATAAGCCGTTCAAATTATGTGCTAAACGGACGGAGCTGACAATGGCACTATGGTTTTGCATTTTTTTTAATGTAAGGCAAGGAAATTAGCAGCTGTACTTACTGCTTGTGTAAAGCTGACGATAAAGTCCAAGAAATGCTTATGTGTGCGTTTTAACAGAAGTTAAAAATGAACCAATGATCTATTTTGAACACAACGACCTATTGTAGACCAGTTAAAGTTCCTTCATCGCCACCAGCAACTTTGATGTTCGGTCTTGGAGAGTGTCGGTCAAAGGCGTGGCCTGATTTATACTTAGGTATATAGAGGCGGATTGTAGGTAGGTATACCTATAGAGGCGGGTAGACAAAGACTGTCCTAGATTATATGTTTTATGATTATGTGTTTTATGTACGTTACGACGACGTAATTACTTTGACGACTTTATAACCTTTTTTATATGAAACCTATACGAATAAAAATTATTTTTACTTTGACTTTTTCTATACCATACAAAAGTAATTTTGAATGTAAGTGTAAAATAAAAAAAGTTACATTGGAAATCACATACCCTATTTGTAGCCAACACAAGTCAGCCCTCAAGCCTACCAAGAACATTTACTTAGGTACCATAAAATCAAAGAAAACAAACGAAGACTAACAAGGAACTGTTTTATTTTATGGAAAGAAGAAAATGCTTGGATTGTGGTTGAAGATGCACTTGGTGACGTGGAAGGCCGCGTCACACGGATCCTTGTAGTCATCCGCTGGAAATGATTAATGTCTGTTAGTCTGTTAGTTTGACACAGGCGAAGGTCTAACAGGCCTAAGGTGCAGCGCAGACGGCACACTTTTTGTGCGATAGAGTCTGCGTCTGATACATTTAAAAAGAGCGTCTAGGTCTGCCGACAGAATGATCGAAGATGTGCGTCGTGTGCGTTGAGTATGTGAAATATCCGCGACAGATTTTTGCGCGTCGTGTGCGTTACTGCATATAAATGCCAAAAAGTGCGTCGCGGATAGTCTGTGGTCTGCGCTGCCCCTAATAATCACTTCAGTCCGTAGCTCCTAAGACTACCCAACACCACAATATTGAGAAATAAGTAGGTACACCTATACCTATTATTTTCCGGGATGTAAGGGAGCGACCTATCATCTTTTCGCTGCTATCCAACCCCACCTGCCCGTGGTGCATCCTGCCGAATAACAAACGAGGCACTGGCAACCGACTGGTGGCGGTATAGTATAACCATCACAAGAGAAGGCGTAGCTTAATACCACAGACCGATGACGTGCAGTAGCGTCACCGGAACGAGAAGCTACGTCCTGTGATCGCCATTCCGCCTGCCCAAGCGTGGCGATTATGGGTATATCCTCCAGATGTTTGCCCTAAGTAGCGAACAACCTAGAGAGGCCTATGTCCAGCAGTGGACTGCAATAGGCTGCTGATGATGATGATTTATCTTCCGGGTTCTTTTTAAGGTCTTTCCCTAAGGTCTGTATGTCATGTGTATTCGTGTCACGGATTGCCTCGGTAGTAATGCTGCCTAAGAACCAAGAGGTCCCAGGTCAGAAAAAATTGTTAGGTACTTGGTTTGGTATTCAGAAATGATTTGGTAGTAGTCATATAGTCAGATTGTTGCCGACAATCTGCATCGGAAAACACGTTAAGCTCTAGAAACACTAAATCCGATCGGGGCAATTATATTATCAGCTATTAATGTTGATAAGTACTTTACTTACGAACTTTCTTGCAGGCAAATAAAGCTTCTTTGGCAGGTTGTTTCATCTCTTCGGGCAGTAACAAGTCAGCTTGTTTGACGGCCGCGTCGTAATTCGGTTTTCCGTTCTTCATCTGAAATTAAGAGTATGGGCACGTAGAACTCAGACGCGCACAATTGAAAATTAATTGTTACCCAGCCATATCCGACCCGTTCTTACAGATCGCTTACTTTAATGCACCTTATACAGGTGACTTAAAAAATTAGTGATAATAGACATCTGTTGCACAATACTTATAGGTGATCTTAGCGCTATAAGCGATCTCCTGCAGACAACCTCTGGGTAGAGGATAGTCAAAAGTAAAGGTGAGCTATCAACACACAACCACAGTACGGCTAGTCCACAAATTAAAAGTCGCTCAGCGAGCTATATGGAAAGGGCTATGCTCGGCGTCTCTCTGCGGGATCGAATCCGAAAGGAGGTGATCCGACAAAGAACCAAAGTCACCGACATAGCTCACAGGATTAGTAAGCTGAAGTGGCAGTCGGCTGGCCACATCAGCCGCAGGACCAATAACCGTTGGGGTAAGCGAGTTCTCGAGTGGAGACGGCGTTTCGGCAAACGTAGGTAGTATCCGTAGCACGATGATTATGAGTAAATCCTCCAGATGTTTTACAAAAGTGGCGAATAACTGGAGAGGCCTACGTCCAGCAGTGGACTGCGATAGGCTGAAGATGATGATACTTTACAATGTAAGTGATGTAGTCGGAACTCACCGTGTTGGCCATCCTCATGATGCAAGCCATATAGCACTTGACTTCTTTTTCATCGATAAATACGCCTTCATTTAGGGGATCGAGTTGTTCTGCAATGTGAAAAAGTGCATGTAGACTACTTTTAATTTCCCTTTGTTACTTTATGGTTAACTAGCTGTGCCTGCGACTGGAATAGAGGTTCATCACTTATTTTATCCCCTTGGTGGTAGAATTGATCAAAATCCTTTCTTATCGGATGCCTACGTCATAACATAACATCTACTTGCATGTCAGCTCGATTCGTCCAGTGGTTTGGGCTGTGCGTTGATAGATCACTATGTCAGTCAGTCAGTCACCTTTGAGTTATGTACATATATTTAGAGATATAAACGTAATAAGTGATCGAGTTCCAGAAATATGAAAACATGTTTGTTAACGCGAAGGATTGTTTTCTAACGTGAAACTGTGATAATGGAGGCAAGCACGTCGTATGGTTCTGTAGCAGAAGAGGAAGGTGGGACTCGGGAAAACAACTCTATAATCACAATCTTGGTCCGTCCGCTGCTGAACGTAGGCCTCGTTTAATTTGCTTCACATTTCTTTATCCCACGCTTCCCACATCCAGCAAAATATACGCTGATAAATGAATTGTTCCACCTAGTTGCGAAAATCGATCCGTTCTGTTTTGCGAAAATCGAACTGTCTAACTTCGTCCATCCAGATTATGTCAGCAATTTTTTAATGACATCGGCCCAAAGGGTTCTCCGGCTTCCTACACTACTCAAAAGCGCTCCACCTAAAACCTTACAAACACATGTACTGGCAATGTATATGTATTGTACAAAAGACTGATAGCTATGTTGAAATGTGACTGGTTCTTTATGAACACAGTACAATAATTAAATAAGCAATTTCCAACCGTTGTACAAATGTAGGTAATAACAGTCATTATTTACCGTCAGTAGCGTTGTTTTTCGGCTGGCAGGATTTCCTCATCATTTTGCCGGTATTTCTTATTTGTTTCATTGTCATCTGAAATAATGGAATTCATTAGTCGGGTATTTTCTTGTCATCGCTGTTTAAGTTAAAGTGAGATAAGCTTGCATCCCTGAGATTATATCTCTCTAATCTTTTCTATTAACAGGGCCTTTTTTGAGTAGATACAAACTCTAATGACCTCGGTGGCTGAATCATTAGAATGCGGACGATTCAAGGTTTCCTGGTTCGATTGCCGATTCGGACAAGTTAGGAATTGAACTTTTATCTTTTGTCGCAGGTTTGAGTGTGGCCAGTAGGGAAAACAACCTCATGCATCCGAAAGTTCAATAATTAAGGCGTTGGCCCTGTATTTGGTCTTGACTGAAAAGCTCGGTCAGATTTTTTTTCATCAAACGAAAAATCGAATTCGAATTTGCCTTTTTCTAACCTAAACAGTTTGGCTTTCCGGGACAGATCCCGGATACAGATATCAGGAACGTTTCAGATGGATAATTATTTAAAAGACCAAATAAGGGACTGATCTTTCAAATAGTCGGATATTTACAGAAGGCTCTATCGAAATCTATATATATAAAAAGAGAAACTGACTGACTGACTGACTGACTGACTGACTGACTGACTGACTGACATATCAACGCACAGCCCAAACGGCTAAACGTAGGCACTTGAAATTTGGAAGGGACGTAGCTTAGGTACCGTAGGGGTGCACTAAGAAAGGAATTCCCGAAATTCCCACGGGAACGGGAATTAGCGGGAAAATCCTTTTGTATGAAAAATCTAAACCGCTTAAGTTAGACGCTTGAAATTTGGCATGCAGGTACCTTAGTAAATATAAAGTTTAGTTATGGCTGTATTTTGAGAAATTCCCACGGGAACGGGAGTTAGCGGGAAAAAACTTTTGTATGTATAAATTTAAACACGCGGACGAAGTCGCGGGCAAAAGCTAGTCAAATATAAAAAAACACGACGACATAATTATTTTCTTAAACTCACCGTTTCGCAAGTTGCCAACAACATCAAGAACTTAGCTATCAACACAAGGAGCATTATTGTCACCTTGTCTCTTCAACATGACCTGTTTTGCCAGAACTTTGAACCTGCACCACTGCTATATATGGCTTTCGAACCTCATTGACAGGTGACACGTGTTAAGATGAATGCTTAAACTGTTCATCAATGATGGTAGTGTCACCATAAGTTACGAACAATTTTTTCCAAGCTTGCAAAGTCCCTACTTTTCACGCTCTACTCTGTTCTACTCCGGCGTCCGTTCACGGTGGAATCAATAAAATATACTAAAGGACTCAAGATTGTATTAAATCTAGATAAATGTCTTTGACTTGATAAATCACATCAGTAGATGGAAACAAAGGTGCTTCCTATCTTTGGCATTTAGTGGAAGCAAAATGGAATTTAATTAGAAAAAAGAACTTCGTAACGTTAAGATTTTCAATCATGAGTAGTCGGTAGATAGGTTCCACATATTGAGCCGTCAACCGTTATTTACTATCTATCCGACCGCAAAACTACTACTTTGCCTTTATCTGAAATATCCACATCTGAAAGCTACGATATTTTCAGTAGGGGAGAGTTGGCAATTACCGCGCCGTTGATAATTCCGCGCCCTAACATATTTTAAAAACTACACGTATTAAAGACCTAAACGACGATTATCCTGGTTGTACTAATGACGCCTACCCCCCCGATACCTCTCCCAGTTTCACCCGAGCAACCAAACACGGTACACATGCTTCTAAAGAAAATTGCAATTTCATCTATATTTTTCGTGGTATCTTCATTAAGAGGTAAGTTTTGTTTAAATTACAATACAGTTTTGTGTTTTGTTGTATTTTGAAGTTAAGATATAGCATAATATATATGCAAATCATTGCAATGCTTATCACAAGGTATCTCCTTATTTTAGATATTAGAAAACAAATCAGTCGAGTTTGACAATTTCGCGCCCAGGGCGCGATATTATCGATCTTAGGCGCGGAATTTTCGATTATGAAAGTTATAGATCTAGATTAATTTTATGATTCAGATGACTGATCCTGGCGTAAAAAAGAAGAAAAGTACTGGAATCCAGATGATACATATGAACGGGGCTTTAGAAGCTGTGAGAAATGGAAGCAAAATAAAAACTGCAGTTCAAAACTAATGTTCCTGAATCTACTGTGAGAGATCAGTTAAAGTTAGAAGCAGATTCTGAATCCCTAATGGGAAGGAAAGCTACATTTCTACTTTATTAACGACTTCTGTGATTATCAGTAAGATAAGAAGTTGTATGTTGTTGACGACTGCTTACAACTAAAATGTAACCAAAGAGAATTTTTATAGCGAAATCTATCTAGGTATATCAAAAAAGAAAATGAAGTACAGATTCAAACTTAATATGTATCAGAAGTAACGTAAAGTGGACAACTATAAAAAACAACCTACGTTGTTATTATATGTATTTAAGGCTTTTAATATTTTTATTGTGTTCAATCAAAATTGTTTGAGACTACCCATCAGTCCGCTTATAAAGAAGTTCCTAAAATGTTTATTAAGTAAGTAACTTTTAAGTTTTTCTGGAAACATTTAAAAAATGGTATTCATTTCTTCCATTTCGTAAGCGAAAATTATATGTTTAAGTTACTTGAAGTTCACTGAAGAAATAAATGATGATTCTGATAATAAATATTTTTAGACTTCTTATTTAATATATCTATCACCTAACGATACCTTCATTTTTTATGTATAGTGTACTTATAATATTTAAAAAAGTATTTAAAATTATTGGCACGGTTTTATCAACCGGGTCACGGTTTTATCAACACCGGGGCACGATATTTTCAGACCTGTTTGTTAATATCGCGTTTTCCCATTTTTCACAAAATTCTCAATATATCTAAAATTATTGCATAATTTTAAGTTAGAAAAGTACTAAAGTGTAGCTTAATAAATATCCTTCCTATAAATAGTAAGCAGTATATTGTAATTCAAACCAGAGCTTAGTTATGGCCGTCGGCTCTTAGGGGCTCGGTATTTGCCAACTCTCCCCTAACAAAATTAGTGGAAATCTCCCAGTTACCAGTATTATGGACAACCTATTGACAACAAAGTTGTGGTTTAGCAAAATGATACACTTCTAATTGGTAATTGGTAGTTTCGTAATTTCCTCTTTGTCTTAATTAGGAGTATGTGCGACTTAATCCGTATTAAGTCGCGCAATCTTCGTAGATTGATCTCGACTCGAGACTTTATAATTATTTAATATTTTTAGCAGTCACGATATAAATCACGTTGTTGTATGTTACGTACTCTATTAATTTGTGTAACTTTAGTCAATGTAATAAGTTCGTCTTTAGCAATAGCACAACAGCCATATTTGCATAAAAAGATGTACATTTAGAAAACCATGTTTCAGCATGACCCAACAAATGATAGAAAAAAGTTTTTGCGTTAAGTTCGCTTTTCAAGGCATAATTGCAATAAACTTTAGGTAAGTAAATAAACTACAAGAAGCAGCATTAAGGGGTTTTTTCATTTCTTTCTTAAAGGCTCGCAAGTCGTATCTATTCGGCAAGACTGTCGCAGAAAGTTGGTTCCACAAAACCGATGCGCGAGGCACAAAGTTCCTCATAAAGCGTACAGTGGAATAGGTACAAATATTTCATCTTTTAGAAAAAATTAAAACCATCAGATGTCACGATTGGTATGCAATGCAATTCAGACACATCTCATTGATAAGAATCCTACACCTTACAAATAGGACACGTCATCTAGTAAGCTGTAATAAACAAAATAAAAGTGTTCCAACAAAATACACATTATGCTAATGAGATACAATGAGATGGTTAACAAGCTGTAAAGATGTCAAGACGATCTGTTATCACTGTGATCAATCAATCACACAAGACATTAAGTAGCCTTATATATCTTCTAGTAAACGATTCAAACCCATTTTAAAATTTTCTTAGTGCACCACAATGGATGTGAAAAAGTTATCGCTTAGTAATTTATTTGTGGTCGTTTTACTGATATGTTTTATGTTCGATTTGAGTTTTGCGGTAAGTTTCTACAGGTCAAATATCGATTGGATAAAACAATAAATAAATTTGTTTTTAAAATTATCATTGTACTTAATGTCATTAACTTGATTTTTATTGATAATTGGATCTAGAACGCTACCTTGGTGCATATATTATCAGAAACTAACTGAAGCACGAAGCAATTAGTTTTAAAGTTTTTAAAAATGTGTTGTTTTAGATGACCAGGCAACAGCTTAAAAATTCCGGTAAACTTATGAAAAAGTCGTGTATGCCAAAGAATGACGTCACCGAAGGTTAGATTTTTGTTATTTTCGATAGTTGAGCTGAATTCTTTCATAAAAATCGAGCGTAAAATACAATATAATACGGTTTGCAGAGCAAATCGGAGATATATCGTCAGGAAAATTCATTGAGGAGCGCAATGTTATGTGCTACATCGCCTGTGTTTATACAATGACCCAAGTTGTAAGTAATTTTGATGGAGTTATCTCTAACTATCTTTGACTTTATTATTTCTTTAACCCTTTAAAGCGCAAGACTATTTTTTTTTACTTTTTAGTGTTTTAGCGAAATAGTATGATAAAATAGTAACTAAGGATGTATAAAAATAGACAAAAAAAAATTAAAGTGTTATAGTTTTTTAGAAATGATATGTATCAAATATGTTACATTGCCCAATAAACAAAGAAGTAGCATATCAAAAGTATGTATCATATTTGTTACATTGCTCTTGGGCTAAGGTTTGATAAAACACCAGTTGGGGTACAAAAGGGGTATGAATTATTGATAAAAACAAAACAAAAATAATCAATTTAAAATTTATTTTGCATGAAAGTTTAAAAGACAATTCTTTTTGGTAAAAACAAAGACAGAGATCAAATTTAACGCAATTACATGTGTTTGACCCTTTATACAATCGACACCTACCTCGTATCCTATCTATCTTGGAATATCGGAAGATGATCCACACCGTCAAAACGAATCCTATCATTCGGTCGGGTGGCAATGGGTTCCAAGGGAGGCCCTACCTTTCTTCACTAATGTTTTATCCGTAGGTAAAAACTTTTCACAACCCTTCAGAAGAAGAAGACGATTAGATCTAATTGTCCCAAGGCTGCCATGCTCTTTCTGCAAGTAGTGGATAACCTCCAGGGATGTAAAAAAGTTATGGAAATAGATATTAGCAGGACTTTTCTCAATTGTCATGCAAAGAACCATCACTAACTTCCCTCCAAGCCCAAGACTATTTTCATACTCTGAAAAAAGCTTGTGGTTATATTAGGTTCTTGATTTGTGCTATACTTCGATTGTATCATCTGGGTAATTGGTGACCTAATATGAGATAGAACAGATGAAACCGAGTTTAAAACTGGCATTGGCATTCAATTTGTTTTTGAAGTGGGAACATTTCGTTTCATACCATTGCGGTAAAAGGGTCAGTTTCCATGTTAATATTAGTATTCGGCTTACATTGAAAAATTCTTCCTGGGTAAGAAGAGAAATTGAATTATCGTGATCTTGTTTTGAAGTTGAACTGTCTAAAATATACATTCTCACAAGTGAAGAGCAAATAGAATGCGACTCGGAGCTGCTATCTGAATCAAAGTCTTCAGTATAACGTCGACGATGAGCTGCGGCATCTTCAGTGACGACTTCATCATCCGAAGCCGATGGTCCTTAGATGAAGCACGTTTAGGTGAAATCAATACTAGGATTTTCTTGGTTCTCTCCCATGTAGAAAGCACAAAACCAAACGAATTAAATGCATAATCCAAAACCTTGCATAAACTTATAGCATGTGCGTATATAAGTTGTTCTAAACATATTATGATAACGATAGTGAAGGTATTTTGACCCCGCATCCGTTATGATCATAGTCATCACTTCAGTTGGTGGAAGTCAACATCTGAACAAAGATCTCCCCCAAAATTACTACAAGTTACAATTTAAGCTACAATAACAATAAATTCAATTTTTTTTCGAAATCTTGGGGTACATTCAGCTGTAGACCTCCACCGACCATTGGCTTAAGTAATGATGATGATGAACAGGGCTCTTGAGTACAGAATTCCTTCACCTACACCAAACCACCAATTGATACATATGACACTATTTCCCGTTGCGGTAGCACATATTTTTAGAACACCTTATTTACCCCAATTAAATAGTACATATTTTGAACACGCAAAATGGAAAGGTTATCATAATAAATGTTTTAGTGCCTGAATTACTCCATAAAAGGGTTAAATTATAGAAAAATGCTTAAAATTCCATGCAAGCTATTTTCTTAATATTCGCGCAATGTATCACCCGTAATACAAACAAAATCACAACTAGTTTACTGGGTCTTGCGCGATGTATTACGGGTAATACATACAAATATTCATACAGATTACGTTAAAACTAAACTCAACTAATTCGCATTTGTGCGTGTTTTAAATAAATGCACTTACTAGAAATTAATACACAGTAGTAGATTGCCAAAATAATCACTATTATAATTATTATAGAATAAAACTTACGGAACGTCAGCGTGCTCTGCGGGGTTGCGGCACCATTTTGCAATTTAGTGACAGACGGTGCGCCGGAGCAAATTCATATTTTTTTTACTACATAAGAGTAGTATACTTTATAGCATAGTGAAATAATTTTGTTAATTTTCTTTTTAGATTTCATGAAATATTTTTTAGTTTAGAGTGTATCACCACAAACACATTGCGAAATAAAGGGTTAATGGCATTGCTATTGACATTCAGGTCACTCTAGCGATGTCTTCTGCTCATATTATTGTCTGTGTTTATGCCAATGTCATAAAAACATGACCAAGCAGGTATTAATTTAACGACCACAGCTACCTCCAAAGAAAATCTTTAAGAATTTGTCATTAGTAAAATTGAAGTTTTTATTCAACTAGATATTGTAGTTTTATCAGTCTCTGGGTTCCGAAAAGAAATTCTTATTGGTAAGAACACTCACTTACAAAATTTCGCCATTGGCTCCTTTGTATTTTGCAATAGACAGTATAGAGATATGAGCCAGCTCCAGGCAATGATCAACAGACTGAAAGCTGTTATTTTTCTACAGGTAAAGAATAATAAAATAAGCTATGACGCTGTTATCAAGCAAGTGGACATGATGTTCCCACCGGAGATAAAGGATAACGTCAAAGCTGCGGCCGCACACTGCAAGGATGTTTGTAAGTTACTGTTTGATGTCCTTCTCTCTATAGAATACCGCAGCCAAATGACCTCCAGGTCGTGTTTCTGCCGGTGAGTAGGGTTTCTGGAGCTTGTGGAGGTTAGGGTTGGGCCGGCATGGCGGTGGCAACTGACAGGTAACTGACCAGTTACTTACCCTTTGTCACAGCGACCTTGTACTTCTGTTTCGCTTTCCATTAGGGAAGCCATCATGTCAAGCTATTATAAAGAAAATCTACACTAATATTATTAAAGAGGATTTGATTGTTTTTTGTTTGCCTATTCATTAGTAGGCTCCGAAACAACTGGACGAATTGAATAATTCTTCTGTCTTCGGTGAACATAGGCTATATAAAATGTAACCCAAGGTGTGAAAAAGTTACCGTTTTAAATCGCATGCGCTGCGAAAACTATTGATCGTAGAACAAAATAATGTACTACGACTTTTCAGAACACCTTAACAAGAACATTATCTACAATTACAATTCACTTATTAAAAGAAACAGTTATAGCCGTACTAGTAATGATAGAATCGTATGTTCTTTTTCAGCCAAGAAGTATAAAGACTTATGTGAGGCATCATATTGGACAGCAAAATGTATGTACGACTTTGATTCCGAAAGCTTTATTTTCCCATGAATTTATGATAATGTGACAAGAACATAAATAAAAACGACGTACTCGTAGAATGCAGACTGTGTTTTCACTTAAATCCTTTAATATTTGATCATCAGACTTTAGTCATGTTTAGTGAATAAAAAGTATAGCCGAGGGATCTAGATACGCGGGAGCGTGTCAGCCAAGTCCCTTCTAAGAGATTACTATTTCCCTAATCGTCTGAACCAGACTCAAAGGCCGTAGATATGTATGTGCAAGTAAGCTTCGTGTTCATTATGATTATTTGAGCTTTGTACAACTAAGCATAAGAGACCTTAGTAGGTACATACTTAATACGTATCTAGAAATTTAATAATGATCCTTACTTTGATAAGAATTCCCTGTCTTAAATTACACCGTTTACAAAACTACACCTTACAAGCAATTATAGGTTTGCAACACATCGTTATCTAAATAAAGTTGTTTCAATGGACAATGACTTAATATCAAAACGATGATATAACGTTTTCAAAAGGGTTAATTATATAAATAGCAAATTAATGGTTCCGTAAACGGTTGTTTATGAACGCAACACATAAATTTTTGGCAAATACACTTTAACAGGTAATGCTATTTTGGCAGTTAAGCAAAACGGTACACAAAATTTTGAATCTTCGATCAGATAACATGCGATATTTACCAGTTCTATTTTTATTTGTTATTTTTGCGGAAGACGCATTAGGGGTAAGTATATTTTATTCATTAAAATTTTAATTTTGGATATAATAAAGAGAATTTAAAAAATATATAAATTCAAATTTATACTTTTCTTAAAAATTTTTTATTACCTTTAATTCTGCTATAAATCGCTGTTTCCCATTTTGAAATTGTAGTAACTCAATGAATTTCATTACCTTTTTATTTAGATGACAAGAGCGCAGCTGAAGAAAACGTTGACAGTAATGAAGAAACAGTGCATGCCTAAGATTGGAGTCTCTGAAGGTGATCATCAATTTTGAGCTTACGATAGATAGATAGATAGACATACTTTATTGCACACCATACAATCAACTTAAAACTAGTAAAATAGACATTAGTTGTACAATTAGGCGGCGTTATTGCTCCAATCGAGGCAACCTTAGGGTAGAGGATATATTAAACAGACAGGGTGAGGGCAAGGTTTATACTGAACAGAAATTGATGACAGTAAAACATAAATATTAAATACATGAGCACTAAATAATATACAAATAGGTATAATAAATACATACGTGAAATTTCACCTTTTAGTAAAACTTGTACCGAAATGTTTGAAGCATCCTTCTCTAAACAATAATGGTTCCTAAAGTTAAATGTTGTAACGATTTCAGATAAAGTTAAAAACATAGAGCAAGGAGTGTTTATAGAGGATCGCAAAGTGATGTGTTACGTGGCTTGTGTCTATAAGAACATACAAGTGGTGAGTACCTACTCAAAAAATTTAAAAAATAATTTAGAAAATTTAGCTTCCGAATGGACCTCCATTCGGAAGCTAAATTTTCTAAATTATTGATTGTCATTTGTTATGACTTGGCAAGCTGGAGACTAAGTGGCAGTGGGCTGCCAAATCAGCCGCAGAACCAATAATCGCAGGGGTAATAAACGAGTTAGGTGGTATACCAGTTCTTGGAAAACGTAATACAGAACACTCTCGCCCCAGGTGGAGCGACGATTTGCGCAAGATGGCTAGCAAATGCTGGATGCGAGAAGCCCGGGATTGGGAAAAGTGGCTAACAATTGAAGAGGCCTTTATCCAGCAGTGGTCTGCGAATGGCTTTTATTTATATTTTTTAATGTTCCAGGTTAAAAACGAGAAGCTGGATCAGGCGCTGATAAATAAACAAGTTGATACTTTATATCCGGTGGACATGAGAGCGCCCGTCAAGAAAGGCGTTGAGAATTGTTGTCATATTCGTAAGTAAAGTGACCTGCTTTATTTAATAGAGCCCTACCGTCTCCTGATAGACATACAAAGGCAAACAAGGCCCAAGTCCACAGTGGCTTGGGTAACGGACAAGTAACTTGTTAGTTGCCATCGCCTATGCTGGCATATAGGATTATTCTGGCTCGACACTGCCTGAGCCCGAAACGAGCTACTTCACGGGTTTCGTCAAGAGGATGTGTAGGCATATACTCGTAATTACACTTCGTATGGAATTTGTTCGGTTTTTCAGACCAAAAATAGAAAACATAGTCCATATATAAGTATGTTTCAATCAATCAACAACCTTGGTCCATCCACTGCTGAACGTATGCCTCCTTTAATTCGCGCCACAGTTTTCATATCTCTCTCTAAGTAAGTTTATCGATCACCAAAATTGTTCATGAAAAACCATCTCCTCATCTATGATGAGAGAAGAGGACCTCTTGACTACCGGTTTTTTTCAGTCTTTAATCGTTTCGCACCATAATCGATCCAAACCACTCAAGTCACCCTAGAGCCTTAAAAATATTTGGCTTACCACTCTAATTTTATTTTCAGAGGATAAATACGATGACCTTTGTGAAGCCGCTTTCTATGCAGCTAAATGTCTATACGAGTTTGATCCACCGAATTTTGTCTTCCCTTGAAGGAACGAGGTACGCGAATTAAGACGAATATTTTACCTTACTCAATTAATTAATAACTACTTACCTCTGTATTGTTAATAAGAATTCTTGATGGATTATATTTGTTTAAATAAGTATGTAAAGTGTATCATTTCTTTTCACCCCACCTTATCCCGTCCCGTAGAAGACGACTAAGAGAATACCAGGAAAACCGGCAGCAGCGTTCACCTGGGTACAAATAAAACCTACTGCGGTCACCAACCCACCTGCCAAGCATGGTGACTAAGGCAAATCCCCCCTAATGACAGTAATTGTCATTAGCAATGATCATCAATGCTAAGGAACCCTTCGTGCGCCAGTCTACTCGAACTTGGCCGGTTTCTATTATTTTTCAAATCGAATTCATGGCATTAATGTTGAAATAGGAGGTGGCATGACGGTGCCTAATGCATTCCCCTCTACAAAAAGTAAAAATATAATGACGAATCCCTAGACCTACGTATTTAGCCCAGCAGATCAAAATTTAAGCACATCATCACCAGCCTGCAGTCCACTGCTGGACATAGGCCTCTCCAGTTGTTCGCCACTTTGGGCAAACACCTGGAGGAGTGCCTCCAGGTTACCCATAATCGCCACGCTGGGCAGGCGGTTGGGCCATCGCAGGGCGTAGCTTTTCGCTCCAGTCACGCTACTGCCCGCCATCGGCCTGTGGTATAAAGCTACGCCTTCAATCGTGGTGGTTATACCGCCTTAAGTCGGTTTCCCTTGCCAATAACTGTGTAAGCACCCTTAGTTTTAATTAATATGTTATGTCTAACTGGATCCCCGCCTATTTCAAGTAGCTGTTTGAAATAGTCGTTACAAAGTGTCACCGTAACAATGTGTTTATTTAAGTTACAAGACTATACACGTGCGATTTTTCCAAGCAGTTCTCCATTTGAGAAATCGCATTGGAGAGATGCTTGGAAAATCGCATTAGAAACATAAGAAATTCCGCAGTTTTCAACGTACTGACACAGGACCTATAAAAAGAATCCTTTGGCAAAAGTGGTTGATGAAAATATATGAACTGGTCTCAAACAACGGCTTCTTCTTGTACTATACTATACTGCCACTATTATTGTGGTACAGAGTCTATGATATAGAGTCTTAGTCAGAAAACAGTTAAGGGAGTTTAAATGTTAATTTCTTTTCTTAATGCCAATTTAATATATAGATGTTCCGGTATTTCACTAACTTTACTACTTATATTCATTTTTACAAAAGAAATGCTGATTGCCATAAATTAAACACAAGAAACAAGAACAAACTTGCTGTTCCAAACCTCAGGCTTCATAAAACTGGCAATTCATTTGCTTGGCTAAGTGTAAAATTCTTTAACAATGTACCACAGAGTATTGTTGAATTACCAATACATAGGTTTAAGTCTCATATAAAGTCATGTCTAATGAAAAAAGGATATTATAAAATACAAGACTTCCTAGACGATAATATTATATGGACATGGACTAATGGAAAGTTTTGTATTGCGACTTTCAGATAAAAAAACATTCTCATGAAAATCTATAGTGTGCGCCATTGCCATAGAGAATCAAACTGTACAATTCAATAATAAGTACATAGTTCGATGTGCTATAAAACACCTAGTTTTAAATGGCTTTCTGTTTCGATTCCCTTCAGTAGGACAGTCCTGTTGCACACTTAAGGAATAATGTTTCTAGGACATTTTTATATTTCGTGTCTTCTTTTAATTATTTTCGATACTTATCATGTCATGTCGGTAAGTAATCTCATAGCTTTTGTTAATGTAAGTTAAATTTTATTTGGCACAAAAATCTTTTAAACTTTATTGTAACTGCTCATGATCTTTTAAGTTTTATAACAAATGATTTGAGGTCATAGGATTCACATTATAATTTTTGGAACAAAAGTTGTATGCGATTTGCCTGAGTTGGTATGTATGTACTCGTATATTAGTTATGGATTGATAAATAGATACCGCTGCTTATCTACCTAAGTAAGTTATTTATAAAAGGAAAATTTGTTATAGATAACATTTTTGGAGATGAAAGTCCTCCATCTTCTAATCAAGTTACGTATATATTTTTCAGATGACCAGACAGCAAATGAAGAATTCTGGCAAGATTCTGAAAAAGACATGCATGCCGAAAAATGACGTCACAGAAGGTATTTTTTTATAGATTTTAGTAGCCTAGTGGCTTTTCGTTGCCTTATGGAAAGCTCAAGTCACTAAATCTATCATTTGTCACTTACCCTCGGCATCATCCTGGCTTTTAAAATTGATCTGGCTATACTGACTGATTCCAAAAGGTGACCAAAGTAGTGACTTTGACAAAATGTTGACTCGTGAAGTGTCACGAGTGTATCACCGAGTGTGGAATGGTCACCAAGAAGAAAGAAAGGTACTTTGCCTCATATAGAACCTGTCCAAAACCTGGCGTCTTGGATACCGCCTGGTCATCATAGCGAATATTGATTAACTTTTGTTTTTATAAATAATACAAATATATTTCAATTTCAGATGAAGTGGGAAATATAGAAAAAGGAAAATTTATAGAGACGAAAAATGTCATGTGTTATATTGCCTGTATATATTCTATGGGACAAGTCGTAAGTAAACTATTGTTTTTTATTTACTTCAATAGATATAAATAGAAGAATTTACGAGTATAGCGTCATGTATCTAAGTACTAAATAGCTGTATACATATGAGTAAGTATAAGCGCAGAGTCGAATAAACTCAGAAAAGTTCGTTCCCTAATAAATCGTCCCAAGATTTCGCACTTTGAGCAAATGTGATCTATAGATAGATAGATAGATATTCTTTATTGCACACCAAACAGTTAACTTAAAAATTGGTTAAAATGATTACTGGAGGTACAAATAAGGCGGCCTTATCACTTTCAGCAATCTATTTATACGTACTTTCGAATAAGTTTAATATAGGCACGTGATAAGTGTAATTTTCTTATTTTTTCAGATAAAAAACAACAAAATAGCTCACGACGCCATGTTCAAGCAAATTGACATGGTGTTCCCACCAGAAATGAAAGAGCCGGTCAAGGCAGCTGTAGAGAAGTGCAAACCAGTTGGTAAGTAAAATACTACCTTAATTTATACCTACACTCTTCATTATCATCATCATTATCATTAACTGGATAGGTAATGGCGTCCCAATGACAATGGTCATCATCATCATCATCCTATCGCAGTCCACTGGTAGACATAGGCCTGGATTGACCAATAGTCGCCACGCTTTATAGCAGGGCGTAGCTCCTCGCTCCAGTTACGTTGCTGCCCGTCATCGGCCTGTGGTATTTAGCTACGCCTTCAATCGTGATGGATATACTTTCCTTGTTTCTTATTCAGTAGGATGCATAATGGGCAGGTGAGGGTGGCTTGGAGCGAACAGAAAACCTTCTAACATGGGCGCTTTGAAATTCGGTCAGGAGAGTACCTATAATTATTTTTCATTTTTAGCAAAGAAATATAAAGACATCTGTGAAGCCGCCTACTGGACTGCCAAATGCATATACGACGCAGACCCGGAGAACTTTGTATTTGCTTGACTCTTACGAAAGTAACTGAAAGGGCGTGACCGGGTGGTGGCTTATACTTCAATGTACGTGATTCACGACAAGGTGTTACAGGTTTTTGTATGCCCCGCCATATATTTGATGTATGGAACAACCAATGTAATGTAGGTATTGATTAACTTATAATCTAAACATTTTGATAATTTTCAACGGACTATATACTTAAACAACAAACCAAATTGATTAACTAATAAGCTAAAGTTCAATATTATAAACGAACTCTTTTAATTGTAAACTTTAACTAAACAAGATGTTCAATGCAAGCAACGAATTAGGCAACTATTTTTTGGTGTAAAACCTTCGTAAGAAATTGATATTTAGAGATCTCGAACTTGGAACCTTTTTATAAGCGAATATAACAGAAATAATATGGAGGCACTACCAATTTTTAAAAGAATTATAATAAAACCTTTTTCAAAAAATAAAACCTACTTTTATTCAATGGGCCCTTATTTGATTTTTAGTGTTATCGCTTCAAATTACTTGAAGTAAGTCTTGATATTAGCATCTTTTTTTTAGCTAAAATAATGTCATGTCTATTAGACCTTAAGCTTCACTGTCACTACCATAACTATGATCTGGTAAATTACATACATACATACATAAAGTCACGCCTTTCTCCCGGAGGGGTAGGCAGGCAGAGACTACGTCCTTCCATTTGCTACGATCCTGGCACACAACTTTTGCTTCGTCCACATTCATCAATCTCTTCATACATGCTCGTCGGTTTAGGGTACTTAGCATTTCACCTTTTTTTAGGACACCTTCTATTTTGTCATTGTATTTATTCTAGGTATATGTATATTACAAAGCCTGAATGAAACTATAAGTACATCTAGATGAGCAAACAACTAGAACTAACTAGATACGGAACTACAATAAAACCTACATACGGTCAAAATTAACCTCCCCCTCTGTCAAACCATAAACAGTTTTCAACCAAATGTCTTTTGCATTGAGTCCTTTTTCCATCCGGACAATTTAGCATGACTCTTGACGTGTGGCAGTGTGTACACAAGGGGCGTCTCACACTGATTACACACGTGGCCATTGAATACAGGTTTCCATGCACTAAACAATCTAGTGAAGTGTAAGTATATCTTAGGAGCTACAATTAGACCTGGAGTGTGGTTTATATAATGTCGAATTGAGAGAGAAGTGGCAGTGGTGGTTTATTGGAGCAAGGGAAATGGATGGACGGATTTGTCTTCTATTGGTGTTTCTTGTTGGTGGTAGTGATGCGGTGAGTAAATACTTCTTTCTCTTCGTGCTGCTCCTATTGATTGTAGCGTAATGAAAAGTATACTATTACCTGCCCAGGAGTATGAAGAATTGTACCAAGTTTGGTCAACATCCGTCCAGTAGTTTTTTTCTATAACGAACATACAGACAGAGAGACAGACAGTACAGAATTGACTTCTCTACAGATTTATTATAAGTATAGATTATAGACAATCGTGCCACATCAATTAACATTTACATTATACATTACATTTTACATATGAAACGTGATGTAGCAGCCGCGGAATAAGGAAGATAGCTTAGTAGCAATGAATGAATTCAGCGGGTATAAGAAAAGAAGTCTGGGCGTTGGTTATAGATCAAATCTCTACGATATCGCTTACTAGGCGAATTACAGTACAGCGAAATTAATTTTATAGGTACTGTTAGGGCAGGAGGGCTCCCGTCTTCCTTCAAATGATAGCTCAGTTTTCTTTCTTGTAATGGTGTATAATGCAGTAATTTGGTTACAATAATTAATTGTAAAACGTATATAAATATTAAAATAGTGCGTGAGGCGCTTAGCGATCGGGTGTGGAGGGAACGAATTTTGAAAGGCAAGTGAAGGTGAGGGGCGGCCGTTGCGCTGGGCTTCTGTCACCGGCTTCCCGTAGTGTGCGCCGACGGCGCTAGATGGCGTTGGTGGGAGGCGTAGACATGCCCCCGGCCTTGGAAGCACCAGCTTCCAACTAGTAAACGAGTTGTGCCACCGGCTGTGGCATCGGCTGTGGTACCGGCTGTGGCACCGGCTGTAGCACCGTCGAAATAGTCCCGTAGCAGTACGGATGTCAGCGACTCGTGTGACGCCGTCTGTACCTGGGAACAGTCGTATGACGCGGCCTAACCTCCACTTAAGTGGCGGTAGTCCGTCGTACTTAATGAGGAAAAGGGTAACGAGGGAGGCATCTTCCTTCTTCGTCTTCCACTTCTTCCTTGTTTGTAGTTCCGCCACATTGTCCTTTGATCAGCGCTGCCAGAAGTATGGGCGCTGCTGTACAATAATCCTCTCGTATTGCACCAGTCTGGACGTTGGCTCCTCTGTCAGGTCGTTGCACGCAGGCGCAGTCAACGGCCAGTCAATGAGGAAATGAGCTGGTGTCATGGGATTAAGATCTGTAGGATCTGTGGACAGTGGAAACGTTGGACGGGAATCGAGGACGGCTTCGATCTGTGTTAAAGCCGTGCTAAACTCCACGTACGTTAGTATTCGCATAGTTCGTAAATGGTATTTACGATCGTATTCCATTTTTCCTACCTCCAAAATGAGCGGAAAATGAGGGAAATTAAATTGAACGCTTACAAGATTATTCCGTTGTAGGAAAATAATATGTGAAGTTTACCACTTCTACTAATGAATCGTTTTAATGCTAATATGTAATGTTCAGTGGTAAGGCTAGTGACAAGTTCCAAGTGAATTGCCCTTGTTACAAAACAAACGAATAAATAGATGTACGCTTTGATAAGTCATTAATTTCTGCCTTTTCGATTTAAAATATGCATTGGCCTTGCGTAATCAACTCCAGTTCGAATGAACGGAAGTACAGCTTCCAAGCGCTCAGATGTTAGGTTACCCGTGATAGAAGACAATGTCTTACCTTTAAAACGCTTGCGGGTAACACATTCTCGTGTTAGTATCCGAACTAAGCTATAAGCACCCAGAGGACACCACCTTTTACGCACTGTGGATAACAGAAGCTGAGGGCTCGCATATGTAACAAACGCTTGTGTTTACACTGTAACAATAACACCGTAAACTTATATTTGAAACACAATAAAATCTAAAATGTTTCTTGTCATCACTGAAACTATAACGAATTAATTAGCTTACTAATATCGTCTAGAAATATCTACGTTTATTCTAGACATACGAATAAAGAGCTTAGTATTTGTTTTACTACGAATGTTATTAATTGATTTATTTACGTAAGTTGACGCTGTGCGCATCTTACTAAACTGCAGCGACGCGTCCGACTCGGCAACTGATCTTCGCAGATATTTTTTGCCCGCATTCCTGAGCCTACCGTTGTGTATTATATGATTCTAAGTACGTAGGTGTAGGTAGCTGGCTACCGTTAACGCATTAGCCTACTGTACGAAGAATATTGTGGAAATTAAGTATATTAACGCTTGGTTTGTATCTGATGTAGGTACAAATGAAATTACTTAATTCCTCTCGATCTTAAATGTACCTATATGCTTAATAGATATGTATAACGAATTATGTATGATAACGTATATGATTCTAAGTACGTAGGTGTAGGTAGCTGTCTACCGTAACGCATTAGCCTACTGTACGAAGAATATTTTTTGAAATTAAGTATAATAACGCTTGATTTGTACCTGATGTAGGTACAAATGAAATTACTTAATTCCATCGAATTATGAAATGCAAGCCCGTATGACTTACTAGTCACGGTACTGGCATCGAATCCAACGCATTACTCGGTAGTGCTGCTGGACTCACTCAACACTCCATAGTGAAGTGAATAAATGTTAGGATGACCACACGATTTAGATATTAGTCATCGGTCTGCAAATGTGCAGGTTAAATACGCTTCTTCCAATGATAGTTGTTGTCATTTGGAGTGATTTGCCATAGTCACCACGCTTGGCAGGTGGGTTGATGACCTGGTGACCGCAGTAGGTGTTATTTGTGCCTAGGTAAACGCTGCTGCCCGTTACCTGATATTCCCTTAGTCGACTTTTACGACACCCATGGGACGAGATGGGGTGGTCCTATTCTAAATCCGGAACCACACGGACCTTGTTTGGTCACGTGTCCGGAATTGATATGTCTACTCTCGCATAAACTGGGTATACCACGCATCAAATTTGGCAACTGCTTCAGTTTACGCTCGAGTAATAAAACGCTTTGTTCGCTAACGTATAGAATCCCCTTACGCATAGGGTGACTCGCTTAGCGGTATACGAAATGAGAACATAAATTTAATTATGAGTTTGAGATAAATCTGAATCCGATGTATGAATCGGACCAGATATTATCCAACCTAATTTGGAACTCTGAAGGTGAGGTCCATTAGGTAAACGAATCCTATTTGAATCTAGAAGATCCCAAAATAAGTCTGCACCTATTAGGAGATCAATTTCTGAAGCCTCATAAAAACTGGGATCTGCCAGACGTATATTATGAGGTAAACGCATTGAATTTGGATTAATGTTTATCGAAGGCAAACTGCATGTTATGCTCGGCATGACTAAACATTTAATCCGTGTATTATAATCGCATGATTTGGAACGTATAGAAATATCGCATATTTGATTTGAGTGAGTAACTGATTGTCCTACACCCGAAATCTGAACAGTGGACTGTATAGTAGACGCATTTAAAGATTTAGTCAATTTCTCTGAAATGAGACAATGTTGACTTCCACTGTCAAGCAACGCTTTGACAGTGTGGTGACGATTATTACTGTTGGCTACTTCTACTAACGCTGTAGAAAGCAAAACCGGCGTTAACGAATTTACATCCGCAGAAATATTTGTCGCATCATGGTCACCCGACAATGAATGCAAGACTGTGGATGTATGTGTGCCTATACGTGTAGTAGCGGACGGCTCAGCTGATGCGTTTGCGCACGCATTACCGTCGCTAGTAATTTTTAATTTACCTACGTGCAACAAACTATTGTGTTTTTTGTGACACTGCTTACAGGGACCGAACCTGCATACGTCTAATGAATGTCGTCCCGCACGTAAACAGTTTTTGCATAACCGTTCGTCACTAACGAATTTATTTCTTTCGTTTACTGTTAGATTAAGAAAACGAATGCACGCGTATAAATTGTGACTTCCGTTACACAACACACAGTGAGGTTGTTGTTTCGAACTAAAATGATTTCTAGTGTCGTTGTATGTATTAGTGGAAACATAACTATGTACGCGAGTCGTACCCCTATGTGTATCGTGTTTGGTGTCACTGGAAGGTAGTTTAGGTTTTGTGTTGTTGTGACTAACGGTTAGCATTTCTAACGTATCTGCCCTATTTCTTAGGAAAGACATTAAATCGTGTAGCTTGACTTTGCATTCGGAAGCAATGGAACCTTTGTGGTTCTCCCATTCGCGTTCCGTGCATGGGTCAAGCTTGGATGCGATTAAATAAATGATTAATGTGTCCCATGATTCTGTGGGTTCGTCTAACGTATTTAAAGCGCGTAAGTTTCGTAAAATAGTGTCTATTAACTTCCTAATCAATAGAGGCGATTCTTGTTTAATTGGCACAATGGTAAATAACGCATTTATGTGATTACGAATTAGGAGCCTGGTATTATGAAAACGATTCTCGAGTAATTCCCATGCGTGTATGTAGTTTGAGGCAGTGAACTCTAAAGCGCTTATAACCTGGAGTGCACTACCACTGAGTGAAGAACGTAAATAGTGAAACTTCTGTATTTCGTCTAAATCTGAACGCTTGTGAATAATTGTAATGTACGAATTCTTAAATTCTAACCAATGGTCGTATGATCCATCGAAATGAGGCAGTTTGATGTCAGGCAATTTTAAATTTGATGATGAGGGTAGTGAATTCGTATTCACCTGGCCGTTATCACCAGTTTTAGCACCTTCTACAAAACAATTTGCAGTAGCCATAGCACTAAAATATAACGATTCTAGCGATTCTACGTAATCCAGATTGCTATTGATTTCACTATCTGGGGAAATAAATTCTATTTCACTTTGCAGTGAACTGAATTTATGAAAAACCTCTTTAATCGCTTGCATTCTTAATTTAATTTCTGTTAAGAGCAATTTAGTTAAATTATCTACATTTAAAGCGTCAACGTATTTATTGAATTGGGATATTTTGCCCCTTAGGATACCCCGTTGTTTCTTAAGTTTAGACAGAAGGTCATCTCCGGGTTTATTTTTGCCGGGAGAAACAGAAGGAACTTTTAATTTGGAATCACTTTCACTCATTTTGGCGATTATGGAATAAAAATGGAATACTCACGGTTATGTAGGTACCAACGGCTCAAATTTGAATTTGCACCCGATCGTGACACGACACTGAAACGTATAAAAATGCACTGCTTTAACACAAATCGTTTAGGGATGTGGATCAGACGGGAACAAAGACCTGACCGTTGCTGATGATGTGATGCAGCTGGCGTAGTCTCGTTGCTTGAAGACTTGATCCGGGCCGAAGGAGCATATGTTAGGGCAGGAGGGCTCCCGTCTTCCTTCAAATGATAGCTCAGTTTTCTTTCTTGTAATGGTGTATAATGCAGTAATTTGGTTACAATAATTAATTGTAAAACGTATATAAATATTAAAATAGTGCGTGAGGCGCTTAGCGATCGGGTGTGGAGGGAACGAATTTTGAAAGGCAAGTGAAGGTGAGGGGCGGCCGTTGCGCTGGGCTTCTGTCACCGGCTTCCCGTAGTGTGCGCCGACGGCGCTAGATGGCGTTGGTGGGAGGCGTAGACAGGTACTTTTAAAATTTTTTGATGTGCATTAAAAAGTGCCTCTTTAACCATGACTAATTTTCAGATGACCAGAGCGCAATTGAAAAATTCAGCGAAGATGCTGAAAAAGAATTGCATGGCGAAAAATTCAGTAACGGAAGGTAATAAAAATATGATTAGTAAATTGACCGTTGAAAAACACGCCCAGCACATATCATGTCCAACTGTGGACGTCTGCAGGCTGATGATGATGATGATGACTTGTGTGTATGCTCTTTTATTCTGGGTGTTGTGACTAATGCATTGCTCGAAAATACGACTAGAAAGGATGATCAGTTTAACCATATTCTTTTTTTTTTAGATCAAATAGGAAATATCGAGAAAGGCCAATTCATAGAAGAAAAGCCTGTGATGTGCTACATAGCTTGTATTTATCAGATGATGTCTATCGTAAGTTACCGACTGCAAGAAAATTATAGCATCATATTTTGATAGTATACTGTTTAAGTACTATACTATACAATATTCGTTTTAAAATTAACGTCCTTTTTATTTCGGGGTAACGACGAGTTTTGTGGGACGCACGCCAAAATAGCTCTACCTAGAGACATACTCGTATGTACTTTGTGGGATTTGGGAATTAAAATCGACACAAACAATCGTATTTTACGGGATGTAAGGGAACGGCCTATCATCTTTTCGCTCCAAGCCAACCTCACTTGCCCGCGGTGCATCCTGCCGAATAACAAACGAGGCGCTGGCAATGGCAACCGACTGGTGGCGGTATAACCATCACAATTGAAGGCGTAGCTAAATACCACAGACCGATGACGGGCAGCAGGAGCGATAGGCTACGCCCTGAGATCCCCAACCCGTCTGCCCAGCGTGGCGATTATAGGTATATCCTCCAGATGTTTGCCCTAAGTGGCGAACAAATGGAGAGGCCTATGCCCAGCAGTGGACTGCAATAGGCTGATAATGATGATGATGAAACGTATTTTTTTTTATAAGTAAATGGATAGCACTTGACTCTAACTCGCCTGATGTTAAGCGAGGTTAGGACGATAGAGCGCGCTCACTCAACAAAAACTTTCACTCTCGCCTTGAAAATCGTAAGATTACTTACATCTTTAAACAATTTTCAGGTGAAGAATAACAAATTGAACTACGAAGCATCGATTAAGCAAGTGGACATGATGTACCCGAACGATCTAAAGGAATCTGTCAAGAAATCTATCGAAAACTGCAAGTCTGTTTGTAAGTATCATTCCGATGATATAGCGAGGAGTGGTGAATATAGCGATTAGCTATGCCCTGTGATCGCCAACCCGATATTGCTCTACTAGAGACTATGTATGTACTTTGTTGGATTTGGGAATTAAAATCGACACGAACAAACTTAGTTTAGGGGATGTAAGGGAGCGGCCTATAATCTATTCGCCCCAAGCCAACCTCACCTGCCAGTGGTGCATCCTGCCAAATAACAATCGAGGCGCTGGCAACCGACTGGTGGCGGTATAACCAACCCGCCTGCCCAGGCTGGCGATTATGGACATGTAGATATTATTATTTTTTTATTAGATTAGATTAAGTCGAAGCGTCGGAAGACCTGTAGCTAGATGGTCGGGCGTATAAAAAGACGGCAGGGCCGAAAAAGGGCCTGGACCAGAGACGCTGCATCTAGAACGCTCTCGAATCCCAGAAAGGAGGCATATGTTCAGCAGTGGACTTAAAAATGCTGAGAAGAAGAAGAAGAAGATTGATTAATTTATGTTTTTAATTTCAGCCGACAAGTACAAGGACATATGCGAGGCTTCGTACTGGACAGCCAAATGTATTTATGAAGATAATCCGAAAGACTTTATTTTTGCTTAGCTCATTAAATAGCCTCATCTAATTATTTACTTTGTTTCAATATATGATTAAACCTTCATTACTCACTCACCATTGAATCACATCCGCCGGGTGCTGCGTCTGCGCGTCGCGTCCGGGGTACGCCCTAGCCCTATTGCACATCAAATCTCTCGAACTTGTCTTGTCACCATTGAATGCGTTGCTAAATTTCATAGACCGATGACAGCAGAAGCGTCTCCTATGCCCTGCGATCTCCAATCCGCCTGCCCAGCGTGCCTAATGCCTGGAGAGGGCTATGTCCAGCAGTGGACTGCGATAAGCTGATGATGATGATGTAAAGGATTCAAGCGCAACATTTATGCCATGCGGGGCCTATAGACATGCTCATGCACACAAATATTTGTACTGTACGGGAATCGAACCCGCGACCACTGTACTATACAGAGTACTGAATGAAATTGGTCGTTAAATCATTTTTCTATGCAAGAGGAGGCAGTCGAGCGCATGTGATGCCTGATGGTAAGCAGTCGACACCGCCCATGGACACCCAACTCAAATCGAGTTATGGGGTCGCTACCGGCCTTTAAATAGAAGTACGCTCGTTTTTTTAAGGGTTTCCAATCATTGACATCTGCAATCCTTTAAGGTCAGAAGCTAGCTGTGATTACGGATTTAACGCAATTTTAAAAATACTAACTACAATTTTTTACTTTAAAGATTGAAAACCGATTAAGATAATCTAAAACATCATAACACACGAATCCTTGATTTATCTTCATCCCATCTTATTTCTAAGTAATTTTGAATCTGATAAGAGTTCGGAATTACAGTAATTAACTAAGTTAGAAGCGTATCATCTAAGCTAATAAGTTAGGTAGGTTAGATGAATCAGTAAGAATATAAATAACATAAAATCACATACTGTGTATTGACAATATTTTTGTAATTTATGAATGAAATGATGTTATATTTGGACACTACATTTTAACATGCAGTACATTAAATAAGTTCAACAGTACAAAAATACATTAATTAAGTGTGTATGTTCAAGTGTCTGTCATCGCCAACCCGCCTACCCAGCGTGGCGATTGTGGGTATAAGTTAGTTATTAATCTGTGGTATATAAGCCTCCAAGTGTTTGCCCAAAAGCGAACAACTGGAGAAGCCTATGTAAATCAGTAGACTGCTAATGGTGATGATGGTGTACATATATTCAAGTTTATTACAGAAACAAGCAACATTATACCCATTTTCATTTCTATAATGTTGAAGATTGTCTCAAATCATACGATTGATTGATTGATTGACGACATGATTTCGGAGACTGTATAATTATAAATTTTATAAGGCTGGAAGTGCAATTACATTTATCAAGACCGTTTAAATCTAGCACCACGAACACGCGAATTTACAACCCAGAATAAAATAACAAGCTATAAAAATCCACATAGGTATTATTATTCGCCGTAGTAGGAACCTAATAAGCAGCGAATCATGCCTCCTTCCTCTACCATTGTCTTATAATTACCGCTGCGTCTGCGCAGACAACTCGACCGTACTGCAATCATCTTAGCATTAGTTACGGTGTAACGCGCATTTCAGTATAGTCACGTACAATATACATATAACCTAATTTCATCGTCATCATCATCATCAGTGATGATGGTAACTGCGATAGCGTAGTCCACAGTTCTTCGCCACTTTGGGCAAACACCTGGAGGATTAACCCATAATCGCCACGCTGGGCAGGCGGGTTGGCGATCACAGGGCGTAGTTTCTAGCTTCGGTGACGCTGCTGCCCGTCATCGGTCTGTGCTATTTAGCTTTCAACTGTGATGGTGAAATCATTATCAGCCGGGTCAGTTGCCAGAGCCTTGTCTGTTCTTCAGCAGGATGCACCACGGGCAGTAGTATATTTTAGTATAAGTAGTCACGTACAATATAGAACCTAACTCATTGCATTGCATATATTGCACACTGTGTGGGATGTAAGGAAACGAGCTATCATCTTTTCGCTCCAAGCCACCCTTACCTGTTCGTGGTGCATTCTGCCAAATAAACGAAGCTCTGGCTCTGGTGGTATAGCCATCACGATTGAAGCCTTAGCTAAATACCAGGGTCCGATGATGGGCAGTAGCGTACAACATCCATACATGGAACAAACACAAATGTTCATTACACGGATTTTTGTCCCGGATAAGAATCACGACCGTTGGGTTAGAAGGCAGGAGTCAAAAAATGAGTCATCGGGACAGTGAAATAAGATATGTAATATTATTATACAAAAACTATAACTTTGTAGATACTCGTACCTTCTTACCCACCTACATACTGACATTCAAATGACCTATTAAACTTTTTCCTGTTCAACTTTGAACACATTGTTACGTGTTGTCTAAGTAATTCTTTATTTTCGCCTACCTTTGATGACTTGCAGAATAATCTGTTTTGTCAGTGAGAGGCTTCCTTTTGATGATGACATGAACAACGCCTTGGCTTTCGATGTACACTGTTTGAAAAAAGGGGTTGATAAAAAACGCAAGGTCTAACAGATATTGATGGATATCGGTGCACTGCAAGACAATCCTACAAGCCTACGGTGCAACTGACATTTGGTTACTTTTTTTAATGGTTACTTGTTCGTTGCCGCAGCGACTTAGGCAAAGATGATGATGGTAGATATGTGTCTAAGAGGCCGCAGTAACTAGAAAATAATTCCTATCAACATGCATAAGAAACACCAAGACAAGAGAGACCAATACATACAGAAATGTTCATGCACAAAAATGTTTGTACTGTGCGGGGATCACACCCGATTAACGCCCTGTCAGAGGCAATAAGTAGTCACTATAGTTCATTCGCGTTAAGAAAATAGTGACTGACAGGTCACTGACAGGCCACTAGCCAATCAAAACGCTAGAATTATAATTTCTAGCGTTTTAATTGGCTAGTGGCCGCTAGAATTATAATTTCTAGCGTTTTAATTGGCTAGTGGCCTGTCAGTGACCTGTCAGTCACTATTTTCTTAACGCGAATGAACTATAGTTACCACTGAATCAAATTTGGTTGTTGAGGATGTATTGATATTAAAGGTACCTACCTTAATTATAATGTTGGTGATAAAATCAGATAAAATATTTAAGGTGAAAATATGAACGCCAATTTAGGATGACAACTAATTTATTCTTTTTACAAACAAAACATCAAAAATATCAAATAAGTCGGCAACATATAACATCGCTAAATCCTATAAATTTCGATAAATTACAATTAAACACATACCACCAACTTATAATGCAAATAAATGCGGTAGGCGAGAAGCCTTGACATAACTTCAATTAACGGAATTTACTGCAAATTACTAGAATACTATTTTCAATGTCGACATAAAAATATAACAACCATTATCATTGAAAAATTAATATTAATGGCGGACAACACTTGTTGTCACAGATGCACACGATTAATAACGATAAATGCGGTATATTATGGATATTAGTTAGGAGAATCGAGATCTATTGCGATTCTTAAGTGGTTCAGGCTGTTAGTTTAATCGATTATATTATAATATCGATAATTCCTCAAACTTCGTGTCGGCTGGAATGGAAGAACAGTATTTGTGAAGAAAAGAGCATGACAGGTCTTAGTTTAGAGCTTTGGAATAGGCCCTTATTAAGGGTCAATTCACATTAATCATCATCATCATCATCATCAGTCCACTGCTGGACATAATAGATTACATTAATAGAGCGGCTTAAAGTACGTATATGGGGCTGCGCAGACGACAGACTATCCGTGACGCACTTTTTAATCTGTGATGCAATTATATGCAGTAACGCACACGACGCGCAAAAATCTGTCGCGTATATTTCACAGACTCAACGCACATCTTCGATCATTCTGTCGGCAGAGCTGTAGGGACCTATTCTAGGTCCTCTGCTCTTTTTAAATATCTCAGACGCAGACTCTATCGCACAAAAGGTCTGTCGTCTGCACAGCCCCTGTAACTCTATTTGCTACATGAAAAGATGCACATTTTTCATCATCATCGTGGGAATTCAGAATATGTTGCACAACTTATCGCTACATATCTACAGATCGCTTAAAGTGTTAAGACCGCCTAAATATTTTCTGTTCATTTCGATTTTCTGCCTTGAGTTACACTATTTAAAACTATTGAATAATTTTTACGGCCCGGCCTTTCCAGTCAACTTTGTAGGTTTTAAAAGCTGTAACATTTGCACATTAATATAATATTAACTCTCGGGTGTTTAAAGTTATATCCGCTTTCATTCGAATTAAACATTTATTGTGATGTATGAGAATAGATCCTACTTCTTACTTAATCCTACTAAAATATCCCACTAATATAATATATATATATATATATATATATATATAATATTATAAACGCGAAAGTTTGGATAGATGGATGGATGTTTGTTCCACTTTCACGCAAAAACTACTGAACGGATTTTACTAAAACTTTACAGGAACTTGTACATCAGATTAACACATAGGCTATGTTTTATATGAATGTTCACACGGGCAGAGCCGCGGGCAGCAGCTAGTAGGGTTATAAAAAACTATGCTTGGAGATTCTCTGAACGGCAAAATCCGATTAATGAACGTGAAACTTAGAATTGTATAGCTAGATGCCTGATTTCCTTAAGGTATCTTATCTACCATTCCGCTACCATTTACCTATGCTACGCTACTTTGACGTCGCCACATTCGCTACCGCGTTGGTAAAATTGTACAAAGTTTGGAACCTTAATTGGTGTCCATTATTATGTCGTATTTGTTTATTAAATTGATCTAGTTCCCTTGTTGCGCTGCGGAAGTTACTTCATTTATAAAATCAGCAATGATTCAAAGTGATTTAACGCAATTATCTTGTTAGCTCGAGTTTGCGGAGCTGAACTGGAATGATCATCATAACATTTTGATTACATTAAAGCTAATTAACCATAGTTACGTTGACAACTTGCACGTCATTGGAAATAATTAAATCGCTGTACAAGAGTGGTTATAATATTAATACTATAATTAATTAATAATATAATTTGGCTGCCTCGATGGCTCATTTGGAAGTGACCTCTGCCTTCTGAGCCAAGGGTCGTGGGTTCGATTCCCGCACAGTACAAACATTTGTGTTCATTAACGTGTCTGTTTGTATTGCCACGTAGCTTACAAGACAAGACTATGTATGGCTATGTACTGACAGAACCTGAAACGCGACCGACTGGCCTTCACGGATGTTTTGACGAGTGTACGGTAACCGGCAGCCACCCGGCCGTCCGGCCTATGTCCGGCAGTGGACGTTTGCAGGATGTTAATGAATGTCATCATCGTCATCATCAGCCTATTGCAGTCCACTCCTAGACATAAGCCTCTCCAGTTATTAGCCAATTAGGGACATCATCAGAAGGATATACCCATAATCGCCACGTTGGGCAGGCGGGTCGGCGATTGCAGGGCGTAGCTTCTTGTTCCAGTAACGCTGCTGCTTGTCATCGATCTGCAGTATTTAGCTTCAGCCTCTCCAGTTATTAGACAATTAAGGCAAACATCTGGAAGATATATCCATAATCGCCACGTTGGGCAGGCGCGTTGGCGATAATAAATAAATAAATATATAAATATTAGACAACATCACATACATTGCTCTAATCCCAAAGTAAGTAGCTTAAGCACTTGTGTTATGGGTATCAGAACAACGAAGGTACCACAAATAAATACTTAAATACAAATTATAAATACCCTGACACGGAACAAACACAAGTATTCATCACACGAATGTTTGTCCCGGGTGGGAATCGAACCCACGACCCTTGGCTCAGAAGGCAGGGGTCACTACCAATTGAGCCACCGAGCCTGTCAGATCGCAGGACATAGCTTCACGCTCCAGTAACGCTGCTGCCCGTCATCGATCTGCAGTATTTAGCTTCATCTCCTGATGATGATGATGAATGTAATACCCAGATTTCCAGTTAATCACTGATGACGCAGACAAAGGTCGAGTTCAAGATGGAACTGGTTTCAGACCAAATTTCTGAGTAAATTCACGTAGCTATTTTATTATAGCATACACAGATGACGTCATGGCAAAAAACTAACAAATAAAAATGCTATTTACATTTTACATAGTGTGCACTAGACTGTTTTAAAAGTTTCCTCAAATTAAGCTAAAAATAATGATAATTTGCGGTAAATATGGTTGTTTTGTCATGAATAATGAGTAGGTACGTTAAGACTACATAAGATATCTGATCTCATCATCATTAGTCGTTGTAAAGCGAACAATATTTTTTCTAAGGATTTATCTAGACACCTTCGCATATCATTTAGACGATAGTGGAACGCACCAAGAGGTTGGGATGTACGAGAGCAGCCTATCATCTTTTCGCTCCAAATGCTGCCCGTGGTGCATCCTGCTGAATTACGAACGAGGCTCTGGCAACCGACTGGTGGCGGCATAACCATCACAATTGAAGGCGTAGCTAAATATTACAGATCGATGACGGGCAGCAGCGTCACCGGAGCGAGGAGCTACGCCCTGCGATCGCCAACCCGGCTGCCCAGCGTGGCGATCATGGGTATATACTCCAGATATTTGTCCTAAGTGGCGAACAACTGGAGAAGCCTATGTCCACAGCCCAAACCACTGGACGGATCGGGCTGCATGCAGGTAGATGTTATGACGTAGGCGTCCGCTAAGAAAGGATTTTAATCAATTCTACCCCCAAGAGGATAAAATAGGGGATGAAACTCTATTCCACGCGAACGAGGTTGCGGGCACAGCTAGTTTCACATAAAATTGAACTACATTAGCACTATGACTAGACACCAAAAATGACTCAATTGATTTACATGATTTGGGCTTATTTACATTATCTAACATCAGTGTAACTAGAAAATTGGCCGATTTTCTTGCTTGTTACAACTTTTTGCGAGTTTTCAAAGCGCGTTTTAAACATCCGAGGTAATGACGATGTAAAATTACTCGGTGGATTTTATATAAATACGAGTGGAGTACATGAAACGGACATCATATGTTTCCGAGCGCACTAGGAGCTTGGTAAAGGGTATATTAATTCAGTAGCCATAAAAGTTTTGTGATAAAATGATGAAGTTAAATATTTTCGTGAGCGTCGCCGTTCTAGCGGCAGTTTTGGGCAATGCCAGGGTGAGTTAGCAATATTTTTCTTAATTTTTGACACGACTTCAGTGGCTCGTTTATTAAAGTAGAAATTCATAGTGTTGTGTACGTTTCCTGTAGAGAACATGTGCAGTTGGGCTATTTTAAATTGACTTCTGGTTGTGTGATATGGTAGACGATCTAATGGTAGGTAATAGGAAAATCGACACCGAGGATTTACCATGGGTTTCACTGGCTATACATTTACTGATCCTTCGGATTCCGAATAATCCTACAGTGGACAAAGGACAAGTGATTTGGTTACTTATCCATTGCTGCAATGAATACGAGCGGTGGACTACTGTTTCGTTTACCATCAGGCGATGGGAGGGCTCAATGATACTGGCCTCCTATCTACTACAAAAATGTGTTTCAGGCCTTAACCAAAGAAGAGCTGGGAGTCATCGAGAGTGACATGATCGCTCATGTGAAGAAGTGTGGCGAGCAGTTCGGGGTCTCTGATGAGGAAATCAAGGCAGCCAAGGAGAAGAAGGACATCGATGGCATCGACCCCTGCCTGATCGGATGCGTGTTCAAGAGCACCAAGCTGGTGAGTTGATAGTGGAACTAGTAGGTTAGGTACTATTTGTAGTCTAGTCCTCTTGCCAAGTTTCGCGAAGCACAGGGATGAATTATTCTTATCCCATTTTAAAAACACCATTCAACACCATCATCAGTTCAATCTACTTCCGGCTTTACCCCTTTGGTCTTCAATTGAATCTCTCTTTCATCTCCTCTATTATCCTCACAAAAGGGACCAGCGGTGACAAGGAGGGGTCAAAAAGTCTTGAAATTCGTGTGACGGAATTTGTGGATAGCCCCGGCAATCGAGAGAAAAGGCTTATGCACTGCTGTGGGACCGACAAAAGAATTGATGATGATGATTAATTGAAGTCTTTAGATGTTTAATGCATCTAACAATATGCTTTTTTTTTCAGATCAACGACGAGGGCGTGTTCGACCCTAAAGTAGCACTGGAACACAGCGAGAAATACCTCAGCAGCGACGATGACAAGGCCAAGTTCAAGGACATCGCTGATGATTGTGCTAAAGGTAGTCTTTAATATTAAGAATACGATATATTAATTATATTTCCTTACGAATGTTCAGCACTCCGGTGTGGTGGACTAATAAAAGATTCTGGATGGGGCAGGATGTGAGCAGCATGCAATGGGGATGTTTCCAGGGTCAAAATAATTACATTATATTTAGTCCGTATTTTAGATAATAAAAATAAATTAGACATGTATTTTTCCTTTTTTCATCTAAACAAAAAATAACAAAGATACAAGGCATCAAAATTTAGGAGTGGGGGTCTTTGACGTTACTTAGTGGTGAAAAAACTCCCACTCTGTGACGTCACGCGTAATTTTAACGGGCTATATCTTTGTCATTTTTGGTCTAATTTACAAATGAAAAAATACGTGTCTTTTATTTTTGAACAACCTAAAAACGGACTATTTACATTTTTTACGGAAACAGGTTTATTGCCTGTTGTGGAAGTCTTTGGTCCCCCAAAGACTTCCACAACAGGCAGTTCCTGCCCAGACCTATGTTCTGCAGTGCCGGCTAGGTGGACTGACGATATGATAAAACACGCTGGGTGGGGGCGGATGCAAGTAGCTTGCAACCGGCCGTTCTTGGGGTAGGCCCATAGGCCAGGACATATCCTGCAGTAGACCCTCTACGGCTAAATGTGATGATGATGATGAATAACGAATGTTAAATATGAGAAAGTATCTAAGTATAGTTTGTCTGTCTGTCGCGCTATCAAGTCATAAGTATTGAACCGACTTAAATGAAATGAGGTGCACAGATAGCATAGAGCATAAAAAAGGACATTGCGATAAAAGTTGTAAGGGGTTGAAAAGGGGATGTGACGATACATTCCCCTTTTCTTCAATGACGATTTAAGACACAGAAAATTATTTTTTAGGCAGTTGTATAAAATTTATAAGTGTGCAAAATTTATACAATATTATTATTATTTTGTTTACTAATAAAAAACCTTATTTTTCTAGTGAATGACGAAAGTGTGTCCGATGGGAAGGAGGGCTGCGAGCGAGCGAAGTTGCTTCTGTCCTGCTTCGCGAAACACAAGGATGAAGTAAGAAAATTATGCTTATTTTCTGTTTTTGATATAATTGTGTGTAAATACATAATTCAATAGGTCGACTTTACCTCTTTGGTTTTCAATTAAATGCACTTTTTGATTAAATTGACGTGTCTCGTAGAAGACGACTAAAGGAATATCAAAAACGCGCAGCAGAATTTACCTGGGTATACTATACAATATACATAATCTATCAAACTACTGCTGTCACCAACCTGCCTGCCAGGTGTAGTGACTATGGCAAACAGTTATCGGGGGAGCCAAGCAGCTGACCGTAAGGCCGGGTTCCCATCACGCCGGAACGGCAGATCTGCCGGTCCGGTAATATTGGCGGAAGGCCTTAATTGTATGAAAAAGGCCGGGCTCGGCGAAAAACCGGACTCGGAATAATGTGAATAGCTTCATACAATTTGTACCGCCACTAGGCCTTCCGGCAATTTTACCGCACCGGCACATCTGCCGGCCCGGCCTAACTTAATAAAAAAAGATTCCGTATTTTTGGCTTCTTTATTAAAGTATCCTTTACTTTTGTTTCCAGTTGCGTCCGTCTCGTCGTTAAGAACTGTGATATCGTCCTTCCCAAAGGGACCTTTGAAGTGACATAAGGCGATCAAACCAAACACGGAATTTTAACTTGTATATTATTTTTTTCAGCAATTTGTTAATAAAATATATTTTGAAGATACAATTAATATCTAGTTTTTATTTAACTGCTACAATGTTAAAGAAATTAAATTGACCCTCAGATGTTCAAACACCGTTCAATTTACTTAATAATATCCTTAGATTAATAACGCTAAGTTCATATCGATATGAAATTGCTGTCTCTACATTTTCAATGTATGTTTGTAGTTTTAACATATTGCCTTAAAGAACATAGATGACTTGCTGTACATTGATGTACTTTACCGTTGCGGTAAAGTACTTATAAATGTATTGATAACTCAGAATTACTTCTTTCATGTAATTCGTTGTATGTATTTGTAAATTAAAATATTATTATACACTAGACACTAATGTATTTCACACAAACGTTTAATGGCAAAAAAGTACTGTTTCAAAATGTTATGGGTATATGGTAAACTTTCTTCCGTGATGGATATAGAATTCACCTCCTCATCTCGGTTGCAGTAAGAACCGAACAAGGGACTTCAAGGACTAGGGTGGTAAGGTTGAAGCATTCTCTTTCGTAAAGATATTTCTAGCAACGAAATAAACCATGGATAACTTGATGAATAAATAAAATATTATAGTTCATATTCCTTGGACTTAGACATTGTGCACACCCAAATCTTGTGTTACAGAAATTGCTTTTATGCTGAGAAAATGAACTTCCTTAACATAACTTCTATTATTGTCGTCGCATATTATGAGATACTAGCGTTCCAGAGGTTAAAACTTACTAAATTGTTGAAACAAAATGTTCACTATAATAATTTAATATCTTAAAGAATTCGCTTTGCAGTGAATAAAATCTATAGATTTAATGATTTGTAAGTACCTAAGTATAAGTATAAATGAATTTCTAACGGTTTGCCCATGTCCATTTATATCTGTCTGTATCTTAATTTAATTTATGTGTTGTATTAATAAAGAATATTCAGACATGTATGTTTTTTAATTATTGGACTCTATGCTGAAATGAAGTGATCCGGCAGAGAACCATGGTCACTAACATAGCTCACAAGACTACCTATTAAGCTGAAGTGGCAGTGTGCTGGCCATATTAGCCGCAGAACCGATAACCGTTGCGGTAAACTAGTTCCAAAGTGGATACCGCTTCTCGACAAACGTAGTGTAAGACACCCTAAGGCCGTGTGGAGTGATGCGCAAGATGGCTGCCAAGTGCTGGATGTGAGAAGCACAATATCGAGCGACGAACAAATGGATAGGCCTATGTCCAGCAGTGCACCGTGAAAGGCTTATTATGATGACTCTATGCTCAGTATTAAACAGTACAATACTGGATGATTCAATTCTTAAAAGAGAATGCCTGAATTTCATACGATTTTAATTTATATAAGGAAATGAGTAGCGGTTTACTATCGCTAGTCGCTTGATGTTGAGCGACGTTAGAGCCTTCGTTGAAGCGTGTTGATCCAAAAAATACTCACATTACCATAATACTCACAATACCAAGATTCAGTCTCGCTCTGAAAATCTGAAGACTGAATCTATCAGGGAACTCTGACCCTGACAAAGAGTTCCAAAGCTTCTCCATTCCCTCTGTAAATGTAGAGGCAAAGCGTACAGTATGACTTTCTGAAACCGCTGCACCTTCTTGCCGTGTCCCTATTCGTCCGATGGTAAAAAAGGCAGGGAGAAATAAAGTAAAATAACTCTGTAGCACCCACTCCAAATGACAACCGGCACAATATCGAAAGTCCAGCAAACCTACTACAGTGATCAGGAGTTTTTTTTTATAAATATTAGACAACATCACACAACATACATTGCTCCGATTCCAAAGTAAGCAGCTTAAGCACTTGTGTTATGGATATCAGAACAACGAAGGTACCACAAATAAATACTTAAATACAAATATAAACGCCCAGACACGGGACAAACACAAGTGTTCATCACACGAATGTTTGACCCGGGTAGGAATCGAACCCACGACCCATGGTTCAGAAGGCAGGGGTCACTACCAATTGAGCCACCGAGCCAGTCAGTTTGAAGTTTCGCGTCACTGAGGGCGTCTCCTGGCACGTCTCTCAATTCTTATCTTTGCCAATCAAAAAATAATGGTTCAGTCATACACACTTATCTAAACCTAAAGTAACCAATGAAGACACCAGAAATACGAGTGTATGGGGAGGTAGTTAAATGCTAAATTCTAATTTAAATGTAAGGTTATTGCTCACGGTGTATTTTCCCGAATGGCGAATGTGGCACTGGCGATTGATTGATAGCGGTATAACTATCCAACAAATGCGTAGCTAAACTCAACAGGCTGATAACGGACAGCAGCGTCATCGGTGCGAGGAGCTACGCTATGCGATATCCAACCATTTGCCCGGTGTGGTGATTATTGGCAACTCCTTCATATATTTAACAATAGGGATGTTTCCAGGGTATAATTACATTATATTTAGTCCATATTTTAGATTAAAAAAATATATTGGACATGAATTTTTCCTTTTTTCTATTTAAACAAAAAATAACAAAGATACAAGGCATCAAAATGTAGGAGTGGGGTCTTTGACATCACTTAGTGGTGAAAAAAACTCCCACTCTGTGACGTCACGCGTAATTTTAACGGGCTATATCTTTGTCATTTTTGGTCTAATTTACAAATGAAAAAATACGTGTCTTTTATTGTTGAACAATCTAAAAGACGGACTAATTACATTTTTGCGGCAACAGGCCTATGTCAGCACTGGACTGTGAGAGGCTTATGATGAATGATGATGATGGCTTAAATGGAAATACGTAGTGTAAAGTAGTGACGTCACGGAACGGCACAGAAACAAGCGAAAGTTCACTAAAGTTCTTCAAGTCAAAAGTAAATAGGTTCTTAAAGGGTCGGCTAAGCGCATGCGATGCCCCTGGTGTTGCAGGCGTCCATGGGCTACGGTAACTGCTTACCATCAGGCAGGCCGGTAGCCATTTGCCACCCTAGTGGTATAAAAAAAGTGAATTTTTATGATATAACTAATCTAGATAGATGGTACCTCTATTAATACCCTTTTAATAATCGTGCATTTAAAATCTACTGTTTGTTTTTATATTATGAAACAATGAAGTTGTTTTAACAAACGATTTATGTTTTTCCATTGTCTATGCCATTGTTTAACCGATTCGTTCTACATCCATGACTAATTCTAACAAACCAGCATTACTACTTTGGGCTTCCACTGCTCAATGAATGCGTGCTTCCGACATAATCGAAGGTTAGACTCCGAAATGGAGTTGACATGGTTTTGGCAGATCATTGCTCTGCAAACGTATATAAAACAGTTGTATTTGAATGAGAAACGTTATTAACGATCAATTGGTTCGAGAAGCTGGTGACGATGAACAGACTCGGAGGATGCATTGTTTTACTTGTTGGTGTTTGGAACGCTTTGGTAAGTAAATTCTTCACATTTTATTTATTGGGATGTAAGGAAGCGACATATCGCTCGCAGGGATGATAATAATCTGGAACGCCTTATAGTGACTGGGAAGGTAGAAGGAAAGAGACCGAGAGGACGGTGTCTCATGCGATGGGCAGACCAAGTGTCGAAGGAGCTGGAGATACCTGTCAGTGCCGCAATCCATCAAGGGTCGGAACGAAACCGATGGAAACAGCTAATTGACAAAGTCAAAAGGAGCCACGATCCTCAATAGTGAGGGATACGACTAGAGAGAGAGAAGGGAGCGACCTATCACCTTTTCGCTCCAAGCCATCCTCACCTGCCCGTGATGCATCCTGCCGAACGTCAAGATTGTTAGTATAATAATCTACAACTTCACCTGTTTCGATTTCCAGGCGTTGACACCGGAGCAAAAGGCAAATATCCAATCAAGACTTCTCGCTAGTGGGTTGGACTGCATTCAGCAGCATCCACTGTCTATCTCCGAGATAAAGAGCTTCAAGAACAAAATGCTACCTGACAAGGAAAATTCTAGATGTTTTGCAGCTTGTTTGTTCAAGAAAGTTGGTCTTGTAAGTAACTAATAGGTACCTACCTACACATAGGCGTAAACTTTTAGTATAGGAAAGGTTTTCGAGGTGTTTTGATAGGTGTGTTAACACCTATAACAAAACAAATATAAATAGAATACCAGATGGTATTCTATTTAACTATGGTTAACAATAATAAGTCTCATATTCATATCCCTAAAGATCTATAGAAATAAAATAGCTTTTGAACTTTTTCTTATAAGTATGTAGTACATTTTATATTACAATTTTTTTTTCTGAACAGATGAATGATATGGGAAAAATTGATGCAGAAATGGGTGCTGCCAACGCCGCTAAAATATTTAATGGTGGCGATGAACATGTCGAGAATGCCAAGGCATTTATTCAAGGATGCTCAAAAGGTACTTATTATAAAAAAATATCTGTTTCGCCAGCAATTTTTTTTGGTCGTTTTGTGCACAAAGATTGTTATAGCGTATTGGTTTTGATGTACATAATTATTATGTTGCATTAATTAAGCTTTTTGTTTCAGTAAACGATGAGATGGTTTCTGACGGTGATAAAGGCTGTGACAGAGCGAAGCTGGCGTTCGATTGTTTAAAAGACAATGCACCAAAGGTAAGTGAGAAACCTCAGGTCTTTTCCTTTCTATGATCTGAGTGATACACATTATTTCTTGACAAGGAACGTAAGAGGGTTTTATACGTTTTGGTATTAGGAATGCTAAGGAATGGAACCCGAAAGCTAAAGTTAAAATTAAAGGTTAAGTACAAACTTTACCTTGTAAATATACCTACTCTGGTAGATTTTCAGCTACACATTTACAGACTGATCGTTCCTTAAACAATGTATAGCCAAAATCATATTTTGTACTGTTTTTATTTCAGTATGGTTTCGACGTTGACTTCTGATGATGACGAGAATTTTAAATAAGAAAATATCAAGATATTGAAAGACAAAAACTGCACAGGCTCTGAAATTTGACATAAGTTATTTAGTAGTAAAAGTGGCTCGCACTGAAAGTGTTAGCAAGTGGAACCTTTAATAATACGACACGTGTTTTGTATTCTATTAGTTCGTATGGGTGATCCATATAAAAAAATGTTTCCTTACTTTCACTGTGAGCCACGCTTATCATTACCTACCTGCTAAGTGACAAAGTAGTAAGAAGTTATGTAAATTGTTAAGACTATTGTAAATAATAGTTATCTCTCTGCGGACTTAAATTAAATTAATGTGGAGTTACTAATTATATTAAAGCAAGAATTGTGGACAAAATGACATTTTATTGTTAAGTAAATTTATTAAAAACATTGAAATGTAGTGCATTTGAATGTTTTTAATGAATTACGTTTATGAAAACATCCATCCATCCAAAAAAGGGGGCTCTTCCTAAATATTTATTATTACTATAGGTAAACTCGTAGTAACTCTGTAATTAATTAATTGCCCTAGAAAAATCCAGAGTAGAATGTGATGTCAAAATCGCTAAAACGTTCTTTGAACTAGCCAAGGCGTTCGACATTACCTCAAGCACATCATTGTTTAAAAAAATGTGTGAACACCATTTCCTTTAATTGATTGGTGGAAATAATCCATTTAATAGACGGTAGTTTATAAATTGGCTTTGTATAGAGTAAAACGTTGTCGATAGAATTAGGAGTACCTAGGGGAGGGTAGGTACGCTTATTCAAACAAACCCAATGACCTTGGTTTATTTGATCCACCCCATCGGGAATTGAACGCATCCGTCGGATCTTTAAAGTTTAAAATATAGGCTTTAAATCAAATAAAAATAACTTCATACTTAATGCGTGTAATATAATTTATTAATTAAACACTTTTTTAATACATGTCCACAATCCAATTTAATATATAAACACATTATTTTATATCTACAAAAGAATAACGGTAACGGTTTTTTCTACTACTGTGCTTGCAGAATTTCGCCATCGGTTTTCATTTAGAGATCGAACTGAAAATAAAAAAAAATAAGTTAAATTAATTAATTAACCCAATGAAAAATTTAGGTTAAAGGCAACACACGAGGCGTGTAGGGTAGTGGTTAAGTACGAGTATATAAATATACGTAAGCATAAGTAAGTATAATATATGTAGAAGCAGGAGTCAACGGACTAGTCATCTATATTCTATATATATATATATTATATTATATACATATACATATTATATATTATATATTATATTATATATTATTATATATTTATATTATTTATATTTATTTTTATTATTATTATTATTATATTATATATCTATATTACATATAATAAAAATGTAACGAATCGCTGTCTGTACATGGAAGATATTTGTGAAAAAATATTATGGGAGGCCTTTATTAATGCAATAGTACCCAAAACAATGATTTTTGGAAATTTTGTCTGTTTGTCTGTATGTTTGTGCACGCTAATCTCAGAAACCGCGTATCCGATTAAGATGCGGTTTTCATTAATATATTGCTGGAAGCTTCTCTTAACATTTAGTGTTTGTTTCATGTTAATCGGTCCATAAATAAAAAAGTTACGCCCATTTAACTAATCACAACGAGCCTGCTGTACGTTTGCGCGGGTATATAAAGCGCGCCGAGATCTGCGCCGCGCCGCTGCCAGCTGCCAGGCACTGGGCATTAAAATCACTACCCAAGAAACTATTCCACGCGGACGAAGTCGCTGGCACAGGTAGTACTAAATACTTTTCCCGAGTATAGAGATAAATAGAAATTCTATATTGCAATATTCTAAATTTGATCAGGCGGTAAGGGCAACTTCGGACAGAGACAAGTGGAGACAGTTAATGAAGGCTACGAAATCAACGAGTGATCACGAACCCCAATTATGAGGGAACGACTCTTCTCAGCATCATCATCATCATGATGATGACTGAGAAGAGGATTCTCTACTACACAAAACATTACAGGATAACACGTTACAGGCCCTCTTCAGGGCTATTCTCAATACAGTTAACTAATCGAATATTTGACTAACCAGAGAGGAAATAAATTTTACTAGAGAAAAATGTAAAGTCATGGGAAAATATGCAAATGAACACGACCCTATTACCTTCTTAGAATTTTTTATGAAGCATATAAATATTTCTTTGGCTCGGTCACACTTGTCCTCTCCTTTGGTTCCACCATCTGTAATGAGTATGTGAAACACGATTAGCTCTTATAAAGACAAGATATACGAGTATATTATAACAAGTAAAAAATACACCTAAACAAATGAACTCGTTCATAGAAACGCCTACAAAAGATATCAAAGCAAACACCCATTTACTCTGTGGCAACGGACTAGTGATTGATTGGTTACTTGTCCCTTGCCGCAGCAACTTAAGCTTCTCTTAGACATTTTCAAGCGAGAGGAAGCTACTATAAAGGGAATCTGTCTTGTGGATGTTTAGACGGATGAAGAATCTAAAGATATACCTATCTTTAGAGGAAGCAGGTTTCATCCTTTGACTAAATAAATAACCTGGTAACTAACACTAACAGGACTTGAAATATAGCTTATCTGGGACAAGTCCCAACTTGGCTTGACAAGTCAAGCAGACATCGAACGTAATAGAATCCTCACCATAGCAATCTTTTTGTTTACCTTTAGCGCAAGTGTTTAAGAAGTCCTCAACAATCTTTAGTTCTTCTTCGTCCTTGAATATGGTTTTAGCACGCTCTAATGCGGCGGTGATTGATATTTCTCCTTTATCGTCCATCTGTGACATTATAAGATAATTAACTACATTATTCAATTCAAATCATTTATTTCGGATAACTTAGATCCATGGGTTAGTAATAATGCTTAAAAATCTAAGGGTTAGTAATACTACAATACAAGTAATTTATACGATACATTTAACTACTAGTCTACTGTGTCATGTACCTAAGTGGCACCTCCTGCGAACGCGACCCAGCACTTTTGGTAACTTCGGTCATCATTCGCACGAAGTGCCTTAATATAGGTGCATGCGGATCCTCTGCCACTACCCTCAGTATGGTGTTGTCACTCCCCCGTACACGATGCATTAATGACGCTGCCTTTTTTCGCATGAGCGTCTGAAAACCATCGGTTCTCATCTGCGCAAACATCTCAGACGCACTGCAAAAGCGGGAGAGTCTCAGCAACATCCTGAAGATATTATTGTATTGGACTCGAAGAGTGTTGAGCGATTTTTTTAGATTATGTATCATCATCATCATTAATAGCAATGTAAGGGCACGACACATCATCTTTTCGCACCAAGCCATCCTCACCTGAACGGGCAGCATCGTCATCGAAGCGCGAAGTGGAGCGAAGAACTACTCCCTGCGATCGCCAACCCGCCTGCCCAGCGTGGCCATGAGTAGAGCCTCTAGGTGTTTACCCAAAGTGGCGAACAAATGGAGAGGCCTATGTCCAGCAGTGGACTGCGATAGGCTGATGATGATGATGACTTACGAGTCCAATTGTGGTCAGGATGCAAGCGCTGAAGCAAGCGGCTCCCCTGCTATCCGGGAACTTGCCTTCCTTGAACGCCGCAATTTCTTCCTTCGTTAGCGGATAGTCAATAATACATTTTTCTCCGACCTTTATAAACTTTGCTAGGATTTCCGCTTTCTTTTCATTTGATAACGACTGGAAAAGAGAAATTAGTCACTATACAACTTAATTTGCATTGTATTAATTAGGTACTTTGGATAACAAACTCGTTTTGTCTCATTATTGCTATAGTGCATTTAAATTTTCTTTTCATCCAATTCTGAGGGATGGCTGACGTGAAGAAAACTATTCTACATCGATGATGGGACGCTTTCAGGCTGTTCTCTTAAAAAAAGCGGATGAACATAGGTTTCGGAAATGACCTTTCCCTAATTGTCTTAAGTTTTGGTATTCTGGAAGACGCCCCGGGTCGGCATCAAATTGTCAAATCGTACCTACACCCGAGTACCTAAATTGAAAACCCCTCAATTAGAGGTAATCTGGTTGGAGTACTGTTCCTTGCACATAAACTTATTCTTTACCTTCCTTACTCTATTTCCTGCCCACTTCTCTAGTCTCTTTGAAGATTAGTGTTGTAGAAATTCGAAAGAAAGGTCCGTATGTATAGAGCTTTGAATTATTTTTACTACCTATATTGTGGAAATTGTGTGGACTCTTATGAACTAAATAAATGGTTTAAATGGTAAAAAAAAAGATCTACTAATTACTTACCATTGAAAATTCCAATAGGCTGACAATGAAAACGAAACATACTCCAGACTTAAACATATTTGTGAAGTTTCTTGTTGCTAGACTGTTCTTGAAGTAATGACTTAAGTTCCTTGCACTTTACTGACATATCTGCCAATAGCCAATTACTTTTATACCGAATTCTCTTCGCAAAAGTCAACATCCTGTATGATACAGTCTTTGTGATAGGATCTGTAGGGTTGTCGCCTTATCTTGTAACGTTTTACCGTAATTAAATACAAGGCATTTCCTGTCTAGATAGGGAACGCAATTTGAAAGAATTCTTTGGTTTTCTTTTTCATTATAATTAAGATAGCAACAAGCTAACAGCGCGCCTGATGTTAAGCGGTTACTGTAGCCTATGTGCCTTATGGTATGAAGCGATTGAATACTGCGGATGTATAGGGCATCATCAGTATTCATCAGCAGTATTCATTCATTCAGGCAGGGGCCTGTCGTAAAAGGCGACTAATAGGCTGATAACACTGGTCTGAAAGGGATAGCAAAAAGGTTTATCTTTTGGAGATGATGTAGGGTTTCGAGAGACGCTCCCAGAATGAGACACTTCTAGGCTTAAGTTTTTTTAACAGTCTGACTAAATTTGACCCCGTGACAGGAAGTCATTTATATTAGGTAATACCTACTCACTTAATAAATTATTAATTTTGTTATTATTACCCGTTTTCAGTTTGTTATATTCGATTGATAATAATAGATACATTAGGTCTCAATGAAAACAACTGAGGTGGTGTAATATATCTTTTAATAGATTTTTTGCTTTTATTTTAGCTCCTACTGAAATAGTAATTATCAGTAAGTTATGAGAATCATTCTTTCTTAACGGCACATACCATATTCCTTGTTCTTTAAATAATACGAACATTTTCTTAGTTGATTTCAATATATTTTTTTAGAGATCGAGGCCGAACTGTGAACAAAAAACAATTCAAAATTAGTGAACTCAAATGCAAGCGATTTGTTCTTCCAATAATAAGTAGGTATAGTTCATCCATTTATACATTTATATGTATTTCCTTTTCGAAGATTCGAAATTAGAGACATCATCACAATGTTACCGATTCGATTGGAAATAATAAACCGTAGACTCCTAAGTACGTGAGCGACCCTCATACCGTAACTTAAAAGGAATGTAAGAGAGCGAAATCATCTTTTCGTCTCTAGCACAGGTCTCTAGCTACTCAGCTACTCTCACCTGCCCGTGGTGCATCCTGCTGAATAACGGGCGAGGCTGTAGCTACCGTGTAGTGGCGAAATAACCATCACGATCGAAGGCGTAGCTTATTACCACGAGCCCTGCGATAGCCAACCCTGCGGCCATTGTTGGTGGTTCGATTACGATGGAATAGCTTAAAACCACAGGCCAATATTAGTATTGCTAATATTAGTATGGCCACCAGCTCGCTGCTAAAGTCTCGTTTGTTGCTCTGCAGGGTGCACCACGGGCAGGTGAGGGTGGCTTGGAGCGAAAAGAAGATTGGTCGCTCCCGTACATCCCAATGTAAGAAAAAAATGTACCTACGAGTATGTGAGTTACTTCTACAAAAACGGTAAGTGACATTGTATTATATTTTGCTTGGCAAGTCAAGCGCTTATTACGCTGTTTCAATACGAACCTTAGATTCGTGCTCGTTCATACATTTCAGAGCCAATATCGCCCGGTCGCAGCCTTCCGTGCCATCGCTCACTGCAACGGAGTTTACTAGAAAAAACAAAAAAAGTATGTTTAGCAGGGATGGAAAATGTCATAAAATATACATGAAATGTTTGATTATGTTAAAACATTAAAGCCAGCTTTTGTTATACCGGCACATTATCACTACCTACATAGTTTATAAAACAAAGTCGCTTTTGTTTCTGTCTGTCCCTTGTATAAATAACTCCAGACATACCACGCTGGGCCACACAGCGCCACCTAGCCCCAAACTAAGCCGAAGCTTGTACCATGGGTACTAGACAACTGATAAACTTACTTAGATACATTTTTTTGTAAATAAATACATATTATACATAGAAAACACCCAGTAGGTTTATATCTTTCGGATTCTGATACGGTTTTTCTATAGATAGAGAAAGTCAAGAGGAAATAATATATGCATATAGTATAGTATTCCACCCGTGCGAAGCCGGGGCGGGTCGCTAGTAATGAGTAAATAGCCAAACCACGCTACGCTACACGGCGCCATCTAGACCTATGCACTACAAGTAGGTACTAGACATAAATACTTTTTTTATGAATACACTAGCTGTGCCCGCGGCTTCGCCCGCGTTCATGTAGGTGTGTCACAGAAGTGTTTATTATGCGTGTTCCTATTCCATCCTGCTCCGTGACTCGATCTCTTCGCCCAAAAGTAACTAACTTCCATACAAACTTTCAACATTTATTTCACCCCCTTACTGGTCGAAATTTCAAAAACGCTAGAAAATGTTTGATTATTTATTATTATTATGACACACTAATTGATAATCTGAAAGTATTTATTTACACAATCCAATTACAAACACTCATTCAACCAGAGAGAGAAAAAGTAATAATCGGCGGGAACTCGATGACAGCTGTCAGTGTCACCGTTACGTCAAACTTCAACTGTCAACGTTAGTGCGGTGACTCTTGAGCGTGGCGAATAGTGCTGTGCCGCAACGGTTGATTATTCTCCTCTAACATTATCAAGTACTTAAATATAAAGTTTTATGGTTTTATCTTTTAAAATTAAGAAATCCCATACAAACTTACAACCCTTTTTTTTTTTTTTTTTTTTGTTTCACCGGGTAAAAATGCAAATTTACGCATAAGGTAAACGCTCCTATTACGGAGGTATTTCGCAACATTCGAAACTAGGAGACAAAAATAAGCATTTGTAAGTATTTCTAAATGTGCAAAACCACTTCATCGTCAAAAGTGGTTATTATATTTTGTATTTTGTATTGATTTTGTGTTTCTCTTGATGTTAGTTTTTTTTTAAAAAAATATTTAAATAGCCGAGTCGATTGTTCCTAATTCGGAGGTATAATTTCGGTCAGTGCCTATTACGGCGGTAAACGGTTCCTAATTCGGAGGGTCAGAAACAAATAATGTTACTTACATTAAATAATATAAAATATGTGTTAGTAAAGTAAATTGTATGTAAGGGATGTAAGGGAGCGACCTATAACCTTATCGTTCCAAGCCATCCTCACCTGCCCGTGGTGCATCCTGCCGAACAACAAACTAGGCTCTGGCAAACCGACTGGTGGCGGTTAAACCATCACGATAGAAGGCGTAGCTAAAAACTACAGGCCGATGACGGGCAGCAGCGTCACCGGATCAAGAAGCTACGCCCTGCGATCGCCAACCCGCCTGCCCAGCGTGGCGATTACGGGTATGTCCTCCAGAAGTTTGCTTTAGTTGGCGAACAACTGGAGAGGTCTATGTCCAGCAGTGGACTGTAATAGGCTGATGATGGTGATGAAAGTAAAGTAAGGTTTTCATTCATTGATTTGATAACATTGATTCTCTTTTAATAAAATTTGCAAATATAGCAGGGATGTATGAATCACTTGAATTTTCCTTATTCTCCAGAACCTAGCACCCTCTAAATTCTAACAGTGACGTATTAAAAAAGATCTCGTTGAAACGAATTATTATTACTATATACAATAAACTACTCGTAGTAAGTATAAATGTTACATTTTTGGAAAATAGGTTTTGTACCCCGGTTCAAAGGTCAAAAGTAATAATATTTTTTCTAGATACCTAATAAAACTTTGGTTTTGATGCAACACTTAACACAACTGTACTATTCTCCATACTATGATGGGCATTCTTCTCTTTAAATAACATTATTTACAAACATTGTTAAGTTTTTATCGCTTTTGGTTTTATTAAATAAGAATCCATAAAACATTATAAGAAAACTTTTTATTTATTTACTGAACCCTAAAACTTGAAATTTTATATTTTATGAATAGCGCCATAATAGGAACCCATATAACCTAATACGGAGTTACCTGAAAATAACTACCACCGTAATAGGAACACTACTCGTGTTATAATGTTCCTAATTCTGACCCATCAAAATTTCGATAAACAAAAGAGTGTAAATGCATAATCACACGATAACAGTTTTTTGGCTCAGTGTGTTAAATTTTAGTCAACAGTTATACAAAATAAACGATTTGTGATCAATTAAAATACAGCTTTTTATTTTACCGCTTCTAAGAAACCAACATTTTATGCTCAACAATTTTCATATTTAACTAGATTTCTAAGAAAGATAGCATACCGCAGAATATGGTCCTTAATTTAAGAGATTAATGATTATTTCAATAAAACTTGGAACTAATTCAATAAGTTAATAAATTAAAAGTTATAAACAATTTAACATGTCCAGTATATTTCCTAATTCGGAGGTATACCACCGTATTAGGATCAACCTATAAAATTTGTATCCTTTTACGGTGGTATTTTGTTTCTTATTTTTTTGGGTAAAAATGAGTTTAAAATATGAATTAAGCTATTTAAATAGCTGCTGTAATAGTAGGAAAATGCAATAAATAACACACAAACGAACTTGAACGGGTTATTAATACGAAAAACTTAGTTTATAAATATTGGTGTACTTTCATTTGATGTTGCGCGTTTGTATGAAAACCTGTCTCACATCGATGTCGTTACACTAATTGATTGATTTTGTTGTGTTGTATATGTGCTATACTTGCAAAATTCGGTCAACTGATGAAGGGATAGATTTGGAATAAATAGTGTACATTTTGGTACACTTATATTGAATAAAATAGGAATAAAACTCGAAAATAGAAATACCACCGTAATAGGAACCGATTTTGACTACCTCCGTAATAGGGACACTTACCTTACCTGCTGCTCGGGGAAGCATCAGGTTATGTGGGACTCACTCCGCCTCTAGATGGAAGCGAGACGGAGAATACCCACTAAAAAATCCCCGGTCGTCACCGCCAATGCGCCTTGGGTGATGATGACGTGGGACAGGCAGAGCCACAACCACCACGCCACCATCAGCGTCGTCTGCTAGGCAGATCCGGCCGGCTCCCCCACTTGGGGCAGCCTAGGGATTCGGCCTGAAAAGGCCGTCTCCCTCCTCCAAGGACGGGATCCGTGCAAGGCAAGGGAGATGTCCCCACACCAACCCTCGCTGGACCCCGTCGGGCGTGCAGTCGCCACCGCACGGTGGATTTTTATTGTGGTTTTCTCCACTTGGGCCAACCAGTAAAGGCAAGCCCCCTGGCCCCCGCCGAAACAGAGGTAACAGGTGGTTTGGTCTGTGGTTTGCTCCACTCGGGCCAACCGGTTAAGGTAGACCCCCTGGCCCCCGCCGAGAACGGCAGGGGTAACAGGTTGCGCGGTCGGTTGGTCAACGACCCGTCCGACGGTCACGAGAACCGAGCCGCCGAACCCGCCGCGCCGCGGCTGAAATGCGCCGCCCACCAGGTCGCGTCCGGGAAGAAACGGCCAATGGCCAACACCCACTGTCGCGTCCGAGTACTCCACGGCCACAAGGGCCCCCCAGAGCGCACAAGTGCGCAGCCAGGACAGCGTCCGCAGCCCGACAGACGCCGTCAACCGGCTCCTCCAAATGAGTCCGGCGGCAATGGTCGCAGAAGTCAGGGACACTCCTCTTCCTCTGCGACCATCGCCGACAAACCACGGCCGCCATGCGGGTCAACAGGTGCCATGCACCAACGCATTCGTTTATTATGCGACTATCACCTACGCCACCAATGTGGCCCAACCATGCTGCGCGCCCACGTCGCGCAGCTGCGGACTATGTCCGCCCCGAGGCGAGACGAGCAAGCTCGTCTCCCTCGATGAGAATTAGCCGTCGGGTGGCAATCTCCTAAGAGATTACCACCCGCCGTTGCCCAGGGTGCGCCAGGACCCACTACTACCAATCCCCCGAAGGAGATTAGTAGCAGTTTGCCACTCGAGGAGGCTTCTCTTTGTTGCACCCCACAAACTTACAACCCTTATTTCAACCCCTTCATCCCTTTTTTCGCAATAAAAGGGAGCTTAAGTCCTTCCTCAGGAACTAAAGATTGTCTGTGCCAAATTTCATCAATTTGGCTTTCGCATTTATAATATTAGTAAGGATTCTATAAGGTTATCCTTTTTGTGTTTTTCGGGTATGCACGGTTTGTGCTTCTGCCACTGACGACGGTGAAAGGCTTTGTATTTGCTTCGTGGTGAAAAGGTCATCGTCAGGTTTATCAAGTCTCGAACAAAGAGAACCTCTCACGTGTCAAAAATTGTCAAAAACAATAATTTCGTGAAGAAACGTCAACGATTGACGAATGTGGACGCATGTTTCTGGTGGCAAAACGTTTCGTTTTACATAGTCACATGAGTCACAGTTGTTGGTGATGAATACTTTTTTCGCGCGACACGCACGCAATGTATTGAATGAAACGGAACGTGCTTCACGTCAAAGATGGCGACAGCGGTTTGTTTGATTGTTGTTTGTCAGTGCCATTGGAATTTAACAAAATTCTCTTTAATCCGAATTTTGCGGATATAATGTTGTCGACTCAAAATCAATATTTTTTTATGTTTTGTTATTTATATAAGGTTTCGATCGAGTCTACCGTACCCCTTGACGAAATTATTAATTATGTTGAATGAAACAGAACGTGCTTCACGTCACAGCGGTTTGTTTGATTGTTGTTTGTCAGTGCCATCGGAATTTAACAAAATTCTCTTCAATCCGAATTTTTCGAGTATATGTTGTCGACTCAAAATCAATATTTTTTTATGTTTTGTTATTCGTATAAGGTTTCGATCGATATTATTAATATAGATGGTTTTATCTTCTAAAATTAAAAAACCCCATACAAACTTTTAACCCCTATTTCCACCCCTTCATC